>VWZD01000913.1:588989-691582 GCA_013396695.1 Sakesphorus luctuosus | reverse complement strand
CCCTTTCCTGCTCCCCGCCCTCCCTTCCCGGAACTACGGGTCCCGGCGTGCTCCGGGAGCGCGGCGGAGCGCGGGGCCCCGCGGTGGAACTTGCCCGGGTGTTTCCTGGCGACGGGGGGAAGTGGAGGCGCCGCCGCGGGCAGTGGGAGCCGCGCTTCTCCCCGCTCCCTCCCGATCTACCATGAGACCCGCCATCTTCCCGCTGCTGCCTGCCCCCGGCTGCCTCCTGCTGCTGCTGGTGAGAGCCGCGGGCCCCGCGCTGCCTTGCCGTGCCCTGCCCTTCCCCGCGCCGGCTCGGGATGGGGCGCGGGGGCGGCCCGCGGGCCCCGCTCGGGCTCTGCCCTCTCTGCTCCCCGGCCAGCGGCACCTGCTCGGCAGGGAGGGCGGGGAGCGGCCCCGGCCGGGCCCGGCGCCGTGGACCAGGCCGATGGGATGGGCTGCGCGCCCGGGTGGGGCCGGGTCGGGCCGGGCCGGGGCAGGGGCCGAGCGGGCGGTGCGGCCTCCCCGGCTGATCGGGGCCGGAGCCCCGCGGGCAGGGCCGTCACGGCGCCTCTGCCAACACCTGAAAACAGGCTGTGGCCAGGCGGGATCGGCCTCTGCTCCCGGGCAGCGAGCGACAGGACGGCAGGACACAGCCTTGAGTTGCGCCAGGAGAGGTTTAGGCTCGACATCAGGGGAAATTCCTTCACAGAAGGAGTGATTAGACATTGGAATGGGCTGCCCACGGAGGTGGTGGGGTCACCGTCCCTGGAGGTGTTTAAAGAAAAACTGGACGTGGCACTCGGTGTCTAATTCTCATGGTGGTGTTCGATCATAGGCTGGACTCAGTGGTCTCAGAGGTCCTTTCCAACCCAATTGATTCTGTGATCTTTAGTTGTCAGACTACAGCATTTCTTTACATATATATATATGTGTGTGTGTGTGTGTATATATATATATACACACATATATATATATATATATAATTTTTTTTCGGCTGGCATTACATGCATGACCTAAGCCACCTTCCGGCTTTGCACATACACAAACGCAATCACTGATGTGTGTGCTCTGTGGAGATAAGTTGGCTGTGTTATACTCTCTCTCTTTTTTTTTTTTAATCCTTGCTTTTCCAGAGTTGTATTGGGCCTTTCATAGCATAAGTGACTTGCAGAGCTACAGGGGACTTGTGTGATTAAATTGGAATAGCATTTTTCTCTTAGGATACTAATGTGTTTAATCAAGCTATTTTAAGCATTTGGGAGAAAAAAATTGTCCAGAAAATGAAGGAATAAATTGAGATAAAAGTAGATAGAGCTTTGGGGGTCCCAAGAGGAGTACATAAGCTGCTAATGTATGAATTGCTTAGGAATGTGAGTACAAGTACTTAATGAGCAGTACAAGTACTCATTATCCCTTTGAAATGTGGACTTCTACCTGGATAAGCTCTGGTTAGATTATTACAAACTTGCTGTCGTTTCAGGCTTAGTAAATATGTGTGATTGGTAGGGTTTTAAAAGAACACATTTGAAACGTTTATATATAGATGACTATTTATAGTGTGTAAGCTCACTATATGACTGTATGAGAGACTAAAGGAGGAACCTAATACTTTTCAGTGTCATCTGTGTGTTAAAACATTGTTGCTTATGTGCTAGACTGGTTTTCAACACTATTTTAAATAGAGAAACTCAAGAGCAAAACCAAGGAGTGTGTACTGTTTAAAAGTGCTATTTAAATGGGCAAGTACAAGTCTGAAAAAGCAGGCATGAGTTAATGAAAGCATTTATCTTTCTTTGTAGCACAGTTAATCAATGCTAATATAATATGCATCACTTAGAGATATGTTTGCCAACAGAAAATGTAGGAAATGGCTGTGCTGTGAACCTTACCCATGTGTTATTTGCTGTTTCTTTGTGTATGAGTCATTCAAACCCACTTCTAATGTGACTTAAAAGAACTGTATGCATAAAACCTTAAGAATACAGATCAGAGTTGGTTTTTTAAAAAATGCAGTTATGCATAATGTTACCTGTGTAACTATTCAGCATCACGTCAGCCATGGCCCTGTGTTGTAAGATGTCTAATTACACGAATCAAGCCAAGGACTCATTCCTTTTAGTAAGCTTACTAAGAGTTTTGGAAAAGTTGTCCTGAGCAGTCTGGGAGTAGGAGGGGACCCATTTTCTTTAAAGTGCCTGAAAAACTTGGTAGAAGTTACTGTTTGTTTTCAGCTGGCTTTCAGAGACTTTGATAAAGTGTATCAAATTAGCTTTAAAGTTTTGAGAACTTTATTTTTCTTTTAACCAACTGTTCATGGTTACTTCAGTCCAGCTGTGATCTTGGCCTTCTGGTCTGCATCCAAAGGATATACCACCTAGCTGAGCCTCTTTGAGCATGGCGTATTTTGTGGATAAGTGAGCTTCTTAGTGTTACATCAGTGCTTCCTAGAACAGAATACACAGTGATATGTAGCTGTGAAAACAGCTTACTAAGCTGGTCTTGCTTAGTAATAGCAGTGATGTCAACAGAAATCCTTTATGTTTCCAGACTTTTGAATAAGCATATTTCTGTGCTGCAAAAGAAAAGATACAATATCAGTATCAAAAGAATTTCTCTTGTCTATAAAAGTTCGACAGTAGGAGATCACTAAAATCGTAGAGGGCCTTGGGTCTCACTAACATTCTTCTTCCCTGGTCTCACTGAAGGTTGGGTTGACAGGATGAAGATTGCAGTGCAGAAGGATACCTGGCAGTCCCAGCACAACCATTGCCCTTCCAACTTTTCAGCCTTTTATTTCTAGCATTATACTGGGCTGCTGGAAGTGGAAAAGAGGCTGGAGAGGGGACAGGGGAGGTATAGGCTGGTGTGACCCCTGCCTCACGACCTGAGTGCAGGGGCCAGCAGGGCACAGGGCAGCTGTTTCCAAGACTAGAATAAGAGATGCATGGTAATGTCGTGGGGGCCCTTGTAGATTGAGATGTTTCTGCTGTATTGGTATGTTGCTTAATGCTGGGTAGGACAGGCTGTTAAGGTGTAATCAAGACAGTGGAATAAATGCTGATGGGAGAGTGGCTCATCACATTCTCCCCTAAGGCAAGGTGTGGTTCTTTGCCTTTGCTCTAACCAGTCATTCCGTAGGTTTACCTGTACTTGCAGTCGGGTATACTTTTCCTATAAAGAAAATTCTGGAACAAGACACTGTTGGCACTTCTGCCTGTGTTTGAAAGACTGTCTCATTGTATTGCTCACTGTTCCCTGGGAGGCTCATGTACAGTGTCCCTGAGCAAGAGCTGTGACTACAGGAAACCACCAACGGATAGGGAAGGGAATAAAGGGGGAAGCTGTCTAATTGGGTAAAAATCTGTAGGGTAATGTCTCTGTTTCTTGTTTTACTGCCACTGCCTTTCATGTCTTGCTAATACGACACCAAGTACCCAAAGAGTGAAAGTAAAATATAGCAGAGTTATGTCTTTTATCATAATGTTAAATGTGTAGTAAGTTGCCCAAAGAGAAGTTTAACAGTCTGCACAATTTATGTACAGAGCATATTTCTGTGCATTTGCCTCTCTTCATGTTTACATTAAAACCCAAATCTTATAGTTGGGAATCCTGCTCAAAATATTCTATTCTGAATCTGAGCATTAGTCAAAAATTGTAGTTACAGGCGAAATTTAGAGCACTGAGTCTTATACAATAAAAGGGGTTTCCTCCAAGAGTGGCATGGGACTTCTTGTTGTCATCAGTCATGGTCTCTGAAGAGTGAAATGATGGTTAACTGAGGAACTTTCCCTGGGTTGGTGAGGGGAAGCAGGGGAGTCTTGCATTCTTCTTGCTATGCCATGTGATGGGCAAGTTTCCTTTTTGAAGTGCTCAGGAGGGAAGAGAGAAGAAACCAAACTGTTTCTTCATACAAGACTTGGACAATGCTGAAAAATGTATAAATGAGTTATTGACAATAAGGAGTCAGATGCTGTTGCCGCTGGCTGAAGAACACTGCGTTGACACACTCTTTTGGTATCTTTTGATATCCTTACTGTCCTCCTCCTGTTTTTGGTTTGCTGCTTTTTTGGGGACTTTTTGGCAGGACAGCTTTCTTCAGCAAAAGGCTGGTCCTCATATTTCTTTTTAAGAAAGCAGAATTGCCACATCCTGTGTGTTTTCATCAGACGTATTTCTTTTGAAAGACTTAAGGATCATAAGATGCTATTCAGGAGGATCAATTGTTTACTTTGCAAGCTCTTTTGTAAGCCTCACTTGTACAGCTTCCAGATATTTTGTTTGCTTAAAGGGAGGGAATTGTCTCGTGCAAAAGGCAAGTGTACAGACATGCTGTAGATTTTATACCAGCCCTTCTTCAAAAGCTCTTCAAGGGAGTCTGGAGGTACATTCAAGAGTAAGTACTTCAGTAATGGAGTGGGTTTGGGTGCATTAGCAATAACTTGTTCATTGTTTCCCCCCCCCCATTTAAGAGTGATTTCTCTAGTGATCTAGAGGAGGAAACTTAGGAACACTTGGAAGTGTAAACAGAAGCAACATAGGGTGTAGATGTCAGAGCATAAGGAATATTTTCTCCAAACTGGAGAAAATGCCCCCTGAGAAGCAGAGGAGGACAGGTGCATTATAGAGAATTAGGAAAGGAAGTGACATCAAAATTCCTCCTGAGAGTTCTGCTTTTACCCTCCTTTTCTCCCTTAGTATGTCTTCCTTCATTGGAAGCATCCTAACTGTCGGTAGAAACACATGCAATTTTATTTTTCAAAACTATTGGTAATGTCAACCATTCATGTAGTGTAATTAAAAAAAAAAAAAGAGATTTTAGAATTTTGATTAACTGTAACTTCATTTTTAAATTTACTGTCTCCCAGATATTTCTTTTTACCTTGTTAAGTGTTACTCTGTGAAGTTATGGTTATGCTAAATACTACATCAGAACGGGATTTTTTCACTGCTGGTTGAGGATGCTTTGTTTCTCCAAACCAGCTGCAGGTCTGTGTCCATATTAAATTATGCACTGGTGAGTACAAAAAGTGCCTTTCAAAAAGCAAAAAAGTAGATTGCAAAAGAATTCCATAATTTTTCTTATTTTCATATGTGCTACTACTGAGAACCTGACCACCTTGATAATACACCCTGTAAAGCTGAGAGCCATTCATGCCATTAAAACATGTTCAAAGTGACAGTACTGTGTCCTCCAGGAAAACCCCTGTGCCTTGATGCCTCTTCCTAGGAATGAACCAACCTGGAAGCGCTTTCAAATGCATGCACAACTCCCTTGTATCTGGTAGTGGTCCACAAGATCTGCTTTTTGTGTTGCTGATAGAACATAAATGTTATCTTGTTGGCTGCCATGGCACTAAGCAAGATGCAAAGTGCAGTGGTCTGTATCTTGGGCCATATAGTGGTTGAAATAGTGAAAGCAGTGAGGACAGAGCATCATACGTGGTGATTCTCTAAAGGGACGTGCTCTGTGCATGCCTTCAGCAATAACTGGTTGCCAGGTAGCTGTATATGCAGCACAAGGTTTCTGCTGAACACAGTAAATCTCCTGTTCATCTATTTTTAGTGTGGTAAGTGTTCTAGTTTTCTTCCTTCCTTTTTTTTCTTGCCCTATTAGTCTGGCTTTAGCACGGAAGCTTTAATGCAGGGGAGTGTTGAGTTTCACCATATTTACCTGATAGGATCAAGTTGTAGAGTTCTGGTT
Source organism: Sakesphorus luctuosus (assembly GCA_013396695.1). NCBI lineage: Eukaryota > Metazoa > Chordata > Aves > Passeriformes > Thamnophilidae > Sakesphorus > Sakesphorus luctuosus. The sequence continues at coordinate 685,899 of VWZD01000913.1, read as the reverse complement.
TTTTATTTGCACTGGAAGTTTGATCATTTAAATGGGAAGGTACCTCTGAAAGTCATCTGGTCTTACTCCCTGCTCAATGGCAGACTAACTTAGAGGGAATTTTTCCAGTCATCCTATATGTCCAAGGTGGAAGTTTTGTAACTTCCCTGGGCACCTGTTTTAGTGTTCAATCAAAACCTTGTTGAAAGTTTTCTCTGAAAAAATCTGTCTGGAGGTGTAGATTGGGTACATTGCCTCTTGTCCTGTCACTGCATCTTTGAGAAGAGTCTGCCTTTCTGTAATCTCCGACTAGGTCACTGGTAGCAGCAGTAATAACTTCCTCTTCTTAAGAAAGAGTAAATGCCTCTCCTTGTATAACCTGTTCTCCAGTCACTACTCGCCTTCACAGCCATCTGCTGGGCTTCACTCTCATATGTTAATGTCCTGTACAGAACATCCAAGAGCTGGGCTGAATCCTTCAGATGTGGTCACACAAGTGCCAAATGAAAGGGAAGAGTCACTTTCCTTGCCCTGCTGGCTACACTTTTGCAAACACAGCCCAGTGTGCAGTTGTCTTTCCCTCAAGGGTCATGCTGCTGACTCCTCTTCAACTTTCTTCTCAGTACTTCTTCTGCAAAACTGTTTTTCTATCTGGATGGCTCCCAGCCTGTATGTGATTATTCCACCTGAGATGCAGGACTTGCCTTTGTTGGACTTGACATTTCTCAAGACGGTTGTGGGATCTCTCTGAATAGCACATCTCACCTCTAATTATAAACTTCTTCACCCAGTTCCATATCCTTGGGAAGTTGCTGAGGGGGCAGTCTGTTCCATGGTTCTGGTCATGAGTAAAGACAAACCTTACACTCAATATTGATCTGGAAAAACTCCATTAGAGGCCACCTGGACATGGTATCTTTGGTTCCAGCCCTTTGAGCTCAGCAGTTCAGCTGCTGCATCACTCACTTTATAGTTCACTTATTTAGTTCATGTACGACTGATCTTGGTCTAAGCGCACTTTGAGACACTCTGTTCAAAGATTGCTAAGGTCAAGGCAAGCAATTTACAGTATTCCTCTCATTTACAGAGCTAAATGGCTCACTACAGAAAACAGTCAGATTGATTTACTTATTCCACATACGTGCTGGACAGATGTGGTTTTGGAAAGAAAATTAGTCTCTGTAATTCTCCTGGTGACCCAGGAAAATACATTTGGTTCTGTGGCTCTCTGTACATCCGATTTACCTGAGAGCTTTCTAGCTTGGTCTCCTGCTCATGTGGGTAATGCTGCTGTTACCTAGTTCTCTACTAGAAGGCTCAGGACTCATCACTAGAAAATCAAAGACAACATTGAGTGTCTAAGCCTTTTCCATGTACTTTGTTGTATGTGCCCTGCTAGTTGAGCAGCAGGCCTACAGTTTTCTTACTCTTCATTTTGTTGCCAGCATACCCGTAGAAACCTTCTGCATTACCCTTAAGTTCCTTCTCTGAGCTCCAGCTGAGCTTGGACTGCTGCCTGCTCAAGCACTGTTTTTCTACTCCTACAAAGTATTTATTTGCTTACCTCTACCTTCTGTGTGCTTCCTTTTTTTCTTTTTTTTTTTTTAAACTCATCCAGAAATTCTGTCTTCTGCCATACCAGTTCTTGCACAGTGAAGTGAATTGGTTTTGTGCTGCAAAGAGCTTGTCCTTGAAGATGAACAGGCTCTCATGGGCCCTTTTGGCTTTCAGAGCCGTGTTCTGTGAGTGGCCTGAATTGTTATTAAGATATGAGTGCCTTCAGGTCTTGTTGCTTTATTCAGTGGTTCTGTAAGATACTCTTTTTTCAATTAAAAGTAAGTATCATAGTAGATTATAGATGGGATTTAGTGTGAGCCCCAGGTGTCCGTGAGCTGTGTGTGACAGTTTTGTCAGCAGCAGCGATGAAGTGAAACACTGGAAGCCCAATGGCTTCCTTCCTGGGAGACATAAATGACCCCATTTTATGTGTTGGAGTCTCCCAGCTGCTTCACTCTGGGACCAAAATGAATGATATGCTAACCCAATGGGAGATTTCAGCTATGTGGGGTTTGCTGCATTCAGTTTCAAAAGAATATACTTCTCTGTGGCTTAGATTTCTGAAGTGACTGAAACTTTGTATTCTGAAGGGAATTCATGAAAAGGAACCTGAGCAGAAGGTAGGGACCCAGAAAGAGTTAAGTAAATGACCTGGTTCCTTGGAATACTTTTTGCAGCCAGTATGTCTTCTGTCTTGTCTGGCGTTGGTGATTCTTGCATGTTTCTTGTGTGTATTTCGTTGAGGTGCATCCAAAAAAAAAAGTCTGTAAGGCTGTCAAGTTTTCTGAGTTTTATTTTCATAGATTTGTGAAAAGGAGAAAAGAAGAGCAATTTAATCTCTTTTGTAAGATAACTGGCAGTAAAGCTTATATTTTATCTCCAAGTGGATGTGTGTGGCAATTGGACATAAACATGGAGAGAACTTGTTCATTAGGAACTCTGCAAGGAAGTATTTTGAAAGGCAAGGAATAGGTGCCTGTTCCAATGGTCTCAAAAAAGAAAACAACAGCTGTGATAGTGTTTTGCTGTTTCCCATAGCTGTCGTGATTATGAAGTGATGATATAATTAACTTTCTCAAAATCTTCACAAAGGGAAAGCTTTTCATTGATGTATCCATATTTGTAATCCCAGAAGAGTTTTTTGTTCCTTTAGTCAGTCTATCACTTCTGACTCTTATAGTTTATTGAAATCCCTTTTCATTGAAATCCTGAGAGCTCCTATATTCTTTGCCAGTCAAAAAAGTTATGAATCTTCATAAACATGTATATGAAAAAACTTTTTTTTTCCCTTTTTTCTTTTTTTGTTTTTTCTTCTCCTCATTGAGTCAATTCACTTGGGATTTTGGACTGAACGACTGAAAGAAAAAGTGGTTGCCTCACAAATGTAATTAAGAGAGTATGTGGTGCAGGGAGTGAACAGTTAGGGGTTCTCTCCTACTAATGATCCGTTAATTAGTGAAGGAGGCTCAGGGGTGTGCAGGCCTCTCCGGAATTGCCTTTGAATGTCATTTAAAACTGCTCTGGTTAAAAAGGTAAAATTGCAGGGGAGAGAGGTCTTTTTCTTTTTAGCATTTTTTTTCTGTAAGCATAGGCTGGCAGAACTTGCTAAACCGGGGCAAATACGCACATCTAGTTAGTATTCTATAGCTGTTGGACATTATATTACAGTAAGCCAGTACACACCTGTGATCCCTTGCTGAAGGGTTTCGGTGAGTTTTGGTCACAGCAGTTCTCCATGTTTGCTGCACCAAGTTGGTTCATTGCAGAGCCCGGGTGTCTGATACTTGTTCCCAGTTCAAGCACTGCACCCTGCTGATGTGTTCATACTATTTTTAGGACCAGTCTGGAATACCTGCTTGAATATTTTTGTGGGAGTCAGCTTGAAGCTGGCAGGTTTAATATTTGTTGAGGGAGGGTAAACCAGCAATGGAGTATCTCTGTATGATTTTTGTGCATTTCAAAATATCCGTGGCATGTGTCCTGTCCTCTGCATTCTTTACTCTTCTGCTGTCCAGAGTCATCTGGGATAAATTGACTGCATATGTGCAGGCCCTTTAGCAGCTGTTTAGGGTAGAAAGAAAAAGCTCTTACGCAGCCTGAAATCAGCCACTCATTCCTCAAGGTTCGTGCGGCTGTGGTGCCAAAGGTGAATTTTTCTCTTCAGGTTCAGGGAGCATTGCTTTAATCAATGCTCTTCAATGGAAGATAGCCAGGGAATTAATTTAACAGGTATCTTTTTTTTTCCCTCATGTAATTTGGAAGATTTTTCCAATGCCAAGTTGTCAGTGAGAATGCAGCTATGGAGTTGTATTTCTCAATGGCTTTTACAGCATGGGCAAACACTTCACACACTACAAACAACTGCATCGCAAAGAACTGGAGCTCTCTTTTGATAGTGCACAAACAAAACCTTAAGCTCCTGCTGAAATATTAGGAGATAACCTGAGGAAAACTGGCATCTCAATCATGCTGAAGGAAAAACAAAATCTATGGCACAAGGAGGATCTCCAGGCTGGGCACAGAGTGGCTGGAGAGCAGCCAGGCAGAAAGGGACCTGGGGGTACTAATTGACAGGAAGCTCAACATGAGCCAACAGTGTGCCCAGGTGGCCAAGAAGGCCAATAGGATCCTCTCCTGGATCAAAACTAGCGTGGCCAGCAGGACCAGGGAAGTGATCCTTCCCCTGTACTCTGCGTTGGTGAGGCCACACCTTGAGTATTGTGTTCAGTTCTGGGCCCCTCAGTTCAGGAAGGATATTGAGGTGCTGGAGCGGGTCCAGAGAAGAGCAACAAGGCTGGTGAAGGGACTGGAGCACAAGTCCTATGGGGAGAGGCTGAGGGAGCTGGGGTTGTTTAGCCNAACCCAATCAATTCTATGATTTTTTTCTCTTCAGATATTGGAGGTATTATTGCTAAAAGCTCTGGATCTGAGATTAATAAACAGGGTGGTTGTGTCTGTGTTCATGTGCAGGTTAGTTCTGGAGGAGATTGCAGGGCGTAATATGACCGTGTCACGCTAAAACTGGAAGAGGGCAAGAGTTTAACCTGAATGGCTGATTGTCATGGAATCATCCCTGTGTTTGCTGCTCTGCCTTAGGGGTGTTGCTCCATTGTTTAGTTCTAATAGTCATTGTCTTTAGTGTCAAATAAGAATGACCCGAATCAAGGTGGCTGTGATTCTGTACTTTCAGAAGGGTTTTGTTGTTTGGAAGTACAAATAGGCAGCAGCACTGATGTGAATGGTACAATTAAAGCAGTGTTATTTATCAGAGACTGGTTTGTCCACTTCTCTTTCCTTATGTTGTCTTTAGAGTACAAGTTAAACCAGTATGTTTTCCATTCTTTTGAGTGGGCTGGGTGAGGAGTATGACCCCAGCTGTATTTTTCATTTAAATGTTTTGTTTTGTTTGTCTATTTGTCACTTTTATTCCCCTTTCCCTCTTCCCCTGCCTCGTTAACCCCAATACCTCAGCTGCATGGTTTAGAGCAGTGTGGGTTCAGCATCCAGAGCTGCAGGATTGTGGTATTTCAGCTTTAAATCCTAAGAATGCATGAAATGCAGATTTCTCCAGCACTGCATTTTTATTATGCCACCTGACTGCTATTTTACCTAAATTGATTCTTAGGTGTTTTTGTCATGAAGGACTAGTTGATGTATGTTTACAGTAGCCCTTATTTTGGCATTTGAGCAGTTGCTTTTGGTAATTCATACCTACATTTGAAACAAGTTCCAGCCTGAAAGGTAAAGCTGTACAGCGTTGTCTTTGCCTAAAGTTCACACTTCCCTTGATAATGCCAAGATCTGAGAACTTTATGCTTTGTAGCAGAGGAGTAAAAATGTATCAGCATTGCAAAACGTTGTATAATTAATAAGAAGGTAAGTGGCCAGAAGTGAGTGTTGACATTGATCATTTCGCTTGAAATGAGTTGGTTTTGTCTTGAAGAATAAACTCAGTATGTGTTAGAATCTACCAAAATAGAATTTGTGTTATTTTTGAAGCAGTAGAGTGTGTGTAGGCACCAAGTATGGAAAATTCAATTAACCAGTAATATGTTCAATCCTTCAGATTATCCCAAGGTATCCAACATTCATGCGACATAGGAAATATGGTTTCTTGTTGAAATGCTGCATCTACTTTTGGTTTTTCCTTCCAAGCTTATGCTTTGAAGGAGAGATTCTGAATTCTGTGGCCACTCCTTCCACAGAAGTTCCATGGAAGTTCTTGTTTCATTTTAATAAGTATTTTCATCAGCAGTCCAAGAGTGAACAAAGCATACGTACACATTATTAAAAAAGAAAGTAGCTGATTTCTTGTTCTGCAACAGCTCTCTATGTAAAGACTATAATAAAGGCCCCAGGGAAGACTGTGGAGGATTATGAGTGAGAGGGTAGTGTGTTGCTTTCAGTAATGATCCATGTGCCTCTCAAAACACAGTTCTTAATAAGCCTTCTATTTGCACTCAACTGTTTATATGAAAGGACTCACAATTTCTTCTCTATTGTTACACATCAAAATAATTTCCAAAATATTTCAAGTCCAAGGTTTAAACTGTCTACAATAAATGTTTTTGGTAATGGGTTTTACTTGTGATAGCAATGGCCCAAATAGAGAACAGGGTCTTTTTCTTTGATTTGGTGAAAAAAGGGCAGCAAACTATTCTGCTCTTCTGGCCTTCCAGAGTCTTGACAAGACAAGACTGAGCTGCCCTTTATTTCATAGTGCTGGATCACACTTTAACAGGTTGAGAACCTTGAGGGGGCTGGTTTTCATATACAGCAACAGCTGTTTAATTTGTGCCAACCATTTTGAAGATTGCATTTGTATTTTATGTGCTTTATTCCTTTTTGAAAGTGCATCTTTGCACTGTTGCCAAATAATCAGAGCAGTTGGTACACACAGAAAAGAAAGTTATCAGAACATGAGGTTGTGTTTTTTTCCTAGAAAGCTGCACAAATTAGATAATCTCTTTCAGAGGAATTCTAGCTGCTTGTGTAAAAGATGAAGTTTGGTATATAAAATATCTAAAGATTCAGAGTTTAGTGTCCTGGGGAGCAGAATTCATGGCTTTAGAGCTGTGAAACAGGCTTTAAGGGAGATGCCTGTTTCTGAGGATGTGGAGCACTCTGAACATCATTCACAAAGTAATACAGATATTCAGACATCTGTTTACATCTCCTGTAGGTGTATGGACTGTGTTGCCTCTAAGTGGACATTTAAGACATGGGAACCAGTGGAGATTTCCCTTTTCCCTCCAGACCAAGAGAAATAACTGAAAATTACAAATAGTTCAACTGAACATAAATTGCAGGTCTTATCTCCGTAACACTTTTTTAGACACACCTCATGTCATTTCTTGAGCCCTACCTGAAAGATTTCTGTGAGAGACAGTGATCCATAGGTTTGTGCCCAGAGATTTAAGCTTTAGGATTGTGCTTGGGTCATGATTCTGCTACTAACGGCTTCATGGGAAAATGCAGTGCATTGGATGGCACTTTGTGATACTGAGGTTGAATTTTCATCTCTGCAGTGGAGTTTTTAAATGAACATCTTGTGTCTTCTAAGAATAGTTCAGAAACTGTTGAGAGGTTAATTTACCCATTTCTCTGGGAATCCTCAGTGCTTCAGGCCACTGAGAGATCTCTGTGGCTGTGAATCATTCCCAGTTGTACATGACAGTCCTACAACTCCTTTGCTTCTGTGTTCAGTTCAGCTGTAGGAACCATTAGCTGTGAGTTCTTTTTCCTGATTTGGAGTTTCAAAGCAATATAATTTGGATTTTCAAAGATATCATTGTATATTGTAATTTTTGGTGGTGGTGGTGGTTTTTGGTTTTGCTTCCAATATTTTCATCGGGAAAAAAGTTCCTTGGTATTAATAAGACATGTAGCTACAGCAAATATCCCTTCCAGACACTTAAAATGGGAGTAGATGACAAGATATGTGGCGGAAAAAATCACATTACCACTTTTTAATGTGGTGTTCTCTGCCTAGTTCTGTGCAATTGTAGAACTGTTTGGTTAAATCAGTATGAAAGGGAATTGTCTGTCAAGGCAAAAGAAGTAAGTTTACTTTTCTAATACATATTATCTTTAGTTAGATATTTTTTCTGTTCTTGCGAAAGTTAGTAATTGCACTCTTTAGATCTATTTTAAGGAGCTTCCCTGGAGCATTTTAAGTTTCCCTGATTAATATATGGTTCTTGAGTCAAGAATAATAGGAAAATGATTTTTTGTTACACATTTAAACATTGTTCTGAAAGCTAAAACGTAAACCAGAAGTGATTGTTAGTTAGTATTTTGAACTGACATAGCTTTGTCTCATAGCCCTGTTGTGAAAGCAGCTTAAATTACTAATGAAAATGCTGCATCATCAACAGGGATGGCAGTAGTCAGAGTTATGAAAATGTTTGGGCACAGTCTGGAATCAAGTGGTGACAAGAGCTGAACTGCTCTCACTGAGAGGGTGAAAAATGTTCTTTTTCAATTTTTCCTCACCTTTCTCTGTTTACTGTTATCTCTCTGTGCTCTGAACTTTGTGGTTCATTACGGGGCTTTTGGGAATGCTGCCAGCGATACGCTCCTGATTGATGGTTGTGAAGCCAAAATTCAGGGGCTCTCACTATGTCTGCCAGCTTTGGCATTGCTGTCTCCTGGGATTGCTTTCAATTTGTATCATCCTACAGCAGGCTGTAAAACCGTCTGCTTCCTGTTGTCCAGCAGTTAAATGCAGACCTCAGAGCAGCAGCAGATGAGGGGCATGAATAAATAAAGAGGCACTCAGGGACTGAGTCAGCCACAGAGTCCTGTGGGGCTAGGACTTCAGGCAGGAACTTCAGCATGTCAGTCTGGATTAGATGTGGGCTGGAGCTGGCTGGAGAATGTAAAATGGATTTGTATTAGAGGAGAAAGACAGTTTAGTTGTGTGCCTTTAGGATTTCCCAGCAGGAGGACAAGGTAAATTGCAAGTTTAGCAACTGAAAGTGAAGGCTGTTCTTGTTGGCTGCCTTGCAGGTGTAGTACTAATTAGAAATCATGTATGTATGCATGTATGTATGGCCAGACTTTGGGAACGCAGATTTGGGCAGGGCTCTCCCCCCATGGGTGTGCCCTTCCAGCCTGTGCAGTGGATTTTTTAGGTGAGGCACAGCGTGCGCAGAACTGGCCCCACCGTTTAAGTCCTGAGGTCCATCTGCCACAGCCGAGCGAGCTTGGACAGTGACAGTGAAGTCCTTGGGACTGTCACAGCACCCGGTACTAACCGGGGCTGACCCTGCTGAGCATCCGAGATCTGATGGGATGGGATGGCAGGGAGGCATTGAACTGCCAGGGGACGGTTCCACTGAGACTCGAACTCAGGACCTTGGGATTCAGAGTCCAGAGTGCTCTCCTTTACACCATGGGACCACCCTTTAGAAATCATAATGGTCCAAGAATGCATTTCTGTATTCTCTGGACAGTATTCTTTGGAAATGAGGACCTCTGTTTCTTTATGTGCATTAAAAAATAAAAACATGAAGAACTAGAATGCAACAGACTTGTTTTTATTTTCCTTTTCTTGTAGTTTTAAGATTTAAACAGTTAAACTCTTCTGCAAGAAAGTGGCATGTAAAGTAGGATAAACTTGAAAAAGAAATACCACTAAACCCATAGGCCTGTGTCTTGTGTCGTTAGCAATTAAATAACAGCACTAACTGGTAAGAGTAAAATGTTGATAAAAGTTTGACCTGAATCTCCTGAATAACCAGTGGGCTTTATTAATTGGATGTGTGGAGTGGCAATTGAACAGCAACACTGTCGGTAGAAAGCGAGTTGAAACTGGGTGTGCTTTTGTTTCCTCTTTGGAAAACGGATGTGAAACGTGGCAGAGGTTGCTGTTGGGGGTGACCTGAGTAGGTTTTGTCCAGGCTTGTGTGGCATTGCATAGTGGCACGGAAGGATGGTAGGAGCTTTCAGGTCTTTAATTAGAAACAATCAGAGTAAATTTCAGATAATTTGTAGTTACTCTTCGGAAGTGACTGGTATTGGCTCTGGGCAGAAGTGTCCCAAGTCATTGGCTAACTTTGTGAGGATCAGAATTTGATCAGAATACTAACATTTCTGTATTAATTAAACTTCCCAGTCAAAGCATAGCAAGAATTATCTTCAGAAACTTCCAGGAACCTGAGCCACAATGCTCCTTCTTTATTTGCCAGTGTTTCTGAGGACCAGAAGAGCAAAAACACGTGTCATCTCCTCTTCTTCCCTCCCCTCATGTGAGCTAAATGTTATCTTTGTGAAGACCTTGTACAGTTCCTGACTTTTTCCCTCCAGCAATGTATTCTGTTAGTGCATAAAGCTTTCTGCATTCATTTGTTTTAGTCTACAGTTTATGTTGTCACTTTTCTTAGTGTTAAATGGCTGTGAGTAGATTATAAACTTGCTAATATAACTTGTGCAATTTCACTCAAGTATTTAATATTTTAATATTCTGCTCTGTCTTTATTTTTTCAAAATATTTTTATTTCACAACTATTTAGTTTTACCTTTAGATTTTCATAGTTTAAACATTTTAAAATAGAAATATATATTCTATCTATCTATCTATCTATCTCTATCTCTATTGCTGATATTCAGAATTTATTTCCTCAAAAATATCTGGTTTTCTGCCTATGGGTATAAAGCACAGGCCTCCAGAAAAGGTCACAAACAGTCTCAAACCAGCGTATCTTCTTAGTAATTTAAATACGAATTTGTATTCCTCCATGTTCAATATTAATACGAGTAATATCATAAACCTTCTTACCTCCCATGGAACAGCAAAGATTACTGGGTCAGGAGGATGTTTCCTTCCTTACAGGCATTATACCTAAATGAAAGCTGCTGCTGAAGGGGGTCTTGCATATTTATTGACACTTCTTCAGGGAATGCTTTTTTCCCTGAGTCTTATCAACTTATGAGGAGTTTGACACCTACTATTATTTAGTCAGTATAAAATGTTCAAGATGGTGATTATGAATATATATGACAAAACAGAAATTTTCATACTTCTAGTGGCAAAAGTATTTCAGTTATATCTTATTTGTGCAACCTTTGGGGAAGGATGCTCTTAGTTTCAGCATTATTGCACTACAGTAATATCAAAGGGCGATAGGATACATGGCTTAATCTATCTATCACTTTCAGGGTATTTGTTTTGGTATTACTGTCTTAATACGTGCAGCTTGCATGGCATTTTTCCACAATAAGGGTGGAAAAAGCAATCACAATCTTTATTTGTGCTATAAAGTAGTAGTAGTTTTGATTCCTTTTTTCTACACATAGCTCAGTCTAGCAGAGGATCTCACTAGTCAGTACCTGGTGTGCTTTCATGGTGCAGGTAAATAATTGCATTGCATGTTAAGTGTGTTGTAGCAATGTACAAATGTGCCTGCAGTTCCTGATCCGTTTAAGTGTATCTGCTCAGTAATGCCGCCGATTTCCCGACTGCAAATAATATGCTTATCTATCCTGTGTTTAATTTATGTGTAATTTATCCTATTAGATAAGATTTGTGTTGCTGTGAAAAGCTATAATAGAAAAAGCCATGTGGATTTAAGAAATAGATACCTTACCTTTTGGGTGTTTTTATACAACACAAACTGCTGAACTCCTGTGAAACAGTTTCAACAAAACCCACTGAGGAAATAATTTCCGAGTGAATGGTAATGCAGAGCTGTGTGCAGCAGCTGAGAAGTTCCTGCTTTCTAGAGGCTCATGTGGATTTTCTGTGTAAACAAGCATTGTCCAAGATTATAAGCAGGATAAGTAACTCTGGTCTTCAAGGTGATGAGAGGTTCTTGAGGCATTGCAGGGCAGCTGAATAGAATCATAGAATCAGTTGGGTTGGAAGAGACCTCTGAGATTATCAAGTGCAACCCTTAATCCAACTCCACTTGGATTACTAGATCATGGCACTCAGTGCCACGTCGAGTCTCACCTTAAAAACCTCCAGGGTCAGAGAATCCACCACCTCTCTGGGCAGGCCATTCCAATGCCTGACCACTCTCTCTATGAGGAACTTCTTCCTGATGCCCAACCTAAACCTCCCCTGGCAGAGCTTAAGCCCGTGCCCCCTTGTCCTACTGTTGGTTGCCTGAGAGAAGAGACCAGTCTGGCTACAACCTCCTTTCAGGTAATTGTAGAGAGTGATAAGGTATCTCCCGAGCCTCCTCTTCTCCAGGCTAAACAACCCCAGCTCCCTCAGCCTCTCCCCATAGGACTTGTGCTCCAGTCCCTTCACCAGCCTTGTTGCTCTTCTCTGGACCTGCTCCAGCACCTCAATATCTTTCCTGAACTGAGGGGCCCAGAACTGAACACAATACTCAAGGTGTGGCCTCACCAATGCAGAGTACAGGGGAGGGATCACTTCCCTGGTCCTGCTGGCCATGCTATTTTTGATCCAGGCCAGGATCCCACTGGCCTTCTTGGCCACCTGGGCACACTGTTGGCTCATGTTGAGCTTCCTGTCAATTAGTACCCCCAGGTCCCTTTCTGCCTGGCTGCTCTCCAGCCACTCTGTGCCCAGCCTGTAGTGCTGCATGGGGTTGTTGTGGCCAAAGTGCAGGACCTGGCACTTGGCCTTGTTGAACTCCATCCCATTGAAGCCTTGGAACACTGGTTTACAAAGTCACCTGTGGTAGGATCAGATGACGACCAACAAAATCAGTGTTGGGTTATCTTACCCTCTATTACCTGGAGCAATATTCCAACTGTTACTGTTAATCATAGCTGCTGTTTCAATTGTACACAAGTCAGGTCTATGCTGACATTTGCAACAAAACAGCATGTGCCTACAAGCAAAACCTGTGCCAGCTCCTGCCCGTGCTGACCTGACCCATTGCTCACTGCAAACATCACTGCTGCTACCAACACCTCCCATAGCAACACCATGGGAGTTGTCACCCCGTGCTCCAACCAAGGGGTGATGGGCAGCTGTCTTCAGTGATGGTGGCCATCAGCTGTTCCCCATCTAGGGATAATTTGGCCAGTGTGCATCCAGATACATACATGTAGCAAAGACTGAAGGCAGAGTCCTACCTTCTTGCTGCTCAGTGTTCCGTAATGCCAGTGTCTTCAAAGGAACTTCCCTAATACTGGCCTGCTGCAACTTGTGCATTGCAAAGCCAGCTTAATCAGATTTTTTTTGGCAGATTGTGTTGTTACACTGCCTGTTTCATCTGTGGATCTCACAGCTTAACCATAAGTTTTGTTTCTCTCCAGTCTTCTTAAAGCCACAGTTAAGACATTTGTCTCAGGCTATTAAAAGTGCAACAGGAAGACACTGGAAACTCCACCACAAATCTGAGACTTGCATTTAAGACCAGTATCTTGTTCAATTCCTGAGGACCATTGGTACATATTTTGTATTGCAACAGCTGGTGTGTTTTTCAGCCCGTAATGTTAGATGGCTTGGATATGCTACCCAGGGGCCTCTATATGGGAAATGCAAATGGATCAGTATCTTCACTGAGAAGTGGCTGGTGATCCACAACTGAGAAGGAATTGAAAATGATAGCTGCAGATCTCACCTGTGTGCCATTTACAGTGATAGTTTGAGAGCTGTTGACAGTCTCTTGCTGTAGAAATTTCCCATCATTTTTGAAGCTGATCTTAAGAGAATCAAAGATCTAGCTTGGCACATTTTTTTTTTGGCAAATATTTGATATACACTTGCAACAATTGTTAGGAAACTTGATGTGTGACATTGCATGAGTCTTTTGATCAATTGTAAACAGTGTTGAAGGCAAGTGTATCCTGGAGGCTTCTCTCTGTAGTCACAGCTCTAGGATGGGCTCAGAATAGGTCTCAGGCTCCTCCATAGACAGACATCCTTGTATCACTGGTTCCTTGTATCCAGCTGCTCTGTGTGGTTTTATTTGGATGGTCTTCATGCTTCCAGCTATGTTTTCTCTTGGGGACTTTTGTGAGCTCTCCCTCTTTAGCCATAAGCAGATTTCCTTTGCCTCTGCAAGGAGTAAACTGAGTCTGCAGGAACATCAATAGTCTGTATGTCTGTGCCGCCACATCTCAGTGTGAGGACTCATTCCTTGCAGGTGTCTCTGGGAATCTCTGGTCTCTGCCTGACTCCTTGACCTGTGCCTTCCTGTCAGTTCTCTACCAAAACCCTTCCTTTTCCTTTCTCCATATCTCTGTCAGCTGAGGAACCATACACAAAGCTGAAAGGCATCACAGCAGGCAGAGCATCCTGGTCCAAGCCCTGGCCCTGCTTAGGGAAGCGATGACTTTCTGACCAGGTTGCTCAGGATGAAAACATTCATGTCCAAGACCAGAATCTGTATTGTCCCGCTCAAAAATTTGCATGCTTTTCTCTCTCAAAGCAAAAATAAGTTGTAACTCACTGATACCTCTCTCATCTGGGATAGAACAGTAACTCTTTTTGCCTTCCCCCTTCCCTCACTGCATTTTGGGAAAAAAGTAACTGGGCCTGTTGCAGCAAATATGAGAGTGCTCTTCAATGAAACTGTGTATTGCTGTGAAAGTTAGATTAGGAGTAATACATGTGCTGCTTTATAATGGAATTATTTGGCTGATGTCCTACCTCAGTTTTTTTAGTCTGATGTGACTGTTGCATGCTGGGACTAAAGCTGTGTCAAGTAGAAATACAGAAGGAGGTAAGACTGTAGCTAGCTGAGTTATATATCGTGAAACTGTTACGTAAAACAGCAATAAAAATGCAGGCAACTAAGGCTTTACTTAATGAGAAGTTTTTAGCCAGACAAGCTCTGTAAGTGTCAGGGACAATGGCTGGGTACAGCTCTGTGCCCACACACCTCCAGGCTGCATGAGGTTGGTGGGTGGCTAAAATGGGGGTTTGTTTGTTTCTTCTCAGTGAACTTACATTATTCTTAAAGGTGCAAAATTTACCTATAACATTTCTACCTACATAATAAGGAATCATGTTAAGAGATAGCTAATTTTGCTTTAAATGTGGAAGTGCATTGTATCTGTAAATTGTGTATTTGTTGTACTGCTGTCATCTGAAATGCATGGACTCAATTACAGTTCTTTTACTGTTTTGCTTCAGCTTTTGAACTGAAACACTTAAAAATTATACATAAGTTACTACTTTATTGCTGAAACTTTACATTCCTTAACTGGTTTACTTTCTTTTTTTCAGGTGTCTTGGCTTTTTAGTCCAGCAAGAAGTGAAATAACAAGTCTAGATAGTGGAAATATAGATGACATTTTAAGTGAGTACTTTAAATAATTTTTTCTTTGTATGACTGCAGTTACTTATCTTTGTGAATATTGCAGTGTTATTAAATGAATATGCATACCCTAGCTTGGAATATATGAATTGTAATTGGCTTAGAAATATTAAATGCGTGTGGTCAGAATTAGCTGTCTGAACTAATGTATTGCAATGACAGTTGGAAGTGTCTAAGAAAACTAACTGATGTCCTGTTTGCAGATGGGAATGCTTGATTACATAACCAAAACCTGTCCAGAGGGCATTTTAAAAGTTCTCCCAAAAAATAGCAGCAAGTGAAACCCATGGTGTGATGGGCCTTAAGTATCTTGCTTATTCAGCTGTGCTTTTCTTCAAGTAGAGAACTGCCGTTGTTCTGGTGACTCACAAAAGGGAGATCTGCGCATTAAACAGATGTGTATTCCTTGTCTGAACCATTTTCCTCTGAAAAATATGCAACTTACCTTTGCATGTCTTTGCAGGAAAAAAAGTTACGATGTTGTTTCAAATACACCAAGGGAAAAAAAAATCTCTTTTTTCTCTTTTATTAAACTCTCTACTATAATTTGCCAAATGTTATGGGAATGCTTTGAGATCTGTTTGTAAATACATTTTATATAGGGGGAAATATTAAATAATTTTATAAAATGTTACTGATAAAAGGAAATATATGCCAAGTGTAAATGCTTTTTAAATTTATCTGATTGCTTTCAATACATACTTTGTCTTGGATGTAACCCTAAACTTCTCAGTGCTTGTTAATTACCTATTCACCACTTGCTTTCCTTCTGATAATGAAAATCTTAATGCTGTAATTTTAATCAAAACTGTGGTGTTCCCCAGCCTTCTCAAGAGTGTCTTTATCAGCACAGTGTCATCTCCAGCCTTTCAACATCTTCGTCTTCCCATGTAACTGCTCTGCCACCTTGTCAGTTTTCTGCTTTATCAGCATTTCTGCTTTGTAAAGCTGTGGATGATATTCTATATTTCAGTATATGTTTCATTTTTTTTCAATGTCTAGGCCACTACTAGTCCTAAAAATCAATTTAAAGTAAGGTTGTTATATTTTGTTAAGACCATAGTTTATTTTTGAGCATGAGATTTACCCTTTTTTGTGTATTTTTTGGGTTTTTTATGGTATGTGAAAAGTAATATATAGGAACATTATTTCACTACCTCATCACATGTATCCCTATAGTATTGCACTTTTTTTGAGTGTCTCTTAGTATTTTTCATTTTTGGGGGACTGAAGATTTCTTTTGGCTTAGTATCCAGCTCCTTGTCAAATAAGGGAGGTAAGAGCTGACTGGAGGAAGTTGCATGGGCAGGTTGCCTGTTGGTGAGTCTTCTAACCCCAAGAGTTGAGATTTCAGCTTTTGTTTTTTTAACACTTATGAATAATAAGAGTTAATGCTTAAGAGGTACAGTAGAGTACAATTTCTGGATGTGAGTGCCTTAATTTTAAATCCATAATTACTTTTTATTTCATGTGTCACTTAATTATATCTGTATTTTAATACCTTAAGAATTTACATTTTTAATATATCAATAAAATCACCAGAATACTTGACTGAAGGCCTCTTTCTTCACTCTCCCATTTGTTACAGATTATATTTCAGACAAGATTTATCCTAGCAGTCTTCTAGCACTCAGACTAAGCTATATGCTGAATAATGTAGAAATACTCACTTTTAGAGCTTCTTTGTGCCTCTTTTTATAATCTCAGATAAAAGAACTAAGAAGTTGCCTCTCAATGTGACATTGGGTTTTTCTTTTTCTTTCCCCTCAGACAATGCAGATGTTGCTTTAGTTAATTTTTATGCTGATTGGTAAGTTATTCACGTTGTTTTTTCTATGTTTAAACTTTTGCCTACTGAAAACTGTCATATTTGGCTATATAGTTTTCTAGTTGAAAATGCCATAGTGTGTTGCTTTCAAACCACTTCTTTCCTGGGTTTATATCCTGATTACTTTCCCTTCTGCAGTTCTGCCATCCTGTGTTTCACTCAGGCTCCTGTCAGAGAAAAAGGAATGGAATATTTTAGACCCTCGATTTTCTTCTGTGTTGGTCCCATATGTATGTGCTAGAAAAAAAAAAGAAATTAGGCAAAAAATAAATTCTTTCTCTAGTTTGTAAGACCTTTTGAGTGGAGATCTGGAGAAATAATTGAGAGATGAAATCTGAGCAACTGGAAAAGGAAGGAATTTGGGGCTGAATTGGTTAGACATTGTGAAAGACATACTTAGAGGGAACTGTTTACTTAAAATTATATTTTAAAAAAACCCCAACTTGCACACTGAATCATTGTTAGAATTAATTTAAGCAACATACCCCTTTGAAATGTCTCTTTTTTTAATCACAGTAAACTAAGAACTAGTTAAGTAAGAAACTAGGTCTAATCTCTTACCTGTTTTGGATGGAATTATCCTATTAAGTCTGTCTTTTAAAATAAGTAAATAAATGAAACTTAATATGGTTATTTCCAGTTTGTGATCTGCAGATACCTGGTGGATCGTGGACTACTTCTAAAGGTTTTATTAAAGATAAGCAAGGAAAGCAAACCTATGGAGCGTAAATTTAATACACTGAAATTTGAGGTCTGTTTTGCCATTGAAAAATCATTTGGATTTGCAAATGATAAACTGCAGAAAGGTAGCTAAACATCCATGTTCTAATACTTGTGCCATAAAGGGAACATTTTAAAAGTTGATACAGCCAGATAACAGTGTGCTGTTTCAGGACAGTCCCCACTCTTATCAGATCCTCTGTAGAACAGGTGCACTGGGAATGTAAAGATCTGAGTGTGCTTGCAAGTGGATTCACATTATAGTAGGCTATAGTTTTAAAACCTTACAGCTTTAATTATGCTCATTCCATGTGGGCATTCTGTAATAACCCCCCACAAAGCAGACTGCCAGTCTGTGATGCAGCTTGACCTCTGAATGAGAGCAGAGGAGTTTCCGTCATGTGCTCTGCCAGATGTGTGGAGAGGAATGAGGGTGAGGGAAGCCATATGGAACATGTACATGCTACATAGATGTGTAACATACAGGTGTGCTGCTCAGGCCTTTTCAGAGAATCAGCTTAATCTCTGTTTGTATTTCAAGAGCAAAACTTGGCTCTTCACTTTGCAGTTTGCTGTGTCAGGCACAGCAGCATCCCCAGATGCCGCTGTGAAGTTTGGGGTGGTCTTCACTGCAGGCTGCCTGACTGCAAGTCTGCCCCATGGGGCCTCATGCTGACAACCTCTACAGGGCCATTGTCTGCCTTCAATTTGAAATTTTGCCATATGTTTCCAAGGACAGAGTATAAAATTATTGACATATTTAAAGTGGGCTTGTGCATTAGTATTACCCTAAACCACCGAAGCACCTTTACAGTTCTACAGCCTGGGCAAAAGGAGAATTTGCTTCAAAATCTGATGTGACTGGAAGAAGGGACCCATAGAGTTCTCTTTGTTCTTGGTGCTGTAAAAGCAGTCTGCTTAAACTCTACCAAACTTGAGCAATAATGTAATACACAATACCTGCTACTTGTATTGTTGACCCGTAGAAAGTTCCCTTTGTGATATTTCTTGAAGGTGATAGTCAATATTTGAATCTCAACAGTCTTAAATACCTTCTTTTACTACATTTTTATAATTACTTTCCCATGGCTAATTCAGGTAGAAAAAAAAGAACAACATACTTTCTAAACAGAATATATTTCCTAAAGGCTTATAATTGATTAATGGTATTTCCCAGGCAGATAGAGCAGAGGAGCATATCTTGAACTATGTATTCATTTAGAATTACTTTTTTTCCCCACACTTGAATTATTCAAGTTACTTTTGAATCTATATCCAGTCACTTACTGGGATGGTTACAAGTAGATGTGATTTTTTTTTTCCCAATAACTTTTCTTTTTTTTTTTAACTTTTTCCTTCAAAGATTGAAATATTACATTAGTCGGCAAAATGTTTCAAATTAGTATTTCAAAGTTCTGATTCTATGTTCTATTTACAGGTGCCGCTTCAGCCAAATGCTGCATCCTATTTTTGAGGAAGCTTCTAACGTAATTAAAGAAGAGTATCCGGATAAGAATCAAGTGGTGTTTGCGAGAGTAGACTGTGATCAGCATTGTAAGTAAATCCTGATTTAGGTTTTTCTGTGCTAACCTGCTGCTAAGTTATTAACTGTATTGAAGAAAATACTATATAGCAGCAATCTAAAATGTAGCTGTACCTGCCCCATCATTTCGCCCAGATCTGCTTTTATTACATCAGTGAACCTCGTCCTCCAAATTTGCCGGATCAAAATCCAACGCTGCTTTCTCATAACATCCCTAACATGCTTTTTAAAATCAGTTCAGCCTATCTCGTTTAATGAGGAAAAAAGTGGCTGGGATTATAAAGTGAACTGGCTCATAGTGGTGTCAGAGAAGCACCAGTGCATCAAATGATGCAGGTCTTTACAATCAAGAAGAGGAAGGGGTAACCTTCCATTGTCAGCATCAAGGGTATGTTCTGCTCAGGTGTGATGGGTTTAGTTAGGCCAAACTTTAGTTTCTCATAGTAGGCCCTATGTTTCTGTATCGGTGGATATAGAAAGGGACACAGGCTGTCAGCTGACTTTAACCAAAGAGGTATTTCATGCCGTATGATGCCAAACCAAATATAAAATAGAGAGAGGAGGAATTGCTCTGCCCCTCATTATGGTAGCAGTCTTTGTGGACAGACATTGCAGCCTTGAGCTGGGAGATCTGGAGATTCCTCATCGCCGCTTTTGTGGGGAAGTAGACATTTTTCTGTTAGCTTTACTCTTGTGTATGTGTGTATATTGGTTTTCTTCCTGTTTTTATTTCTTCATTTCTGTGTAAATATAATCTGCCTTATTGTAAATTGCAGGTTTGTGGTTTGGTTTTTCTTTCTTTCTTTCCTTCTCCCCGCTGTGGGAAAGTGGGGAAGTGCTGTTGACTAGGTGAATACTTGGCATTTTGCCAAGGTCAGAACTACCATATCAAGTCTTCCTTCTGCCCAGGAGTCCTGGTGGGCCGTGAGTTCCCCCTGGCAGAGCCAGGCAGGGGTCAGAGCTTTGCTTTGCTGTTCGTACACGTGCCAGCAAATGGTTGCCTCTTAGGGCTCTTCACATGCCCAGAAGCACATATCCCTGAGACTCACTGTTGACCTACTAGTTGTGTTTTAGTGCTCTGTTACAAAAAATCTGAAGAGAGAATTTAATAGGTCAGGAAAAAAGGTCAATTGCATATGTATGCAAAGTAGCTGCTTTGATTTACACTTGTCTTTCCCATTTAGACTGTCTAACTTTTTGATGTTGGAAAAGATTTTTCCCTGCAATGAGAATTCTTGACTCATGTCTTGGTTCTTATTTGCAGATTTAAAAGTCAGTAAGTCCACTTGGGCATCTTTCACTGGTACTATTTTCTGATCTCTTTTGTATGCATGCACATAGTTGCCCAACATTAAAAGCACCTGACTTGTGATCTTGAAAGAGATTTCAAGTATCAAAAATGAAAACAAACCTCTAAGGGAACAAACAGTATCAACTTGGTATCTAACATGTAAAATAAACTGATTCTTCAAACTGTCAGGAGTGGCCAAAAAGATTCTGTTCTGTCCCTAGCCAAATATCAGTAAGACTGATTCATAACCGCCAGACACCAAAAAGCCCCTGGGGTTTAATCTTTGGCTCACTCAGATGCAAGACCCTCTTTATAACCTCAGCTGGAAAAGAGGCACAACAGTGTTCACCAAGGTATGTGAGCAGCCTCGAAGCTTTCAGCTGCCTTCCTGTGTTGGAATGGTTGTGATATGTTGAGGAACTGATACCAAGGTTTTAACACAGGTGTTCCTGAAGAGCAGTTTTTTAACCAAGGGCCGCAGAATCTCCAACTCTGAGCAGACCGTGTACCTTGTGTAGAACAATGCACTGCTGTAACTGCCTGGAGCAATTCCAGAGCAGCAGATGAAAGGCTGCACTCGGTGTGCTCTACAACATATGCTTTAGTCTCCTTGACTTATGAGTCTCATAGTACTTTTTGCTTTGTCATTGTAATGTTGTCTGTTAAGGGAATGTTTTCCTATGTCCTTTCTGAACAGCCTTTTCTAGACTCGTGGAGTTTTTGTTTGGGGCTTTTTGTTTGTTTTGTGGTTTTTGAAGGGGGAGTGGGATTGTTTGTTTTGGTTGCTTGTTTGTGGTGGGCTTATTTCCAGGTTTGTTTGATCTGTAATACCTTCCCAGATCTCAAATACTTCAGTACACTTTCAGCTTCTTTCTTTTTCCCTCGTGGTGTTCTCTTCTGCTTCCAATCACCCGTCTCTGTGGTGTGTACTTGGGAAGGTCTTAACCAAAAGCATAGCATTAAGTATTCAAATTTGTCATCCTTAAAAGTCATTCCCTAAAAGGCAAGGAAATCCTATGGAGTAGTATATTGAGGGCAAAGCCTGATATGTAGTCTTTGCTGAAGTTTTCTTACTGAATTTTTTGTCTGTCCTTGCTCTGAGATCTACTGCAGGATCTACACAAATAATCTGCCCCTGATCTTTGCAGTTGTAGAAAATAAATGCAGTTATAGCAAGCATTTTATTTGTTTTTCAGTGGGTCTACATATTGAAATTACTTTTACATGTATTTTTTTATATATCCCATCACTTTCTCAGTGGTAGTTTCTGAAACTAACTTGAATCATTTGAGAAGGGGGAATTAAGGACATTCATGTTTTCAGTTCACTTGCTTTGTATGATTGTCCTTAATAAATAAGTCTTATCTTGGTGTGTAACAGTCTGATTGGCTCATCTTTATCTTTTCATTGAGTCAAGATATTGACCGTGAAACTTTTTATAAATTTCTCACAAAAGACTGTGGTAAAATCTGCCTGTGTTGCTGAGGTTTTTTTCTGTATATTTACTCTTTCTGTTTTTACTCTAAGAAGTAGATGAGCATGACTTCTGCTGCAGAAGCTGTAAAATCTGAGAACTAAAAATAAAATCATTTATTGACAGGCAATTTACATTACCTTTTTGCATTAAAATAGCAAAGCTGTACATGTCATTCTTAGTTTCTGGTATTTATTTGCTGGGTTGTAAACGATGGTACATTTCATGGCATGCAGTTATTGAGTATGACCTAAACTTTTAAGTATTTAAACTTTGATTTTAATGTATGTAATAGCAGCTTTCTAGCAAGAGAGTGAATATTACTGTGTTATCCAGTTTGAGCCTGCTGTAGTATTTACTAAATTTTGGAGTCAAGATTGTCAGTGCTTTGGGGTTTTTCCCCCAAGCTTTGTATTTTTATGTGTTTCCATATTTTAGCAACACTATAAGGCTTATGTCAATATTTTGGGGTGGTGTTCTGCCTGCAGATTTCATACCACTGGTAGTTTACTATTAGAATGATATTCTGGAGATGGATTATTTGCATTACAAATATTCTGTTTCTCTTTGAGGCCAAGACTCTGTAGGGAATCCAAATAGCTAATTTTGGGCCACTCAGAAACATCTTTGAGAATGGTCAGCCAGGCATAGATACTTTCCATTTAATGTACTATTATTGCAGCCAACTGCAGGGCCCAGCAGCTCACACCAGCTTCTGAGGGGAAGCAAATTAAAGAGAATTATTGATGCACTGCCAAATGTTTGATGCTTAATGACAAAACCATCATTCTGTCTGCTCTTAGAGCCAATACCAGGATGTTTTTCTGAAGGCACTAGGCCCCTATCAGACTAAATACAAAATCTGAATATTAACACTACATTAAGCCCCTGATATTTTACACCAATTTATAATATGGCGGAAGATAATTATAACTGAAATGTGAAGTTAAGCCATCAGGCTGTATTTAACCTGGTGTGGAACGTACACCAAGGCAATCTGATGAAGCAGGTTGTTGAAGCAGGTACTCTCTCAGTTTCCAAGACCTTGTCTCTTCATAACTTAAAACAGTCTAGTTCCACTACATTGTGTGGCCTTAAAATCTCTGATGGTTTAGATATATTCAATTTAGTAATTCACTTACCATAAAAATTATGCACTTCTATCTATAATAGGTAATAAAAATGATGTTCCATATAAAATTACAGAAGACCTTTCTGTATATATGTTCTTAAGAAGGTTTTGTTTGATGATTTTGGTGGGTTTTTTGTTTGGAGATTTTTGTATTTTTTTTTGCTTTTTGTATTTTTGTGGGGTTTTTTTATCCTTTGTGTACCAACATTGGAAACTCAGTTGGTACAATGGTTTTCCTGTGTTTCTGTTCTTTGTGAGTGAGTATTGCAATACAGACCTTATGATTCTGAAGGAGATTTTACATTTAGGACAGCTTCTCTGAATTCAGCATAGTAGCTGTGGTACAGAATTCTTGTAAATTAAAGTTTGTATATATATTGGGGTTTTAATTCTACTCCACCATTATTTCCTTTGGTTTCTGAGTTCATTAAAAAAATCACAGCTAGTTTGAATAAATCTTTGTGCCTCCAAACAGAAACCAAGGTCTCACTGATGGGATGTAAAGAGGTGCTTTGCTGGACAGACAGTTTAGGGAATTATTGTTGTTCCATTCAAAATGTGTCCATAAGTGATACGTTCATCCACTGCTGTGAGCTGCTGATCTCCCTGGGTCTGCCCATCCCTGCAAGGTGTCCTAATGTTAGTCTTCAGAAATGAGGTTGTATTGGTACCGTGCCTTTGGTAAGCAAAATAACTCAGTAGGATAGAAAATTTGGAAGTTCATAAATGAACTATAAATGGAACTCTAAACAAGCTGAGGATTTCAGTGCATTCCTGTTGCTTTGCTTGGGGAAAAATATCAGTCAGAAAGAGTTACCTTGGATAAAATAAAAAGTGGAAGTGATTCAAAGGGGTTGTTGATGACACTGCTCAGGAGAGCCATTATATTAGCCTGTCAGAAAGGGTTATGGACTGCCTGCTAAGAGCAGGCCTGGCTGTTGTGAGTGCTCCTCTGCAGCAGAAGGTGCTCTAGATCTGCTGTTACCTGCATTTGGTACTCAACACTGATTACTTTTCTTGTACCTGTTTTGGTCCATCATGCCAAGTGATCCAGGTCACCACTATCACAGGCACTGGAGTAGGATACCTAGTTTGGATGGTTTCCCAAGTTCCTTTCTAATTCTGCTTCCTATGAGTATTCCCAGGTCTTGTGACTTCAGTGCAAGTGTCATGAGAAGTGTAGTTTAACTGGAGAGGATTAATGGTGTATTATAAAATACTTAAAAATAAGGTGAATGTAGTGCAGGGAAGTAGGAGGCAAAAAGGCCTTTGAAGTGAACTTGAGAGAAAAAACGCAGAATAAAAAGTAAAAAAGTAAATATGAAAGGCAGATTTCATTTCTCCTCTGTAGTGTGCCCTGGCAGGTAGCCTGAGGCACTTCAAAAGATGCTGATTGATCTCAGGTGAGCAAGCAGAATACTCATTTGATAGTCCCAGCTTCAAATATACAGCTGAAGGAATTTGTTAGTTTTGAGATGGAAGATATTGCAGAAGGGTAGGGAAGACTTAAGATGATTTGACACACACAAAAAAGATTTGTGTTGGATCCAGTATATTCACGCTCTCCATACGTGCAGCTATGCAACTCCTGTGATCATCCTGTAAAACCAAAGTTAGGAAATGCAGTTTGTGCTAGCTCTTCCTCAGACAACACAAAGATACCTCCCCACATCTCCACCTATCCCTCAGAAGAAAGGACACAGAATATTTTCAGAAATTGTTTTTGAGTTTTGAAACTTTGATTTTATTTCAGATAACTTTTCAGGCTTTTGTGGTCCTCTGTTCAACATGTGAGTTCTTCAGGTGGTGCCTTATATTAAGAGATGGACATTTAGGATAATTATCAGTATTGTTCAAATCCTCGTGGATGTGGTTTTTTGGGAGTGAGCCCTATAAACTTAAAATCTAAATACTTGTTTGGTAGTGGTACAAATTATGACCCTGAAAGATTAAAACAGTGTACTGAATTAATGGTGGGGTGATACCCTGACCCTTATAAATATTGCTGGTCCTTCAGTGGGAAGGACCTTCTTAAGTACATTGTGGGTGGAAACCTTCTTTAATACAGTGTGTCTTGGTGTCATTTTTCAACATATTCTCGATTGTACATTTAATTTTAGTTTAGTTGCAGTGGAATTGAGATTCTTGGTGACGTGGTCTGATATATTAGCTGAGCTTTGTACAGTGTGTTGTGGTGTTAACATAGAACAATGGAATCTGAAGCATCCTGGGAAACATGTCACTGGCTGTGTGCTTGCTTGAAGCTGTAGCTGGGGTAATGTGTGTGCACACCATGTGAAAAGCCTGACAGTCCCCAAAATCCAGGGTTTGGCATTCCTTTGAATCGAGGAACGCACGATGCTCAGACAGTGGAGAAATGGCTGACAGTCCAAGAGACATGACAAATACATGGATCACAAATGATGGCTCACAGGGCATGTTTTCCTAGAGGATCTTGATCAGATGACATGAGAGACTCTCTTAGAAAACACGAGTGTAAATGTCAGGTTTCACATAAAAGCTTCTTTCAAAACAACAATAAAAGCTGCTGTCTCTTCCCTGCTGTAAGAATCAGCTTTGCTCAGGAGAACTATCAAAACAGTGCCCCTGTGAAGAGAAATGGCTAAGACATTCCTGTTGGAGTTTGGTGGAATAAACAATAGAAAAAAGCCCGACCAGTTTAGAAATGATTGCATGTGAACAGGTGTACGTGCAAAATGGGGAAGAGAGAATCTGAATCCAAGTCATTGCTGTTCTTGAGATTTCTTATTTGTAGGAGCAAAGATGATCAAGTGTTTCAGTAGCTTCCTATCAGAAGTAATGTGAAACCACTCTGGTAGCACAGACACTGGGCTTGTAATTTAATGATTAATTCAGCAAAGTACAAACACAAGATTTGTTCCTTTTAGGAATCTTGGTACCTGAAGAGAATAAAGTCATAAAGTCATAGCTGAGAGAGTTGGTTTTGTTTGGTTGGCTAGTTGGTTGGTTGGTTGGGTTTTTTTAGGTAGATTGCCCTTATCTGTTTCAAATACCTCTTTTCATCAGAAAATGGGCAGTGGGAATGTCTGGAAATATTTTTAAATTTAATTTAGGATTTACTATAACTAATGCAATCTGTGAATGAGTTCAAACAATATTCCATGTATTTGCATTGTGTATTTCCAATTTTAAAAGGAATATAATTTTGTAGTTGCTCTGCTTATGCTAACTCTACCTGTATCAAATGCCAGTGCTTAATGAAGCATTTAAGGTTTACTCTATTTGACTTTTGAATTAATTCAAACAATTTTTCATGTACTTGCATTTTATATTTTGTAAAATGATGGTTTTCAAATACTTACTTGTGTAGGAGTGTAATTTCTCTGTTCTAGTTCAAATACCAGCATTCATGGAATCTCAATGTAATTTGTAAAGATCATGCAAGTTCTGACTTATGAAATAATGTTTGAATTCAGTTTTGACAGTGGGCATTTTATTACTATTAATTTTTTTATGCAACTTCAGCCCTTGATGAAGATCCACATCCCTAGAGACTGCAGTCTCCATCCTGGAGAGCATTCATGATCCCCTGAATGCCCATTCTGCAACCCTTGCATTCTCCTAGAGCTGTGGGAATGACCTGAAGCAAAAATCCACATTGTGAGACAAAGAAGTGGGGGGTTGGTCTCTTCTCCCAGGCACTCAGCAATAGGACAAGGGGGCACAGGCTTAAGCTCTGCCAGGGGAAATTCAAGATGGAGATCAGAAAAAAATTCTTTCCAGAGAGAGTGCTCAGGCATTGGAATGGGCTGCCCAGAGAGGTGGTGGATTCACCATCCCTGGAGGTTTTTGAACTGAGATTGGCCGTGGCACTGAGTGCCATGATCTGGTAAATGGACTGGAGTTGGAGCAAGGGTTGGACTTGATGATCTCGGAGGTCTTTTCCAACCCAACTGATTCTATGATTCTATGAAGTGTGATTGTGTTCTCTTGCAGTGCAGTTCTGTAACCCCACCAGTCTTTAATCTGAGTGTGTTCCTGCAAACCCCTGACTCGTGGCTGCTCCTTGTCCCTTATCAGACCCCGGTCATGTTTTGATCGATTGACGTACGTTGGACCAAAGGTCCTTCTGTCAGCCAGAGAGGAGAGCAGCAAGTGCCTGCTTTGCAGATGTTGTTTGTCTTCCTCCCCCGCTGTATTTGCCAGCTTCTTGCAGGCAGCTCTCAGGTACTTTAACTAAAAAGTGATGGAACTTAAAGGGAGAAAACATTACTGATCTAATACTCATGAATGCTGAATATATTGGCATCTTCCCTTGAGAAATTTATATTAATATATTAATTTGAAATAAAAGCCCTCTAAATTGTGGACATAAAATATTTTACCCTTAATTTTATCTGTAACTAATGCATTAAGAAATGCACTTCTGGGATAGTTAGGAAACAGGTTGAAGCCTTTCTCATAGTCAAAATTGATAGGCTGAATTCTGTGTTATTTTATAGTGATGCAAAGCTTTTTAGGTGGTGAAGCTTTTAAGATTACTGCTTTGAGAGATGTTAAAGAACACTACTTTTTTGCTGTGCATGTTTTGCCTTCAGTTCTCAGGCTTGTCTAAGTTGTGCAACTGGTACAAAGATTATTTCAGTAACTAAAGCTGCAAGTAGGATAAGTAGAGTTCTAGCAGCAATTGAAACTACTGATGGTTTCAGTGAGAGTACTCCAGGCAGCAGAGATTTCAGACTTCAGAGTAAGAGTAAGGTGCAAAGCAAATCTGCTTTGTGATAAGTGTGTAACTGAGAAGGAGGGATGTTTTTTGTCAGAAAGGATGAGTTTTCACATCATTTATTGCTGTGCTACATGTGCTTAATAGTCCCACATTTGTTTGCCTTCCTTCTGTGGGCTAATCCAGGTCACCTGAACTGTATCCTGTGACTTCGGAAGGAGTCTGTGAAAAGTAAGAGGGACGTGCATTGAGCCCACATTTTCAGTGCCGTCATTTCTGCTGATAGAATGAAATTTCTTTTTCTCCAAATAATAAATTGGCCTGTTGAAGTTCACTGACTCTCTCTTTCCTTGAGAAAGGGAGAAGGGGAAGCCTAGTGGGTGTGGCTGACTGGAATGAGTCACCTCAAAGGATTAAGCAGCTCAGGAAAGTGGACAGACTGCTCAGATTTGGGGATTTAGTTGGGTTTAGGTACAGGGGTTTAAGTAAAATGCATCCCCCACTCTGTAGTAGAGGACCCACAGTTTTCACAGGGGCTGTGAGATTTTGTTTGTTTCTAGATTTATTTCCAGGGGATGAGGGAACAGAAGAACCTAATTAAAAAACGCAAAAGCAAAAGGAGAGTGCTTTTGGAAATCCACCTGGCATTACACACTTTGTTGCTATTGTTTTCAGTCTTGTTTTCCTAAGAACCCAAAGTGTATCTGGTTACCTTCTTTCTTCAGTTCTTCCTCATAGTAACATGAAGCTTCTTGCTGAACTTCAGCCACAACTGAAAGAGGGAAGAACATTCAAAGCTATTAAGCACTTAGAAACTTTGATTAAAGCACTTGCTGGATACTGGAGATTCCCCAAATCAATTTCTGTACTGTAGCAAAGGTTGCTGTAAAACCTCAAGGCTTCTGGATCCCGCTTGGTGTGCCATGAACCACTTGATGGTTTTGTGTAAGCTTTCCTGTCAATGCCCAGGTGGGAACTAGTGGCAGCACCTGCCATCGAGTCTTTACTTACCCCAGTTTTGGTAATTTTATCTTTCTGAAGATCAGTACATATGTGAAATAATGTAGCTGCTATCTCTTCTCTGCCTTATGGTTTGTCTTTTTGGGTTTGTCTTGTTTTGTTTTGGGTTTTGTTGGGTTTTTTTTCCATTTTGTTTTGTTCTTGTTTAAAGGTGTAGAACTGCTGATTCAGAGATTCTACTTATATGCCAACCTACACATGTGCAGGGGCGGTCCCGTGATGTTAAGGGGAGCACTCTGGACTCTAATCCCAAGGACCTCAGTTCGAGTCTCAGTGTACGGACCGTCCCCTGGCAGTTCAATGCCATCCCATCCCATCAGATCTCGGATGCTCAGCAGGGTCAGCCCCGGTCAGTACCGGGTGCTGTGACAGTCCCGAGGACTTCACTGTCACTGTCCAAGCTCGCTCGGCTGTGACAAATGGACCTCAGGACTTAAACGGTGGGGCCAGTTCTGTGCATGCTGTGCCTCACCTAAAGAATCCACTGCACAGGCTGGAAGGGCACACCCATGTGGGGAGAGCCCTGCCCAAAGCTTTGTTCCTAAAGTCTGGCCATACATGCATACATGTGTAAGACACCATTTTCAGTGTATTTCTGTATTTGTACGGCTTTGGTTTTATTTTCTGACTTTCTTTTTAGCGGATATAGCTCAGAGATACAGGATAAGCAAATATCCGACTCTGAAACTCTTCCGGAATGGCATGATGATGAAGAGGGAATACAGAGGCCAGAGGTCTGTGACAGCAATAGCAGATTACATCAGGCAGCAGAAGAGTAACCCTATTCGGGAGGTCCAGGATTTGGAAGAAATTACTTCTCTTGATGTAAGTATTTCAATTTTATTCCTTCTATTTCTTTTTTAATGTTGAACTGGTGGAACATAATGTATTTAAAGTACATATTTTCTTCTTTTTTCATTCAGAAATGTTCAGTACTTTTTTTGAAAGCAAGTGAAAAACTGGATCATTTGCAGTGTTATAAATTATTCCAAGATACCACTTCCAGCCACATTCAGTCAATGACCAAATGACTTTGCTATGAATAATGTGAAAAGAATCATATGTTGTATTTGACAAGATATATATAATATTTCTCACTGAAAAAATACTTGCAAGGATGCTTCTAAATATTGAAAAGGCAGAAAAGAAGTAATTCCTGCATTTAATGAGTGCTGAATGAATGGCACCTCTGTATTTGATATCCATAGGGAGTAATGATAGTTTTTGATAATTTGATGCAGGTTATAATTTCACCTTTGTCTTTACAGCGCAGCAGAAGAAATATCATTGGATACTTTGAGCAAAAGGACTCAGACAATTACAGAACCTTTGAAAGAGTAGCGAATATTTTGCATGATGATTGTGTATTCCTGTCTGCCTTTGGGTAAGTTTTAAAACTTGTTGATTGCATGTGATTTCATTATTGAAATTCTGTTAATGAGTTGTGCATCATTTAATTGAAGGGACTTCTGTAGTACTTTAAGTGTGGCATAACTGAAGAGACTAGATCTTAATAGATAAAAACACTGAGAGGATAGGAGGAAAACTCTTCCTAGCCTTAATGTTTGCTGTGAAATTCAACTCTTATTCTTAGCTTCCTTTTTCTTTTTTTTCCCACTCTTTGTCAGTGTAGTTTAAATGTAACTGGGGAGGCCTAGGGGGGAGGGGCAGTGAAGGACAGTTGTGTGCTGAAAATCTGCTTTTTGGAGGGAGAGGAGAACAAGTAGGGAAAAGCTTGAAAATGTTTTGGAAAAAAAATTCATTAGCTTTGCAGACTGAGTAACTTTTTTACAACCTCTTTGATTTTTTTCTTCTTTAAAAATAGGGCCATTTTTGAAGCGAGTTTTCCCCTTCTTTTTTATAGTTTTTTCTTTTTTCCTTTTTCCATTTTCCTTTTTTCCTTCCTTCCGCCCTTCCCTCCTTCCGCCCTTCCCTCCTTCTGCGCTTCCTTCCGCACTTCCGCACTTTTGCGCTTCCTTCCTGCCCTCCTTCCGCCCTTCCTGCCCTCCTTCCGCGCTTCCTTCCGCACTTCCTCCCTCCCTCCCTCCCCTTTTTGCTGTAAAGAATGTAGCTGTTTTCTTGTTTCCTCTTGATGTTGGGGTAGCAGACCTTGTTCCAGCAATGCCTAATTTCTGTGCCTGGGTTTTTTCCATGCACGTTCTATGTCACTGGTCAATGCAACTGTTTAGAAAGGCCATTGTGTGGCTGAGATACAGTGTAAGCCTATACGAAAAACCTACAGAAATTCAAATTTCTCCTTGTTATACAGATTTATAGTGATACTTTTAAAGTGTTAAAAGATACTCACTAGAAGAAGAAGAACAAATTGGGAGCGAGTGATTCCCTTTATAAATAGCATAATAAAATGGTATTATAGATACTTTCTGCAATGTTCAATGTGCCACCACCAATTGCCAGTTTGAAGTGACTGGGCAGTAACATGGATGCAGTGTTACCTGCTTTGCCCACGGCTGCAAGATCAGGAACTTGTGTGGGTTAAGCTTTTATACTACTTAGAGTTTCCTCGAATGTTTTGAATTGGATATAGTGAAGAATAGCAGAGAAACTGAGAGGATGTATCAAGATAGAAGAGGTTTCCTCTGTTTGAACAAAGTCTGTTGTCAGTCACTGATGCCTCTTCTAATATGTCTCCAAAAATAGTTTGGGGGCGTGGGAGAATATTTGCAGTGTGTGGGAGTGCATAAGCCTTTCCTTTCCTTCACTTCCCAATTAGGTGATGGTATGACTATGTAAGCAGGTAAATCTGTGGCCTGAAGGTCTGTCATGTCACTCTTATCCTCAAAGAGTGGCCATTATCTCAAGTGTTTTCTGATGAGCATCCATGCTTGTTCTCAGGACATCCAGGCTGAGCTGCTACTAGATTGTTAAGTTATTTTTTGTAGCCACCTATGACTTCTTCATCTTTTCAGAAATACCTTTTAAAATTATTACTAAGATAGAAATACTTTTAAGATTCTCTGTTCTGTTGAGTCTGTTTATCTTTGGTTTGCTATTTGTCATTTTCATATAACAAGAAATAGTTTCCACCACTCAGTGTTAGCATTTGGTTGTTGGACACTGTTCTTGAAATAGTTACTGTGGGGATTTTATATTTTTTTTGTTCAGATATAAGCAATAGTCAGATATAATGGAATGGATCAGAGTTTGATTATTTATAACCTTCCCATGTAACTACAGATTGCACAGCAGGCTTGTCATTATTCTTACCTCCAGACTCCCGTTCCCTTTCTAGCCTGGAGCTGTTGGTGTTTTAAAGTGCAGCCTTCCCAACAACAATCTTGGGAACTAAATGTTTTCCTCTGAGTGGCTGTGGCTCTTAAGCTGCCTAAAAAATTATATGTGAAAAGACTCCCAAGGGAGATACTGGCTACATATCAGTGTTTTCTTTTCAAATTATAGGTAGAAAATGCTTCATGGGAAGCATTGATCAGTCAGACTGTCCTGACTGAGCATCCAACAGCCCCTGGGAGGTATTTTTGGGTTTGCTGTGGACAGAGTTCAGCAGCTCCATGGCTTGGGAGGTGTATGGTAACATGAGCAGTCATGTTCCAATTTCTAGTAAGCTAAAGTAAAACAATCAATTTGACAGGAAAAAAACCAATTTTTTTCAAGTATCAACAATTTCAGATTTCTGTCAAGGCAGAACTGTCCCATTATGCCAAAATTCCTCTGGTTTTAGGTGGTTGTTATAGCTTATTTTTAAACTGTTCTAATGGTACTTAGTAGCAGATCATCTTGATGCTTAAAATGATCCTTAAATCAACTAATCCTTACAGTTCTGTATAGCTATGAGGTGACCACAGAACCAGGATTAATAGAAGAAGACTTGTAGGCAGAAGGAGATAGCTGAAGAATCTGGTTGAGATTATTAGATTGGATGGATTTTAGAAGCAGACCTATAGAGAGATGAATCTGAAATGTTTGTTAAAGTGGAAGAGAATGTCCAACAAAAAATAAACTAGCCAAAAAATACTTTTATCTTAGAAGAAAGCTATGATGAACTGTAAGTAGTTCATGGAAGAGAATGATGAATCAAGGAATGGTTTTAATTTTGTGTTAGCAAGTAAATACGGCAGAGGAGGGTTGGGGGGATTCTGTGGTTCCAAGAGGTTCACTTTCTACATTGCTGCTTCAAGAAGAGACAAAATGCAAACAGAAATGTTTCCATTTTAGTAGTTGTTTTAAAAAGGTGTATCTTCAGGCATTTGGGATTTTCACATCATGTCCCCACTTCATCTGAGTTATCTGAAAAAAATCCCTTCACAAGTGCAGCTACTGAAGTGGAAGAGCACAAAAGAGGACATTTTGGATTCTACCACAGGGTTACCCTAGAGCACATATTTCATTATAGATTATCATCAGTTTAGCAAGCAGGGAATGTGCAGGTGGCTTCTGTGTCTTCCCTTTCCTCTTATTCAGCGAAGGCTTATTTGGGATGCGAGTGGTTTATGTCAGTGATGATGGTCACTAGGAAGCCTAATTTCACATTACAGGGGGAGTCTTGTCATTTCTTAATCATTCTCCACCAATGTTTATATTGCATCCAGAGGAGAGATAATCGGAGAATGTAGAACACTTACCTAATGTTTTCCAGAGGCTGACATGCTTTCTCTTTAGCCTATGCTAAAGGGAAGAGAAATAGGTATGTTTTCTCTTTCGTGGGGTACACAGCAAGTCTGTTCTGTTTTGCCAGTCTGAGTTAGGCTGGAGCAGCAAGGCATGGGAGAGGAGAGAGAGGAGGCCTCTCTACTGTATGAAGGCTACTAAATGGTTTGTTTTTGTTGGGAGCTTTCTTTCCTTTTCTGTTTCCTCTGTTGGATTCACTGCTGTCACAACTTGCTTGAATAAAAGATGATAATTTTGGGGTACAAGCTAGCAACTTTCAGAGCACTCTGTTGTGACTGGCACTAAGGAACCACAAAATATGGCAGAGGCAAGACAGGAACATACTAAGGTGACACAGTAAGCTGAATACCAAGGAGATACTGCGTGTCTTCTGGGTGCACCCATACTGTATCATCAGTGACCAGAAACTGCATGCTGTGTCTGCAATCTAAATCTCTTTTGAGGGTAAAATGGACAGTGTGGGCTTACTTGCCATCCATTTTCTCATTGCTTGTGCTGATAGAACACCTCAAAGCCCTTCTTTATTGGGGTAGATAAGATATAAATTCTTAGTGCAAACAGTAGAATAGGAAGAGTAAATGCAAAGAAGGATCCATCTTTCTCTCCTTTCCTTCCTTAAGGTATTTTATTTTAATTCACCTCTTTAATTTCTCTGATGGTCTCTTATCCAAAATTGTACTGGCATTCATCACTTGCACTTCAATGCCTTTAGTCCACACTTCTGATTTTAGGGATACATCTTGCTGATTGCCTTTATGATCTCTTATCTAGCCAGCCAAAGTTTCTGTGGAGTCACTTTACAGTTTGCTTTAAAAACGAAGGGGTTTAAATCTCAAATTGTGAAGGGGGGAAAAAAGAGGTAAAGAAAGGATAGCAAATTAAAATAAGATTTTTGGTATGGCAGTTATTTTATTTGTCTCTTCCAAGACATGCTTACTGGTTGGTTTGTTGTAGGGCTATTTCAAAAGCAGAGAGATTTAGCGGAGACAATGTAATCTACAAGCCACCAGGGGTAAGTGTAACTATGTATTTTATTGTGATTATTGTTGCTTTGTGTGAGTATGAACAAATGAAGACTATTTATATCCTTCAGTATGTTACTGCTTCTCAACTTCTATTTCATCACTAAGTAGTATGAGAAATAGGATCATAGTGTTTCTGAGTCAGTGAGAAACATCTCCATCTCACGTGTTGCCATTTAATGCACAAAACCTAAATCTGTCATTTGAAATGTCCATGTCTAGAAGTAATTTTTTTTCTGAGGAAGATAGTCAACACATCATGTGTGTAGAAACTCTGTGTTCTGTAGAATTCTTAAAAATCTGTGAAGCTGGTGCACTTCAGTTGTCCAAAGCAAGTGACAATAACTATCTATTTTTCTGTCACTTGCCTGTCTTGTGTGCCTTAGTCCTCAAGGGTTAAAGCTTTTCTCTGAATTTAAGAAAAAAGTCATAAAATTAACTATATATTAACAAACTCTCATAAACATAGTTTCACTTGAGGAAAAATTCAGTACAGAAGAAAATCTGTAAAAATTTCCTTTTAGAGATAAACTATCTAAAAATCTGCTAATTTTCCAAGTATACTGTATGAAAAGAGCTGCTTGCAAAAGAGGAAATAGATGGAAAAAGACCTCAGGGGGAAAGGAGTTTCAAACCTTTTTCTTTTTTTTTTTCCCCTGCAAAACAGAATTTATTACGTTGCCTAATTTATATGGAATTTCTGAATTAAGGTGTGTTTAATCATGGCCACAGCTTGCAAAGTCATGCTTCACTTCATGTTAACCAAAATTGTAATTAAATTAAAGGATGCCAGCTCTGAATTAGAAGTTAAAACTACTAGCAAATAAAGGAAAATAATTATTTATTCATATCTCTTTGGCAAAGTAAATGGAAAATACCAATTTCAAGTCCTGTAGGACATTAGAAGGGGGTTTTGGTGAGTCTTTGTAACTCTCAGCATGAAGCGGATTACTGTCTGCACTTGGTTTGTATCTGAATGGGGTTTTTAGGTCTGGAGATACTATTTCTCAACCTGGCAGAAGTCTAAATAGCCTTTATTTGAAGCATCCTCACTTTGGGAAAAAAGTATCTTTTCAATTCTTTATAACTTCTCTTAAAAAGTGGCATTGACTGTATACATTATAATATCTAATATTTATTTTCCATTTGTACTTCTATCACATAGTTAATAGAAATCTTGCATGCACGAGGGTATATTAGTATAAGATTTACTTTCAGTATTTGTATGAATGTTATTTTATATTGAGCAGGTAATCTCTGTAGGTAGCAGTGTTATTCTTACTGTTTTTCATCTGGTATATTTTTCTTTCCAACAGGAAAGTGCTCCAGACATGGTGTATTTAGGCTCGCTAACCAATTTTGATTTGATTTATGCATGGACACAAGATAAATGTGTACCACTAGTTAGAGAAATTACATTTGAAAATGGGGAGGTAAGAATTTTTGCTACAATTCTAGTTTTGGGGTTTCTGTCTCAAAACCAAAATGTCTCTTTCAAGGTCCCTAATCAATGTCAAAGAACTCTGTGTGTTTTGTTTTAGGCAGAAAATAGCTGTCAGATAATGTTTTTTCATTCTTTGAAGCTTTTTGTTTAGATGTGAAATGCACTGGAGGCAGATTTGTTGTAATTTCAAACACTATCAAAGTAGGAGGATATAATTAGGAACTGTTATGGCTGGAACAGACCTGAGATCATCAAGTCCAACTGTTAACCCATCACTGCTGTGTTCACCACTAAACCATGTCTCCAGGTGTCACATCCACACTTTTTTTAACACTTTCAGGGATGGTGATTCTACCCCTTCCTTGGTAAGCCTGTTCCAATGCCTGACCACCCTTTCAATGAAGAAACTCTTCCCAATATCCAATCCAGACCTTCCCTGGTACAACTTCAGGCCATTGCCTTTTGTCTTATTGCTTGTTACCTGGGAGAAGAGACTGAAACCCACCTCGTTATGACCTCCTTTCAGGTAGTGTAGAGAGCAATAAGATCCCCCTGAGCTTCCTGTTCTTTAGGCTAAATCCTCAGCTCCCTCAGCTGATAGAACTTGTGCCTCAGACCCTCNCTGACCACCCTTTCAATGAAGAAACTCTTCCCAATATCCAATCCAGACCTTCCCTGGTACAACTTCAGGCCATTGCCTTTTGTCTTATTGCTTGTTACCTGGGAGAAGAGACTGAAACCCACCTCGTTATGACCTCCTTTCAGGTAGTGTAGAGAGCAATAAGATCCCCCTGAGCTTCCTGTTCTTTAGGCTAAATCCTCAGCTCCCTCAGCTGATAGAACTTGTGCCTCAGACCCTCCACCAGCTCCGTTGCCCTTCTCTGGACACTCTCCATCCCCTCCATGTCTTGTCATGAGAGGCCCAAAACTGAACACAGGATTCAAGGGGTGGCCTCAGCAGTGCTGAGTAGAGGGGAACAATCGCTGCCCTGGTCTTGCTGGTCCTCCAGAGCCTCTTCCATCGGGCAGCTTTCCAGCCTCTCTGCCCTGAGCCTGACAGCGTTGCATGAGGTTGTTGTGACACAAGTGCAGGACCAGCCTTTATGCATATACATCCAATAGGAAATGTCTGGTGAACTGTGGAATGTGGACACTTGGAAGCTGAGAATGTGTGTGTATGTGTGGATATGTAACACCTTGGGTAGGTTGTCTTACTCACCTAAAGTAAGTACATATTACTTGTATGGATGTTAAGATTAAATGATAGTTTAAGATCCAGTCCTTGGGAAAAATGCCTCTGGTCGGGGTAGAAAATATCCATGTGAGCATTTCCATGACAGTTTGAAAGAATAAAATACTTATGAACTATCCTTTAGTTATAACTGGCGTTTAAAGTTTAATGTTAATGTCAGCAGTAGAAAAATATCACTGTATTAACCACTTCCCAAGTGTTCTCTAATAAATAAGCACAGTAAATGGCGGGTGACCATGGAACTAGCAATCTTCTGGGAATGGTAATAAAACCTGATTTTTGGTTTTGTATTTTTCCTTCAATGTGCATTTAAGCACTTGTAGGTTCTTAATCTTTTTCGCTTCATGGACTGTTTCCCTTGCTTTTCTTCTTTGGGCTGTAATTCATCAGGTGGAATTTGGCAGTTTACTTTTAAACATCTCTTTTCTTACCATTATCATTGTTTTCTTTCAATGCTTTTCTGTTTTCTTTTGTAACTTCGTCTTCTTTCATCTGTTTCCAACTCCGTATTATAATATTTTAATAAAATAAACAACAGGGGAAGAGTTTTTAGAAGATTATAAAGTTTGTGGTATGTTAAAAAGCGTATTTTGACACAGCCGCAGGATCTGCCAGAAACTCTGCTGCAGTTTGCAACAAATTGCAGTGTGTTGTCCACACTGGATGAGAAGCCAAAGAATTGATTGTGATTCATTCTCAGTTTGCACACTTAATCTTTTGATCCTGAGCCTGCAGTGCATCTAACACTGCTGTTCTGGGCACATGCAGTGCTTCAAGTTTCGTGGCAGAGGGAGGAACAGGGTGGTTTTATTACTGAAGCCATTTGGCTTGACTGGCTTGTAGTCAGTCCCACCACCTTTTATTGCAAAGTTCTGATAGTTAGCAAATCTTAGTTCATCATTTGCAACTCAATGTGGAAAGAATGCCACATGTTAACATTTTTAGAAGTGTGTGGTAGATTTTCAGTGAACGTTTCCCATGGTGAAAGAGGATTCTGAGCCTTAAAGCCAAGGTTCATCCCTGGCAGCTGGTTCCACAATGTATTGTGGTTCTTTTGTCTGTTCTCTTAACCTTTGATTCCTATTTACTGAGGCAGGTAGCAATAATTCCAATGTGACAATTTGCCTAGCAACACTTACTAAAAAATTTCAGTGCTGCCAGTACTCAAACAAATTTAAACATGCCAAAATTAAGATATTTCTACTTGCTTAGATTGCAGTTATTTAAATGGGCTCTTACTTACTGTGTGTACTGCATAGTAGTACAGCATAAAAATAGGAAGTGCTGTGACTGTTAAGCTGTGTTTATGGTATAAACACAGGATAAATAAGATTTATTCCACAGATTTTAAATTAATTTTTAAGATCAAAATTGGTCTCTCTAAACTGCTGGTAGGTTTTTCCCTCCTTTTCTTAATGCTTTCATTAATGATCTGATAAGCATCGTGGGCAGACTAACTAGGAAGATGCCCAATCTGCACAGAGCTCATTGTGATTTTTGACAACACAGAGTGATTGAAATCTGAAGGTCTCTGCTTAAGGAGACTGTCCATTCAAGAGAGTTCCTGTACCTGACAAGAACAGGCTGTTGAGACCAGTAATATCATTCAGGAGAAATCTCTGTTTTACCTGTAATCAGACTCTCTAGTTCTGTGTTAAATGAATCGAGAGCAGCCCTGCTGAGAAGGACTTGGGGGTGCTGGTGGATGAGAGGCTGGACACAAGCCCACAGCCCAAAAAGCCAGTCATGTCCTGGGCTGCATCAAAAGCAGCATGGCCAGCAGGTCAAGGAAGGGGATTCTGCCCCTCTGTCATCTGGAGACCTCACCTGGAGTGGGGCTCCCCAGCACAGGAAGGACATCAACCTGTTGGAGCAAGTCCAGAGGGCCACCAAGTTGATCAGAGGGATGGAGCACCTCTTCCACAAGGAAAAGCTGAGAGAATTGTGATTTTCCAGGCTGAACAAGAGAAGGCTTCAGAGTGACCTACTTGCAGCCTGCCTGTACCTTATAGGGAACTTAGAGGAAAGATGGGGCAAGACAAGAGCATGTAGTTACAGGACAAGGGGAATGGAGTCACATTGAAAGAGAGGAGGTTTAGATTAGATATTAGGAAAAAAAATTTACTGTGAAGGTGGAGAGGTACTGGAACAGGCTGCCCAGAGAAGTTGTGGATACCCCATCCCTAAAGGTGTTCAGGGCCACTTTGGATGGAGCTCTGAGCAACCTGCCCTAGTGGAAGGTGTCCCTGCCCATGGCAATGGGGTTAGAACTAGATGATTCAAGGTCCCCACAGTGCAAACCATTCCATGATTCCATGAATACAATGAACCTGTGTGGTCTAATGATGCTGCTGAACTATTTAGGTTTGTGAAAGGGTAGAAAATTTCTAAAAGGCATACAGGAATGAGAACCTCAGACCTAATGAAAAATCTTTTGATTTTCTCAGTGCCAAACAAACCAGTAATTTTTTAGGGAGCAGTCTAAGCAATTGAAACAACCTGTTTGGAGATAAATAGATCTTATTGATGTGCTTTCTGAGTTGTGCTAACAACTTGCCAAGGTTGTTGTTTAGCTGCTTGCAATCAAGAGCCAGAACACCAAGCTCTGTTCAGCAGTTCTCCCTTCAGAAATGTACCTGGTGAAACGAGTGGGGGAATGGAGCCATAGTTGTACAAAACAGACTTTTTACCATCCTGTAACAGGAGAGGAGGCTGAGACCCAGCTGAATTTGTGTGTGTAAAAATGAGAATGAGCAAATATGATTACTCATTGGTTTAGATTTGGATTGGGAAGCTTCGATTTCAAGAGCACTGAAGTTATGGGGATCTTTGCCATGTGCTGTTAAAAGACCAAGCTTCAACATACCTGATGGATTTGGCTCAAGGGAGAAGGACAGCCATTTCCTGTACACTGTGTAACTGGCTGCCTACTGACAGGGAAAGGGTTTCTTCCAACTTACTGCAAATCAAAAATATCTGAAGAAACTCTTCTATTTGTTGGCAGAATGAACTAGTGCTATCTTTCTCAAAAAGCACAGTTTTTATGCTGATACAAGCTAGCATCAAAGCAATAGCAGCACTTGGGTGTTACACCAGTTGTGCAAATGAAAAATAGACAGCTCTAAGCTCTTATTAGATGATAAATGATGATTTCTTCAATCAGACTGTAGCAAGTTGAGTTGGTGTTCATAAGTGCTTACAAAGCACTTTTGAAGCAAGCAAGTGGATATTGTTTGTGTGTTGGGCTTGAGTAAAAGAAAAATCCTGAATAATTACTCAAGGAATTCCTGTATTTATCTGTCCCTGGGCACAGAGATCTTTAAAAGGGCACTTGGTCTGCAACGACGCATTCCTATGAGGAATTAAAATTTGCCTGTCCAAAAAATGTTTTAGTTTTTTTCATCAATTTTAATAATAAATTAGCATGTGAATTTAGCAATAGTGTTACACAGATAACCAGTCAGAGCACACTGGCACGAAGAGCAGTACTTGATCATAACTGGTACGGCTTTATCACTGGCTTCTGATTTTTGCTTTACTGGGGGAAGGGGATGAGGTTATTTAAAGATACTCATTCATTGTATTATGGTAAGAAAGCACCACCTTACTATGTGAACAAGCTAGGACTGGATCTAGAGTACACCTTCAGCCTTGCATAGTATTTAATACCATGCTGCTCAGGCCTTACTTTGGTTTCTGTGAAGATGTTGTGTTTTCTCAGAATCCTGTTACTTCTTTCATTCAAGTATTCCAGTGAAAGTGTATCCCCTTCCTGAAATGCTGATAATGAAATAGCATAAGTCCTTATCTGCTGTTTATGGTAAGAGGAAGGAGACATGTTAACTGTATCACTCGGGTATTTTAGAGGAAAGGTCAGCAGTTAACATCTTTGTCTTGTTCTTTTGTCTGTTTTTTAAAGTACAGATCTCACTGAATTTGAAATCACTTACTTAAGTGCTCTTAAGAAATGGAAGTAATGAGATTTGTCCTTTGTTTTCTGCGCAGGAACTGACAGAAGAGGGCCTTCCTTTCCTCATACTTTTCCACATGAAAGATGACTTGGAGAGTTTAGAGAAATTCCAGCAGGAGGTTGCACGACAGTTAATAGGTGAAAAAGGTTTGTGGCCACTCCTAATACTTTTTGAGTTTATTGGTATAGTTTTTTTTCAGGCAACTCTGTAGAGTGGAAGCAAAGGCCAAACAGAATCCTAGCTCTAAAACTCTTGAGGCTCAAGGGCTTTATGCAGTTCTGACAGTGAGGACTCATTCCTTTGGAAATTATTCAAATAGATACACAATTTATTAAGCAACAGTGTCAGAAACGCT
Organism: Sakesphorus luctuosus; assembly: GCA_013396695.1. Lineage (NCBI taxonomy): Eukaryota > Metazoa > Chordata > Aves > Passeriformes > Thamnophilidae > Sakesphorus > Sakesphorus luctuosus. The sequence goes on along the minus strand of VWZD01000913.1, from coordinate 644,712 downwards.
GATTGTCTAAATGACTTTATGCGGTTTGAGACGGCATTAAACAAAGCTTCAGTTTGTAATATGGAAAATACCCCCCACTTTAAGAAAACCTGTTATTTTGGTGGTGTTAGTTATTTAGATCTATTTTCAAGTTTTGCATGTTGTATCTCTCTAATATCTCCACCTCTGTAATAGTTACAAAACTGGTTAGGGTTTCAAGATAATACTAAAAAAAATCTTAACATGGATTTTTGCCTGCTTACAATTTTCAGGTACAATAAACTTCCTCCATGCTGACTGTGACAAATTCAGGCACCCACTCCTCCACATTCAGAAGACTCCAGCAGACTGCCCTGTTATTGCCATCGACAGCTTTAGGCACATGTATGTCTTTCCAGACTTCAGCGACTTGTCGTAAGTATTTTTCTTTGTGCATTTTATTTTGAGAAGAATAAAGGAAAAGGCGTGTGCTTATACTTTAACCAGTAGTATAGCAGGAAGTGGCATAAGTCGTAAGGCTGTCTGTGTGTGATTCAGTGTCAAAGTCTAAAAGCAACATGCGTTGGTGTGAAGTCACTGTTTAAATGGAGCTGTATTACTTTATGCAAGAAATTAATCTCATGTTTTTAGATGCTGCTCTTTTATTTCAAAGTTTTGCTATTTTCCATCATAGTTAGGGATTTGGAGCCTGCTATGGTATTTCAAGTAGTGATCTAGATGTATCAATTAATTTTAAAAGATTAAAATACTACATGGAATGTGTAAGTGCTCTTATTCAGGGATTACTGTAAACTGCACCATGTAAGAATTCCCAGACTCCTGGTTTGGTTTTTCCTGCTGTGCAGTTCCAGCCTTACCACATTAGTCTAACTCTGGAAAGCTGGCAGAGAGATCCCTGCTGTGTGGATTTCTGAAATCTTCCAAATGCAGCTTGGAAAGTGGCCGATCACTGTCATGTTGGTCTAGATGAAGTACATGAGAGCAGAGTATCCGAGTGCTCAGGTGAAATAGCACTGATAATCCTCATTACATCAGCCTGTCTCTACCTTGCACTGCCTTGGGAGCAGATGTTCTGTCCCTAGTGGCTCAGTTGAGGAATGAAGATGTGTAAACGTTCTCTTCAGGGGCTTTGAGTCCCAGACAAGTGCTCTGTCTTTGTCTTCTGGCTGAGTGTTAAACTCTAGTTTCTGTCTCAAAGGAGGCATCTGCACCTACACTGCCTGTTAAATCCTGGTTGGATCCCTAGGCTGGGTATTTAGTTTTTGTCAAAGCCAGATTTAGCATGCAATATGAACGTAATCCCATGTCTGATTCTGCCATTCCAGGAGGCATTTTTCTGTCTGAAATGTTGACATTGGAAGGAGGATTTGAACTTAGCTTCTTTCTGTAATTCTCCACAGGCTTATTAAATGTGGTCTCTGTTTGATGTATCTCAAATAGTGCTTTTCAAATATCTGAAGCTGTGTATGTTGAAACTCTGAGTGTGACTATTGTTCTCCTTGTGGTTCCTGTTCCTTTGGAAGATTGTGTTCACCGCACATGCCAGCAAAAAAATAGCAGGATATTTGCATTTTAAAAACACTCTTTTTATTGTCACTTTTTAAACAGCTCTAAAACAAATTAATATCTCTTATAGTGGCAATAGACATGTTTAGTTTAGACTTCCATTTTATGTTTCTTACGTGTTCTGTTTCTGTGAAACATTATCAGAATAATAAAAGCTACTTGCTCAATGTGTACCAGTTGTTACATACAAATGAAGCTGAAAGAGATGTCAGGATTGTAGACAGTTGCCTAATGATAAATAATTATTCAACCTCACTCTAGGAGGTTGAGCTGATACACAGAAATACCTAACAAACAGTTTGGAAACCAGGAGAGCTTGGAGCGCCTGTGGTGACATCCTCGTTTGTGTGTATGTGAACTTTTGGTTTGGTTTGTCTGTTGTTGGTGGTTTAGGGGGGAGGGAAAGAGGGATTGGTTTTTAATAATAGGTAAAGTCTTAATTCTGAGACTTTGATCTACCTGCAAGGATTTCTGCCACGTTAGTACATTTGCTGGACTCTTACAAACTGGCCTCAGGCTGCCTCTTGTAATCTCAGTTGCTGCCACCAGCCAGTAGGGTTTGGATATGGCACTTTCAGAACTGGCCTACTAAAAGATTTCTTCTCTCTTTAGGGAGCTCATTGTCCTTTTGGAGAAGTGGGACTTCATAGGCAAATGACACCATCACTCAGTGTTTTATCCTTGTACTTTGGCCACCTGTCCCTGTTCATCCTGCTGTTCCAGGCTGGAAATGGTGGCTGGCAAAGCCAGCCAAGAGATCAGTTGTAGCTTTTCAGTGAGAACAGGCTGAGCTACCCAAGGCTGTAGGCACCAAGTGCCCTTGTTGCATTAGGAGAGCAGAGTGTCTCCAGCAAGGTGCCTGCCCTAGAACAGGGCAGGAGCCCAGGGTAAAGCAGGGAGCAGTGATTCTGCTGCTCCCTCTAACTAGGCTAGAATGAACCTTCTTCTCTCCATCAGTAGTCATTCCTCATCCAGGAAGGGAAGAGATGACACCCCCTTAAAGTACCACTGTAATACTGATTAGTTACAGACATTGCTGTAGTGATACCCTCTGACTCTATATAATGCTGCATTTTATCCATAGAGTTTTCTGACTGTGAAATATTGCTGATAGCCTCTGACCACACTTTTTTCCTCTTTCCTAAATGGTTTGATGAAAGACTGCCCACAAAACCTGTCTCCGTTCAGACATTACCTTTTGATTGCATGCACAGTACTTATGGTTATAATTTTTTATCTCATCCTTAATATTTACTAGATGAACTCTTCACTTTGAGCTTTTTAGTCTATCTGACATTTCACAAATAAAATTGGCTGCTGTAGTTTAGCATGTTTGCTGTGGGTGACAGTAGATGATCTCAGATTAGATTTACATTGATATCCTCCTAGTTCTTATCTCTGGTGTATATGCAGTTGCTGAGGCAGTAGAGAGCCTTTCAAAGATGTTTTGTCAATACTGGTACCCAACTGTCATTTGTATCTGTAAACTGTGCATTTGGAACCTGCTGTTCCCTCTTACATTACGGTTAGTGGGGAGCTGAAGTGAGTACACAATGAAGTTATCGGCTGGTACGGCTCTGTGGGAGTTATTGAAAAGATGAAATACTTGCTGTGTTCTCAAGAGACAGTGGAAAGAAAAAGAAGCTGGTAGGATACCTTAGCAAGCTATTTGGCTTCCTGTCCTCTCTTAGTTACCTCAAAGTGGGCATAGTGTGGTAGATAAACAAAAGTTGGCTACTCTAAACAGTGCACTTTCAAATCTGCTGTGTTTGGACTTAACTTGTAATAAACATGTGGGTGTTTCTGTTGAATTTGTTCCAGAATTCCGGGTAAACTGAAGCAATTTGTACTAGACTTGCATTCTGGAAAATTGCATAGAGAGTTTCATCATGGCCCTGATCCAACTGATGTAGCACCTGGTCAGGTAAGGTTACAAGAAACACATTTAATTTGGCCATTTAGTAAAGGTGTTCTTTTTACTTGTCAGAGCTGTATTTTCTAACATGTTTGTACTTTTAATTTCTGTCTCCTGAAGGAGAAATCTGTTTACAGAAGTTAACATTGCCACTTCTGCTTGGCACTTCCTTTAACTTTCTTTGGGTAAAGGCAAGGAGAGTATTAGGGGTACTGTGGTACCTGTTTGCCTTGAACAAGGGAGGAGTATAAGAATATTTAAGAATATAAGAATATGTTCTCCACTGGAACAGAAGATCTTGGGCTAGATGACCATTCTGACCTCATAGAGCTGCTCTTACGTGACTTATGTGATTCCTGTGTGACTTCAGTGCAAAAGCTGATAGTACATCACAGCTGCATTATTTCCCAAACTCCACACTATTACAGGGTGCTTCTGAGGGGAAAGAACAACTGATTGAATGTTTTGTATAGAAAGTTGGCAATCCAAGCAGGAGACAGAGGCAGATGGTTAGAGCATTAAGAAAAGATGGATAAGCAGCAATCGGCCTTACTGCTTTTATCAATGCAGTTAAAAATGGCATTAGTAGTGCTCACAGGCTGCACTTGTCAGTTTGGATTCCTCATGGTTCTGCTCAAAGGTTGTCATGTTGTGTAATTACATGCCTTGAAGTCATTCCTGGGATCTCTTCAGGAACACAACTACTAGATTCTTTTCTAGAGAAAACTCAGGAGCACCTCAGTGTCAGGAAAGAAAGGACATTACCAGCCCCGATTCCCTCTGCCCAGCCCAGTCTTCTGTATCTTGAGCAGCCTTGTATCTTCTTGATACACCACTCAGCTCATGTGCTTGGTGTCACGCTGAGAAGTGCAAATGTAACAGCCTGTCAGGGAACATTATCATTACCTTGAGCACTGTCTAAAGAAATAACCACTTTTAAAAACTTCTTCCAAGTTACACATTACATTGTCTGGGCTCATACAGCCACTTTGGTCCCAGAGGAGACACAGTGCCCTTGTGTTGGGATGCCTTGGGCCATCTGAGAACCCAGGGGTGAGGGACACAAACTATAGCTACAGGGTCATTTTGCTGCTGCTCTGTGGGATGTGGTAAGGGTAGCATTGAGCTAAGCCCTGTGAGTGCAGCCTCCTGTTGCCCTGCTCAAAGCTGTAAGATTTAAAAGCATGAAAAGTCTGGAGGTCTTGCCTTGGCCAGGAGAATGACTGCTTTTGAATGTTGTCATGACTGGCCAAGAAAACACATGGGCTGAATTGTCTCAACAGTTAATTCATTTAACTACTAGTTCCCTGTGTTTCTCTGGTATTCATTGAGCAACCACAATTCCAGTCAACAGGAGGAGGTGCAGAAACCAGGGCTGGAGACTGAGGCACAGGCCAGGCAGTCTGTCAGCTTGGAGGTGGACAGGTGTGCCTGAGGAAGGCACTTGCTGTGAGGTGGAGGCTTGGCCAGAGAGAGAGGAAGCCTGCTGAGCTCTTGGATCCTGCTGCCTGGCTCTCTGGGCACAGCATGTAGCCTGGAGCTGCAGGCTTGCTGGTCTCTATTCTGCCTTGAGAAATGCACACTCAGCCTGGGATGTTTGCATTCCATCTCCATATGGCATCCTGCCATCTTGTGGATGTGCATGTGATGGAAATCTGGCCTTGGTAAACTGGAGGCTGCCATCTTAGCTCACTTACATCCCTTGAATTGCGTGGGGTTTGTGTTGGTTTTTTTTTTTTTCTTAGTTTCCATAGAAAAGTAATTCTAAAATACTTTGTCAGCGATGTCACTTTTGCCCTGGTGCATCTCATAATACACACAACACAAACTAGAATGCCCTTGAAGCAAGTGGTAGACAGACTCACACAAATACACAGTGGGGTACATTTGAAATACTTCTAAATGGTTTGTAAGTAACTGGTGTGATGACCTTTACCTTTGAGATGAGCCAAAAAGAGAAATATCTTTAATTGAAAGTGCTTTCTGAGTGTGTCTCTGTGTGTCTGTGTCTGTGTGTCTGTGTCTCTGTGTGTCTGTGTGTGTGTGTGTGTGTCTCTGGGGGTGTGTGCGCATGTGTCTCTGGGTGTGTGTCTCTGGGGGTGTGTGTGCGTGTGTCTCTGGGGGTGTGTCTCTGGGGGTGTGTCTCTGTGTCTCTGGGTGTGTGTGTCTCTGGGTGTGGGTGTGTGTCTCTGAGTGTGTGTCTCTGTGTCTCTGGGTGTGGGTGTGTGTCTCTGGGTGTGTGTGTGTGTGTTCCACCTACTTGGGACTCACAACATGCCTTCCAAAAAGAAAAAAACAGCTCAGTTTGTGGGAATCCTGGACATTCATATGCTCCCATAATTAATGCTAGAAATTCATTTAATGGAAGTGAATGATCATTAAAATTAGTCTAACAAACAGTTTTACCGTTTGTTCTGTTTTTCAGCCAATTCAGGATTTAGCAAGCAGCCCACCAGAGAGCTCATTCCAGAAACTGGCACCCAGTGAACATAGGTACACCTTATTGAGGGAAAAAGATGAACTTTAAAAACTTGAAATAATCTTGCAAGCCTTTCAGACAGCAGCGTTGACTTCTGTGTGGTGGAAATAGTAAACCTATATTTTCATAATTCTATGTGTATTTTTATTTTGAATAAACTGAAAAATAATTTTTTTCTCCCCAGGCTTGTAAATACATTTGTTTGGTGGGTCATTCTGTACAGCATCTTTCAAACAGTACATTCTTAATGCTATAGTAAAATATCAGAGACCCATCCAGACTCTTGATCTAACTCTGTTCTGTAAAACTTTTATAATCCAAATGAAGGTATCCTTGCCAGAGACATGCTGTTAACTTGCACTACCCCATTAAATAGGATTTCTGGGTTGTTTTCTGTGTAACCTTGGTAGTATGTGCTTTTTCTTCTTCATGTGAACAGCTATCCTGGTANAAATGTAACAGCCTGTCAGGGAACATTATCATTACCTTGAGTACTGTCTAAAGAAATAACCACTTTTAAAAACTTCTTCCAAGTTACACATTACATTGTCTGGGCTCATACAGCCACTTTGGTCCCAGAGGAGACACAGTGCCCTTGTGTTGGGATGCCTTGGGCCATCTGAGAACCCAGGGGTGAGGGACACAAACTATAGCTACAGGGTCATTTTGCTGCTGCTCTGTGGGATGTGGTAAGGGTAGCATTGAGCTAAGCCCTGTGAGTGCAGCCTCCTGTTGCCCTGCTCAAAGCTGTAAGATTTAAAAGCATGAAAAGTCTGGAGGTCTTGCCTTGGCCAGGAGAATGACTGCTTTTGAATGTTGTCATGACTGGCCAAGAAAACACATGGGCTGAATTGTCTCAACAGTTAATTCATTTAACTACTAGTTCCCTGTGTTTCTCTGGTATTCATTGAGCAACCACAATTCCAGTCAACAGGAGGAGGTGCAGAAACCAGGGCTGGAGACTGAGGCACAGGCCAGGCAGTCTGTCAGCTTGGAGGTGGACAGGTGTGCCTGAGGAAGGCACTTGCTGTGAGGTGGAGGCTTGGCCAGAGAGAGAGGAAGCCTGCTGAGCTCTTGGATCCTGCTGCCTGGCTCTCTGGGCACAGCATGTAGCCTGGAGCTGCAGGCTTGCTGGTCTCTATTCTGCCTTGAGAAATGCACACTCAGCCTGGGATGTTTGCATTCCATCTCCATATGGCATCCTGCCATCTTGTGGATGTGCATGTGATGGAAATCTGGCCTTGGTAAACTGGAGGCTGCCATCTTAGCTCACTTACATCCCTTGAATTGCGTGGGGTTTGTGTTGGTTTTTTTTTTTTTCTTAGTTTCCATAGAAAAGTAATTCTAAAATACTTTGTCAGCGATGTCACTTTTGCCCTGGTGCATCTCATAATACACACAACACAAACTAGAATGCCCTTGAAGCAAGTGGTAGACAGACTCACACAAATACACAGTGGGGTACATTTGAAATACTTCTAAATGGTTTGTAAGTAACTGGTGTGATGACCTTTACCTTTGAGATGAGCCAAAAAGAGAAATATCTTTAATTGAAAGTGCTTTCTTAGTGTGTCTCTGTGTGTCTGTGTCTGTGTGTCTGTGTCTCTGTGTGTCTGTGTGTGTGTGTGTGTGTCTCTGGGGGTGTGTGCGCATGTGTCTCTGGGTGTGTGTCTCTGGGGGTGTGTGTGCGTGTGTCTCTGGGGGTGTGTCTCTGGGGGTGTATCTCTGTGTCTCTGGGTGTGTGTGTCTCTGGGTGTGGGTGTGTGTCTCTGAGTGTGTGTCTCTGTGTCTCTGGGTGTGGGTGTGTGTCTCTGGGTGTGTGTGTGTGTGTTCCACCTACTTGGGACTCACAACATGCCTTCCAAAAAGAAAAAAACAGCTCAGTTTGTGGGAATCCTGGACATTCATATGCTCCCATAATTAATGCTAGAAATTCATTTAATGGAAGTGAATGATCATTAAAATTAGTCTAACAAACAGTTTTACCGTTTGTTCTGTTTTTCAGCCAATTCAGGATTTAGCAAGCAGCCCACCAGAGAGCTCATTCCAGAAACTGGCACCCAGTGAACATAGGTACACCTTATTGAGGGAAAAAGATGAACTTTAAAAACTTGAAATAATCTTGCAAGCCTTTCAGACAGCAGCGTTGACTTCTGTGTGGTGGAAATAGTAAACCTATATTTTCATAATTCTATGTGTATTTTTATTTTGAATAAACTGAAAAATAATTTTTTTCTCCCCAGGCTTGTAAATACATTTGTTTGGTGGGTCATTCTGTACAGCATCTTTCAAACAGTACATTCTTAATGCTATAGTAAAATATCAGAGACCCATCCAGACTCTTGATCTAACTCTGTTCTGTAAAACTTTTATAATCCAAATGAAGGTATCCTTGCCAGAGACATGCTGTTAACTTGCACTACCCCATTAAATAGGATTTCTGGGTTGTTTTCTGTGTAACCTTGGTAGTATGTGCTTTTTCTTCTTCATGTGAACAGCTATCCTGGTAATCTATTTCTTTGTCACATCTTTCTCCAACTTAAGAGGGTCTTCTATTCTGGATACTTGGGAGGGGAATAAATTAAAGTTTTACAGAATCTTGTGTGGTGCTTTTACTGGCTGTAAATGTCCGAGCGATTAAACCACCCTGAATACCTTGTGAGGAGCAAAGGGAAGGTTTTAATGATAATGGCTGTACTTTGAATGAAGGGACTGTATTGACCTACTCCAATTCCTTGGTATTAGGAGTGTTACCCACATGGTTGTGTTAAAAGAACATGAATGTTGGAAACCCTTCACAGTAAGACAGAACTGGGGCTGGACTGGCATTTGAGTTTTATCAGTTCCAAATTAGTATGTGTATGTATGCTGGGATTATCTCAGGGTGTTTTTGTTACTTGAGGTTTTTCCCTCTGGCTCCCTGCCTTTTTGGCAGACTCTGTTCAAACAGCCATTGCAAATTTTCTGTTAGTCTCTTTTTCTGGCTTGTGCCTTACTTACTGCATAATCTTTGAATTCTGCTCTGAAGAAGGAATTGCTACTTTCCATGTGGGCTTTTCTGTTAGGAACAACACCAGAGTATGGGCTTTTCCCAACTAATCTTCAAGCTGCTGGGTGAGATGAACTTACAGAAGCTCTAAGACGAACAATGTCTGTTAATTTGTGGTGAATTGCTGGAGACTAATTACTGCTGGATTTGTACAGTACACTTACTACAAAGAATGACTTGGGCCCCCAAGTTTGAGTGTCCTTAGAAGCGAGCTTGTTCTCTGGACAGGTGGAACACTGGGTTCAGCTTTACTTAGGAGAGCACCCCACCTTGTGCAGTCACTGTTTAGGTTTCCTTTTGCCTCTCATCTGTGGGTGCTGCCTGCTGAGCTACTGACTGACTTACAGGGTCCAGTGCAGCTGTGGCAGAAGTTGATCCCAGAACAGCCTCCTGAGTGAAGCCCTTGCAACACCAGCAACAGGAGCTTTCTATGGGGCAATTCCAAGGACAGAGTCACTAGTACCCACCCACACTGAGCTACAGCAAACTGAGCAGCTGCAGATTTGAGAGCTGAAAAGAGTATTTCAAGGTTTTGTTTCCAAGTATACTTTTTGCTGTTTTTGTGAATCTGCGTTTTTGGCCTTCTCCTGTTCCGTTCTCCACCTCGTGCCAAATCAAGCATTTTTGGCAGCTGAGTCATACTGCCTTCGAGTTGGAATCTGAAGATCTGAGTAGGTTGTGGTTTTAAGGCTGCCACTTGTTATCTACAGGTAGTTCTGTACAACTCTGGAACCTGAAATTTTAGTCAACTCCTGCATGGTGCCTGCAAGTACCCATCTTGTTTCTCTGAGGTTCCTATTTTTCCTTGGGATCCTTATTTATTAATGCTGTTGGGTGGAAGATTGTCTAAACTTCTCTTTCTGGAGAAAGGTTGCTTCCTCATTATCACCCACCCAGTGGCCAGTGCTTTCAGCTATAAAGTGAAAGAGATGAACCCCCTCTGCCATTCCCAAATCCAGGTTTGTGTTTCAGAGTAAGGACTTGTTCCCAGAGCTTTGGCATCCCAGCACTAGGTGGACAATTAGCTGTAAAGTTTCATGACAATTACACACTTCGGTGTGTATTCACTGGAATTGGACCTGATTCTCCTGGGTTCTTGATGCCCACTGACCTGGCTATAGCTGTGTTCAAGTGACCTTTCTATTAGCAAGCAGAAGGTTGAACAGCTGAAGTCAAGCTGTGCTTGCCTAACATGCTGCTGAGTGTCACTTGAGCTTTTACATGTCTGGTGATACAGAAAATTTAATTGCCTGGAGAGAGCAAGTACTGGACAAAATCAAAGTTGTGTTTCAAACTGAGCCCTTTGACTCTGATCATCTGTATTTTTAACCATTTGGTGCTCAGCTTACCACTCCCTTTATTAACACTTCCCAAGGCTTCTAAGGGAAATTGTCAGAAGTATTAGTATTATCCTATATGGAATAAACCCATTCCAAACTCTTTAACTGAAATTGCACTGTTCATTTCTGAGCTAGCATGAGTGTACAAGTTACTAGATGCATGTGGCCCTTTAGGAACTTGTATTAATTTTAGTCAATGTAAATACTTCAACAGCTGAAGCATGTGTTTGGTAATTCAATACAGGATTCTTCAATCTTGGTAAGGCAATTATTTCGGTAATATAAAATCTGGGAGGGATTAATCTTTTAGATGCTGAAAGGAAACAAGCCCCAACATTCTCAGTAAATGCTACAACCAGTCTCATAAGAAAACACTTTTATTTGGTCTGAAAGAATTATTTATATTTTACAATTCTTCTGACTAACGTGCCTAGCAATTTAAATGCTAGTTTGGTTACTCAGATGCTGATGTTTCTTCACATATGTGAATAACCCACCTATTTTAAAAAATCATAGCTTAAATAACAGTCTCCCACATCTCGTGTGTACACAATGCTTTGAAATTGCTTCCTTAAAGATGCAAGGGGAAGAATAGTTTTCATGCTAGACATTTCATAAAATGAGTGCATACCAAGCTGAATTTGTATAAGCTGGGGCAGGAATTCAGTCTTATGAATTTAGATTGTCCTGGCATTAATGTAGGTTGGGGGGAGAGGATGGAGTCCACAACATCGCTGATGTGGCTGCTGTCATTTAAATATAGGAGGTTTCACAGCATACAGTAGGAAAGCAGATACAGTGGTTTAAAATCATAAAAAGAATCAACCACAGTTTTTGATTAAACCCCCTTTTTTCCTTAGTGTCTTCCTCTAAATATAGAAAATAAATATCAAAGGAATTAATAGCCTATGAAGTAGTCACAAGCTTTACTCTGTTTAGATCCAAAGTAGATGCGTTTTAAAGAAAAGCGCTTTTTGCCTGTCAGGAGCAATGAGCTGAATTACTTGGGTCATGGTTTGCACTCCAGCTGATTTCACCGATGGAGGCACCATGGCTTTAACACATGCAGTTTTGACAATGTCTGCAATTACTGGTGAAAACTGTTCTTGCACACATTGCTTCCCTGAGCCTCAGACCTGCTTAAAATAGACATAATGCTCTGGCTGATAGTCATTTAAAAGTAATAAGGAAGAACTGCTCAGAAGTTATTTGTGCTGTAACTAACAGTTGCTTACAGTGTCTGTAGGCACAAAACCCCATCATCTGTCATTTGCAGACAGTGATTTCCAGTGATGATATCAAAGTACTGGTTATTCAAAAGGAGCTCTTTCTATAGTATGCTTCCTTGGACAGTGTTCCCTGCTAGGGAGCCTTATCCCAACAGTGACTTCAGTGTGCACCTCATAAAACTGGACTCAAGCAGAGCTCGGGATGATTTGACCAATCTAAGAAGTGGCTTCAAAACCTCAGTCTCCATTCCCCCCCTCCCCCACCAAAAACAGTAGCAGCAGTAGTGTGGGAACTGTTGTGAAAAGATGGAGGTAGGACCATGTGCCAAACAGCAGATTTTGTGACAACAGTACAAGTATGTGACAATAAGAACACATTAACACTTCTCTATTTAAGAATGGATGCTTCAGAAGCAAAACGCTTTGTAAGGATGGCAAGATGCTACAGCACTGCCTTCCAGGGAAGCTGTTTAGCTCTGCCACCAGAGTGCTGTGGGTTCCAGGAAGACAAGAAGCAAGGGCAACACCCTGCAGTAAGTGCAACTTAAGCAAGATGAGGCTTCAGGTTCAGAATGTCAGAGCTTGGCTCTTCACTCTACATGGTGTTCTCAGGACAAGCCAAGGAGCTGAACAACTATGGAAAATTATTATCCTCCAGAAGCAGTCCTGTAGGGTTGCTGCTTAGACTGTTTAATTCAGAACTACACTTTGAGCAAGGTGAGAAGTTTACTTACAAATTAAAAAAATAAGGTACTTGAAAAAGAGGAAAAGCTGGTTCCGATGCTGATGTGATACGGCTGGGAGGCAGATGTGATATATATGATATATACATGACTCTTTTTTCCACATTGCTCACCCAACATTTTCACGTTCTCTTATGAGAACTGACACTTTCCCGTGCATTACTAAGTGCACACAGTCATATCTCGGAGATGTACACAGGAAGAGTTTGGGAATCCGGATAAATGAAAGTAAATTTAAAATATGATGACTATGAAAGACTGATGGCATTTATTTCCTTTTCTTTGGAGCACTACCATAAATGCTCCAGCTTCTCATGGCATTCATGGGAAAGCACAAGGGTTTTCCAAGTATGTCTTTTTGTATCATCTGCAAGACACTTTGTGCAAAATTGGCATGAAGCACCTGTCACCCATCATTACAGATGTGCATATAGCTCATTTAAGTATTTTATAATTAAAAGTTATCCATGTAATTTTCAAAGGACTGATGTCACCATGTCTGCAAAGAGAAATTCTGACATGACTGTTTCAGCCCTCCCACAGAACAGTAATGTCATCAAAATTCACACAACTCAGCCTTGTATTTAAAGCACAAGGCTGCAAGTCTGTCATTAGCATGGCTACTACACTGTTGTTCCTGGCCATAATGAATCTGTACTTCAGCTGGATTTCTTGGCACTTTGGTGAGAAAGCTCTGGACAGCTGGAAGAGACCTGCTCAATCATTTTTTGTTTTTTCCTTTGTATCAATTTTCCACCTGTGAAGCCCAAAATCCCACCACCAAGTGCAGCTGCAATTCCTGCCACTTTGAAGCCTGCAAGGAGACCAATAGGACCCCCCACCACTCCACCAATGACTGCACCTGCCACAGGCAGAGCTGCCAGCTTGTATTTTGCAGCCTGTAAAGGGAAAAAAAATACAGTTAGAATACTTGCCTGTGGCGATGTGCATTTCCCCCTCACTGCTCTTGGCAATTACTTGAATGCTCAGTGATAAATCAACTTTACAAATTAGTATTTTAAAAAATGTGCTCAACTATCGCACATGTATGACAAAATGTACTAAAAACAATTCAAAATTGAGCTGTCTCATGAATGCAGTTGTGAACCAGCTCCTTTGACATGGTTCTGGCTTTAATGTACACTGATCTGGTTGCATCATTAAATCAAATAAGAAACTGAGAAAATGGTCAGACTTTTCAGTAACATGCCTGACTCGAAGCTTGGGGCTTATTTAGCAAGTGACATCTACATGGAGAGGTATGGAAATGACATCATCAACCTCTTGGTTTGTGTCTATGGGATTCAGTCACCAAATGCACTTGTCTTTGCAGGTAAACAAAAGTAGCCTCAGAATAGCACTAAAAAAAGCCCCCTCAAAATTAAATAATTGTATTTCCTAGTAGCCTGGATGTGATAGAAAATTTACAAGAGAGATTGATTTATTTTTTTTTCTCTGCTACCTGTGGGTCATTTCTTCCTTATTTCCTTAATTGCTGGTTCCCTCAGCATTAAAGACGGCAGATCAATTGGGTTAATAGAGGATTGCTGGGAGGCAGAGTACCATTGATTCACCAGCAGGAGCACAGCCCTACCTTCCCCAAGTTTTTGGTTCCCTCTTCAACATTCACAGCAGCGCTGTTGACATGGTCTTCAATCCTGTCAATCTTCTCCTGCTGAGACTAGATGCAAAGGAATTATGAGTGAGGTAACCTGCTGGGAAGCAGCAGTGAGCCAATACACACCATTTTAATGCCTGTAATCAGGGCCCCACAGCCACTTTCATCTGCTACCCACTGCATCCAGCAGCCTTAATGGTGCCTCATGATTAGCATCTGATAACCTCTGCTGAAACTACAGACTTACTTTACAAAAATCTAAACTATTAACTAATAATATGGTGTGAGAATTAGACAATGTCTTGCTGCAGTTAGAGAAAATAACCCAAACCCTGTGATTTCTAAATCTTCTCTGTGAATAGATAAATTCACATTCCAAAGGGAAAAATAATCCAAACTAGCCTTTTTGTTTCCTGCTGATTTTCATGTTCAAAAAAATTCTCTATAAAGAGCATTTATAAGATCAGTACAAACACCAACATACAAAGCTGCATCAAGAAATCTAAGCAGAAGCGTTTAATTGCAACAGTAAGTGACTTAACTTTGCACTGAAAATATACTCGATGTTGCTCTGTATTTTACCGTTTGACGTTACAAAAACATTGCATCCTTTCTCCAGTGCAGGCAGATTCCCCTGCAGTCTCTCTCAGGGAACACTGGAGCAGAAGATAAAGGGGTCTGTGGATTTGTTTGTTCTTATTTTAATCTCAGCAGTACCCGGGCTGTTTTATGTCACAAAATAATGAGACAGCTGATGTTCAGCATTAAAATAAAAGGCATTCTGAACTTCGCCTTTTTCTAATTCAGAAACTGCTGAGTCCACCAGCTCTGGAATCTTCATCTACTATGTGGTCCACACACTTTAGATGCTTGGTATTATATCCCATGATGGTTACATGTAAAACCCAGAAGGTCCTGGGGACAGGACCTCTTGCTTTAACCTTTAGGATACTGAATGATATTTTTTGCAGTCCCTCCCCAGCCTCACAGTTCTTAGTTAATTTGTTTAAGTGAAGCAGCACATACTTGACAGAAAGGATAAAATCCACCTTATTTATCCCTACTAATCCAGCAGCAAGGAGATTAAAGAACTCTCCTAGAAGATGGGAACTATGCATTTAAATTCCCTGTGGCACAGGAAGTGCTAAACATTGGGAACTGGGTGTGGATGATGATGTCATTTTGGCAGTGTTGTGAGAGCAGACAAAGAGCACGGTAAAAGTGAGGGATTTTTCTAGTACCTCTGATTAAGTGTGAAAAAGTACCTGAGAAAAAATACCTTGTGTAGTGACAGCTGTTGCCACCATTAGTTAGAAACTGTAACAATTAATGGGTAGAAGTCTGCAGTCAACACTAGAGCTTCTGCTAAGGTTCAGCTTGTGGCCACTGCCTAGAACATTGCAGTTGTTCTAGTCACAAAACTCAGGAGCAACTACCAGCACTAGTGCTGAAGCAGAAGACAACTGGCTCCTCCAAAGGTTACCTGGGCAGAGCCTGAATCCACAGGAGAGCCACAGAATCACCTGCAGCAATGACTCACTGACGCAGGGAAGGAAGAGCTGTTAGTTTTGTAAGGAGACAGAGCAGCAGAGTAGTTAAACTAATGCTTTTGAACATTCTTCTTGTAAACATTGTATGCATCACCTACGGCTTGGACAGTGTCTAATGTCCCTCTTTCAAACTATGCGTGTATTTACCATAGGTCCCAAGAAGCAAAGACAGCACCTTTGTACAGGCATCTCGGCTCATGTGGGGAAACTGCTCTGCCTCTACTGGCATGTTCCTGAAGTTCCCAACAGTGACTAGAGTTTTGTAGCCTTTAATATTGGAATAAATTCAGTTAATGTTATTTTGCTGTTCTGTTGCTTTGATCAAGTGGCATTAGCTCAGTCTGGGCAGGTTATGGGCAGAAGTCTTGCTCATCCTTTTTCTGTGCCCACCTCAAAGTAACAGTAACCCATCCACCCTCTATTTGCACGAGACTCTACATGGATAGAATACAGAATTAATACTTACACTGACTAAGACAGAAAAATCAGTCACCAACTGGCTGAGCTCAATCAAGTCCTATAAAGAGAAAACAAATGTTATTTTGTAATAGTTGTAAAAAACAAGAGCACCATCATGCCAGTAAGGGAGTTCCAACATACCTCTTCTAAACTTTCCCAGGATTCGGCTGCATTTTCTTCTTGAGGTATTTCCGGTAGACGGGAGTAGATCTGGATTAAACTTTGGGAGCCATCCTTCACTTCTGTGTTATATAAAGTTTCTGAATGAGAAATTCACTGAATCAGAATGCAGGTGATGTGCAAACTTTCTCACTCTTGAAGTTTTTCAAGGGTAACCTGGTACGTAACCTAATTCAAGCCAAGCAACAGCCCCCAAAATGATCCTATAGGCAGAATTCTTACTCACAGGACTAGGCAGTTTCTTAAAAGGATGTTATTGACAAAGAAATAGATCCATTCCTATCAGCAGAGTTTCACAACGAGTCCTGAGAATGATATTAAATTATACTCCTGAATTCAAGGTCATTTAATTAATTTTGTATCAACTGGGCTAAGAAAACTGGGCTTGGGACAAAAGCTTTACATTTACATACAACACATAAAAACACTGCACTTCCAAAACTGAACAGACAGTTATTCACTGTATCACTATCATTCCACTGGTTTTATTTTCAGCCACTTGTGACTAAAAGAATCTGGAGGAAAAGACTTCCAAAGTAAAAGCAGTAAAAAACAAGTCACATGTTGCCCAGCATTCAGTGCTGGATCCGGTTGGGTAACAGTACAGTGAGGACAACAAACATTTTGAAATCAGAGCAGGACACAAGATATTCTCAAGTATCTTCCTTTCTAAATCACCTGGACTGAATGCAGAAGAGTTTAGGACGAAGTAAAAAGTGGAAAAACTGGGGAATGAGAGGCAATGAGGTGGCATGGGGGAGAGCAGATGCGATGAACAGACACACAGGTACCTCCTCCAGTCAGAGCCCACTCTCGAGCCACTACAGCTGTAATGGACATGTGTGTAATTCTGGACAAGTGATTAAGTGGTAGAAGAGAATAGTAACAAACAAGTTTGGCTTGTTGTAACAAGGATTAAGAAAGAGCTTGACTGTGTTAAAGGCAGACTGGAGAATGTATGTAAAGACAGTGCAAAGACCACGTTAATTCAGACAACTTCACTTTCTGAAGGGAGATTGCTACTTTAGCAGGATGTGTGTTTCCTTCCTTGGAAAGGGGAGTCTGAAGAGAAAGCTTTATTTTGTGGAAGGCTGGTTAGATATGTCTAACAATACTGAAGTGTAAATATTGTATTAAAATCTTTAGAAACAATGAATATGTAAAGGTACAATAATATTATACAGCAATAACAGATACGAACAATGGAAAACAAAATATAATCACACTCATAAAAAATCAGTAGCAGTGCATGCTTATTCATGGGATTAATTTAAGATAAAATAAAAATTATACATTTTCATAAGATTTGTCCATTTCTCAATATTTTTATCCCAGTATCTCAAAATACATTAAGGACCCAATCTTCCTACTCTCAGATCAATAGAAGTCTGACATCCATGAAGTTGATATTCAGCCATAACTACTAAGCAAGCAGAGTAAAAACTGCAGTAAGCAATTTGGGGGATTAATTTGGGCTTGTTCTTCTTTCCAATTATTTCTACCCCTTTTCCTTCAAGAATCCAGACATGGAAGGCCCTTCACATTCTACAATCATCACCTGTTCTTCCAGAACATATTTTTGATTTATAACCTCAGATTAATTAATGTTTTATACTCAGTTCTAAAATACTGCTTTCTCCTTTTCAATATAATTAATCATATATTCAAATGTGTGCATTTTTTGAAAAAACAGTTCTGCTACATACTCTTGACATTTATCATTGGTTATGAGTATTTTATTCTATTTCAATCCCACACATTCAAGAAAAATTAAAATTTTAATTTGGTTTACATGTTATCATTTTCTAATAACTAAAAACTAGTGGCAAAAAATTCCTCAAGAAAATTCTTCACTCACTTCAAAAAACTAAGGTAAAGAACAAGAAGGGTAAGAGGTGGCCACATTTGGACTGCAAGTATGGGTAAGAAATTTATATTCACTAGTTCACTTTTTATCAAGTCTAACCAATTTTAATGGAATTGAGAATGGAAGTGGCTCCACCAGTTCACTTACAGCATCTCCACAGAAATGCAGTAATAGAAAACACCTCTGCAGATCTCACAGAGCAGCTTTGCACCTCATTACACTTGAGATAAAAATCTAATGCACTGCAAGATTCAATATTGCTTAAAAGATTTTAGTAATTTTAAGAGTGTAGTCTCACCTTTTGTTAATATTTGTTTAATATGCAATTAAATTCCACTTCTATTGGCCCTCAGCTGAGGGTAGTGAATGGGTGAAGGGACTGTATCATATCACTGACACGCCTTCTAAATGGGAGATTTGAATTTGTAAACTCCTTCCTCCTCTACCAGATGGGAAGCAACACTACAAAGAATGGCTACACTGAAGCTCCTTTGATTAAGATCAACAGCCAAGATTTGCTTTCAGGACTGCAGCCTCTAAGCACAAAAGAATAGGCAATATACTGTGTCTGTGTTAGCAATTCAGCAGAGCTACTTTCACAGGCAGGCAAACTTGAAAGAAATACCTGTTTAATTGTATTTAGTTGTCTGCCTGTCTGTCTGTTTCACTTGAAATGGGGTGAATTATTCCCATATTCATTTCTGTTCTTCTCATCCCAATCTTTCTGATCAATTTCTTATCTTTCTCAAGTGCTGCAATGTTCAATGTCCCCCATACTTCAAGGGTATTTCAGATTTCAAAACCAGCCCTGTCCTTGGAAATTAACCTCTAGTTCCCATTTGCTACCAGTGTACCTGTTGGAAAAGCAATATAGGCCAGGACAAGGCCTTTCCAATGAAATACTGGAATGTATAGAGGACAACTGCAGGAACCTACCAAAAGAAGAGGTATCTTGAATTTAGTTCTTATCATAACAGAGAAGAGCTCACAAAGAGACTGAAGGCAATGACTTAATATCTATGAAGGGGATCACTGAATACTGAAGACAAGGAGCTCCCCCCAAAAGAGATGTCAACAAATTTGGCAAAATTATTTATAGAAACTATGTGGAAGAAGTTCCTAAAGGATAAAAGACAGCAGAATTGCTGAGAGACACTAACAAAACAGGCTACCCTAAAGATGACATCAAATTGTCCTGATGCAGAGGAATATGTTTATGGCTTCAGCAAGAGCTCTTCAGTGCCCTGGATGTCAAGAATTTGACACACAATATGAATATAAGCAATAATACAAGCACAGAATGTTAGTATCAGAAAGACTAGGACATAAAGAAGTTGCAGATACCAAGGGACATAAATGGTAGCAAGGAAGTTTCTATAAATGCTTTTGAAGTTAGAGGAAGATAAATGAAGTGTAAGTGCGTTGCCAGATAGAGAAAGAAAATGGCAGATGATCCAAAGAAAGATTAAGTCAGTCTTTATACAAACAGGCAGCTGTAATCAGGTATTTGATGCAATTAATTTAAACAAGAAAGAAAAAAAATTATAGATTGGAACATAAAGAGAACATGCTAAAAATATTTAGATGAGCTAGGCCTATTTAGGGCCGGAAAGTTTAATGAAATCCACTCTAGAACACTATGATTTAAGAAACTGCCTCTGAAAGTTCAATCATATTTTTGAGAACTTGAGTAAGATGGTCCCAGAAAGATTCAGTTATCTGAGTCAGGAGAATGCAGCATAAAGTCAGACTCTGAAATCCACAAAGAAATTAGGACAAATACTGAACAACCAACAAGATTCTGCAGGTGTTGAAGAGGTCGAGATCGTATGTTAGAAGCCCAGCAGTCTGTTTTGGTGGCCTTGCAAGAAGGTAGAATTTTTACAGTGAGGGTGGTGAGGCACTGGCACAGACTGGCCAGAGAACTTGTGGGTGCCCCATCCCTGTCCAAGGACAGGTTGGATGGAGCTCTGAGCACCCTGGTCTGGTGGGAGATGCCCTGCAGGGGGCTTGGAACTAGACGACCTTTAAAGTTCCTTTCTAACTGAAACCATTCTATGACTTTCTATTCAATGCATTGTGATGTTCCCAAGGGGTTTTTGATAGTACTGCACATGACATTCTTGAAATAAAGCCCAGTCTTTAGATGTACTTTTCTCCCTGCTCAACCACAAGACTTGCTAACTCGTTAATCACATTTCAAAGAGTTCTTGTAGTTCTTTATGTAGCAACAAGAAGGGTCATGAAATCAAATCTGATGGCAGGTTCTTCTATCGTGCCATTTACTGAGAATACTATTTAGATTTTAAGACACATGAAATGTTCAAACAATTTTGAAACAGTACTGCTACTGCAGCAATCAAACTAATTACTGTTATGTGGAAGGATTTAATCCTGATGGAACCAACTTTCTCACAGATCACTAGGAGAACATTAGCCAGTACCAGGGCATAATAAAGGCTTGTCCTGACGACAAAATGGCAAAACAAGAATAGAAAGACTTTTTGTACAGAAAGAAAGGAAGAACAGCAAACATATCTCGCCTGTAGCATGTTATAGTGTGTTTTCAAAATCTTTTATTTAAATGAATTTAAACTCTTTTTTCTTGTCAGTTACCAAGTTAAAATGCTACAGGAAGAGATGTTCTCCTTTACCTAGAGATTTGCTCTTCTTTTCCATGTATTTCAGTAGTGCCTCATTATACTGCCTGTCATACAAAAACTGTTTTCTTTGTGATGTTTCCTCAATCACTAATTCAATGAAAATGGCCTAAATGATTACTTGCACATGATCAAGTGATTTGCAGGACGGATAAATACGTCAAGCTCCCACTAAACATGAATTTAAGTATTCTGCTTTCTATGAACAGTCCTCTATTTCAGGATCTAAGGCTACACTATCTTTCTTATGGAAGGCCACAGCTATTTAATTCTTAAGATACTTTAGCATTTTCCACTTATCAAGATTCAGTCACAGGTCATAACAAAAGTGTGATGTAGGGAAAGAAATCTACTTCTTCATTAATAGCTATCATTCAGCTGAAACCTCATTTGTTTACTTCACTTTTATCTGGTCAGAGAAACTGCATACTGGATACAACTACAGAGCTACAATAAATAGAGAAATGAAATTCTACTACCTCCTCCTACAGTTGCAGATCTGGTTAAAGAGGCATCCTCCTGTCCTTGGAGTTGTCTTTTAAGTTCTTCTGCAGATTCTGAATGCAGCTGCAGGAAGTCTTTAATGGCAAATGAAGCTTCCTCTTTAACGGGATTTATCATTCTCTGCAGACCCAGGATGTCTTCCTGTCGGACTCGCAAACAGAGTTTCTCCATCTCTCTTATATTGGCACGGAGTTGCTGTAACAGTATTGAGAGTTATTTTGTAGCTCACTATTTGTGTACCAGACATCTTCAGTGCTTGGGAAGCAGCTATCATCTTTATGATGTTTAAATAACCTTTAGAAGTGCCATTTCTAAGTTTTAACAAACTAAGACCAAAAAACCCCTCAGAAGTCCCAGGTTTCAAGGAATCCCTGTGTTCCAGGTCATCACTCCTCTACATCCATCTTCTTTTCCAGACTGCACTTTGTGACTGCAGCTGGCTTGTCTGTCAAAGATGCCTCCAGGTGCTGCAGAACTCCATTCCTATGGTAACACAGTGAATCCTCCCCCTGAGCCCATCCTGGGTTACTTGTGATTCTGGAAGGAAGGCATTTGTACTTTCTAGCACTTCTTTTCTGGAGGTGTCATTACATCATAACCAGCTCACTAAGGCTGTTGTATTTTTACTGTTTGCTTCTGCTTGAGTTCACTCAGTTCTCCATCTGTAAAAAACCAAGTGGGAGTGGCAGCTCCCAGCACAGCCACCCCTGAGCAGCACAGTGGGGCACCGCTGCGAGCTACTGCTGAGTCTGTCCCGACATGGCCGGCTTTCCATATGGGAAAGCCCCCAGAGAAGAACCAAACATCAAGAAAGAGATGGCATCTGTTATCTTATCTAGGGAACTTACTTATCCATTGTATCAGCCAACCACAGAAAAAGGGAGACATATTTTTGAAGCATTCCCTATCAGTATTTCCATTTTCTGGCTGTCAAATTTTGTACTTCATCCACTTCTCCAAGTCAGTTTGTTTTGGTTTGGATTTCAATTACAGTATTGAACTAATTAATTCACTATGTAATTGCTGAAGATATTTCTGTTTCTGTGATCAATTTAGGCCTTTGCCAAAATATTTACACAACAAGTTGCAATAATATCCAAATAAAAGTAAGTGATTGCTTCTCAAAATTTACTGGTTTTGTAATAAAAGTGGCTGTGGTTATGTAGGACTTTGGGATACAGTCAGTCACAATCCCAAACTATCCCAAAACTATCACTTTCATTTTGTAAAGACAACTTCAGGGCCAAAGGAGAAGGATTACTGTTTTTAAATTTTTTTTTCAGATAAAATTGACTGAAATACCAAATATAATAAAACACAGAAATATTTCTTTATCTACAAGAGTTTTGAAAAGATATAAACTGTTCATAACTAGCAAGAAGAGACTGTGCAGGCACCTCCCATGAGACACATTTCTGTCATAGCAAAAATAGAGGAGGTTTTATTGTCGAGTCTTTTAAAATCTAAAAATGCACACAAATTTTCTCTTCCTACAAGTGAAAAGAAATTTATAGTTTAAGTTGTAACACTTACTATTTTAGGACAAAGTTTTTATCTAATTATAAAAAAATAAGACTAATAAAAAAATATTCATCACAGTGCAATACAAATTGATATAATAAATTATATTCTTTATCATACTATTACGAATTGCTTTCAATATTTTCCCACAATAGAAGTAGAACAGAAACAGAACAGAAAGATTTTCTTCCATAATACAAACCAGGTACAGGTAATGCCTTAGAAAGGCAATATTGCTTACCTGGAAAAGCAGGAACTAGATGGAACTGCTTTTATTTATATACATTAGTAGAATTAACTGTTTTAACATTTATGAAAAAAGTAGTAGAAAATATTATTAGAGAAGAAGGAAATTAATTCAACAACATGTTGAAGCATCGTTGCACAGGTGATATTAGACATCCAAAGACAGTACCATTGATTTGTAAAAATCATGGTAAACCACTAAGATTATATTGTATTAGACTGTATGCTTAAATTAAGAATACTACCAGCTAAATTAAGCTGTATTATTTAATACAGCCTCAGGTAAAAACACTGATTGACAATTGCGAACAAAAAAGGCAGAGACAAAAATAACTTTGCAAGATACTGAGTTAAATTTGAAACATGATAGCCAGTAACTTTCCTCAGACATTTCCCATCTCAATCTACTTTGCTCTTCCTGTTGCCTTGCCCTCATGGTCTGCTCCTAAGTATGAAAAAAGGAAAATGTCATCACAGTCAATGACATGCCAAGGTTCTTGGTTTATAGAATCTTGGAATTTCACTTAAGAAACAAAATGGGACTAACTAAACATGACACTTAATTATCTATTTTTGTTAGAACTAGATGCAGGGGACTGAGGTTGATCTTGCTGTTTTGTTTCAGGAAACAAAATTATTATTATTATCCTGTCTTTAGTCATAGTGGAGACCCCCCCCAAAAAAGATACCTCAAATAAAAACATGTGAAGCAGCGACAAGAGTGAGTTTGGGATGAGCTAATGATGATTCCACAGCAGGTTCTTTTAAAGAAAAGAAAGTTTTGCAGTTGAAATGAAGTTAAAACTTAGCCTGCAAGGGGTCTGTACCCCTGCAGCAGCTGCAGCTGGGCAGACTGCCAGGACAGCCAACACACAAGTACTGTGCAGTGACCAACACAACACTCTAACTTGCTGGGGGGCATCTTCACAAACCCTGAACAGAAGCTTCAGGAGATGTGAACCACTCATCCCAAGGAATGGCTCAATCAGATCCTCCCTTCCACTTACTATTATTATTCCCTTGCTGACCAAAGAGAAATATTTGTGAGAAAGGTGGAGGAATCAGATGATGGTATTTGCCTATTTGGTGAAATTTAATTTTAGTAGCTCTTCCTTTTTGGAGAGAGGACTCTTGTTCCTTTTACTGACAACTGAACAGAAGCCAAATGGATTCAGCTTAGCAAAAGAGCTCAGCCCTGCTGAGAGGGGACACATCCCAGGAGCTCACCAGGGTTTACCATCATAAATGTTACGATATGCAAATGACTGTGACTTCTTTTTGTAACAATTTTAATGGAATAGAGTTTAATTTCTGAGTAGAGCATAAAAGTTTATCACCCTTGTCCCAACTGTTTCCACTTTTAAAACCAAGCTTACTTAGCAAGGAAGGTAATACAAAAATTCTCTTTTCATCTCTGGGAACTCCTGAGTTTCAAACTTGCCAAATTCAACTCAAAAGACACAGAATTATAACACGTGTAATTTTGGTGTGTTAACTTTCAAAACCATACAAGGATTTTGTTTCAAATGGCTTTCTCACAAAATCTGTAAGAAAACAAAACTGGGGAAACCCTTGGGAAGTCATCCCTTCAGCCCATGATCTGTATTATTTCTGTCAGTTGTTTTTCCAACCCGATCTTAAAAGGACTTCTTTATGAAGAGCTACAACCTCCTTGATACTTTATTGCAAGAATTCACTATCCTAATTGCTATGGCAGTTTCCTCACAGAAATCTCTCTTGCCTAGGTATGTTTTGTGGGCTGAATAAAGGCTAAAGCCAGACTGTTCATCGACAGTATTTTTTCTTTCTCTTTCTGCTCAATGTCTTACATCCTCTCTAGTAACTGCACCATTTTCCTTCGTCTCACTATGGAAATGATCAAGGCAGTCCTCAGATGCTGCAACAAAATACTGCTGTTCCATTGAAACTACCTTAAACCTTGCAGTAATTATTAATTGCATGTTACAGTCAGCACGTACGTGGGCAAACCTGCATACTGAGTGAGGCTCTAATGTTTTAAGAAACTCATAGACCGCCCCTAAAAATGAAAATACACAAACACACATTCATGAAAACTCATACAAGATATACAAGAGCTATTTCCTCACTATTTGTGAAAGGGTGTCATCACGCCCTATGCAAAGTTTTCTCTGTTTTCTTTGTTTTCCTTTACAGAAGTTTTTAATGGGGCATCCAGTCACCAGAAAGAAGAGATATAGATTTACACTCATCTATACTTCTATTATAATTTTGACCATCATCAAAAGTACAACAGAAGTAATTATTCTGGGTAAACTGAAAATTCAGAAAAATGGCTAATTATGTGCACATGGATTAAATGTAGAATGGCTGTGCATATATTTGTCTAAAACCTGTGGTGGATGCCTTGGGTCAATATTGACTTAGGGATTCCTAATGTATTTTTACAACATCTAATTCTGAGAGCAAAGTGTGTGCTGCAGAGAACATTTGGTATCACAATAATTAATCTGATTTCTTCGCAAACAAACAGATCACAAGTCCATCGGTAAACATTTAAACAGCTCACAGCAAACACATTCTACATGTCATATAATTTATTATCAAGTACTCCAGACTCCTAACTATTTAATTAGAACAAAGAGCTGGTCTACTCTTCTTGCATGGACCAAGATACTCATTCTGCTTTTAGGGTATCAGAATGTGAGACACTTCAAT
Source organism: Sakesphorus luctuosus (assembly GCA_013396695.1). NCBI lineage: Eukaryota > Metazoa > Chordata > Aves > Passeriformes > Thamnophilidae > Sakesphorus > Sakesphorus luctuosus. The sequence continues at coordinate 619,110 of VWZD01000913.1, read as the reverse complement.
GCATAACTTGTATCTATGCCTAAAAACAGTAAGAATTAAATAAAATAAAAGAAAAATTATTTTGGCTGAAAGCAAAAATAGCAAGCTTTAGATTCAAGACAAAAATAAATGTTTCTAGAGACAAATAACCAGTTTTCTTATTAAAGCATTTAACATATCTAAAAATATCATCTTCAACACAATTATTTTTTCCCTAATTATTGATAGATTTTGGCTTGCTAAACAAATGGTACTGATAACTAAAAGTTCCAAGAGAAGCCTTTCCCACCCCTCAGATGTGAAAACAGATTACAGAACAGATATAAGCAAAGAGATGCTTACTAGACCACATCTGTTAAAATGCCATTGTTTTAACAAAATGTCCACCTTCGGAAGACTCTTTGAATATTAAGAATAAACATATATTCAGATTTCAAAAATATTTGGTGAAAAATCAAAATAAACATTGAAATCAGAAAAATCAAGTGGATTTCATGAATAACTTCTTATCATCTATATTAAAAAACCTCATTAACCTTCCATTTCTCAAAAAAGACATGTAAGTCCAGCTCTGCCCACTATCTTAATTCTGCTGTTCGATAAGGCTTAAGTTCTTCTTTCTGAGGTGAGTCATTGGGGTTTGTTTGTGTTTTTTTTTTTTTTATTATTTTTAGCCTGGTCTAATTTCCCACAGGAGTCAGTAACGCACTGAAACAAACACAGGAATGTACAGTATTAGACCTGTGAAATGCAGTGGTTTAGGACTCTGCCACCTGTGCTGGCAAAGCCTGCTTGTCTAGAGGCAGTGCAGATCACAGGAGGTTTGCTCTAACAGTGTCCCAGTTCAGCAGGTGGGACCAGTTTATCACTGTGTGGGGGAGGCCAAAGCTGTGTATTCTACACCCCCTATTAATTTCTCAAGAACTGTTAGCAATGGACCATTTGCAGCAGCTGCTCAGGGCACACCTGACCCCTCAGGGTGTGAGCTGGGTGTGAAAGACAGATGTGAGATGAGAGTTCCCTCCAGGGAGTCGTTAGCACCTTCACACCCAGCCTGAGGGGGAATGTCTGCTAATGGGCCAAAACAATTCCAAAATACCCCATAACTCACAGAGTCAGATGACCCATTGTGTAACTGCCCGCCCTGGGGGAGAGACTGGGTGCTCCCACCTGGACCTGAGGGTATATAATCTGGGTGTTTGAAGACCTCAGCGAACCACTCCAGAGGAGGAGCAGGACCTCAATAGGAGGAGACTCCCACTTTCAACCCAACTGCGACCACCACTCTCGACCAGACTGGGACCATCATCTGCACCAACAGGTTTCTCGCTTCCTTTTACTTCGGACTCGGGGAGCCACGTAGGGTTTGTACCACAGGATGCTGGGTCATACTTCTGGGGTTTGTGGGTTAAAACCATTTTCTCTTTGTGCCATTGCATTTATTGTAATATTGTTATTAAATTGTAACTCTGACTTACAATCTCTTTTCTGCTGAATTTGTTTCTCCTGCTGGTTTACATTTAAACCAGCACAAATAGCTAAGACAGGTCCCTGCTCTAACATCTATGAATCCAACAAAGATGCCTCTCCTGCTGGCCCACACACATCTGTACCAGATACTGGCAGTACAGCACATTACACTCCCTGCCTGCTGTAACTGCCCCAGCAAACTCTGCAGTGCAGAGCTGCTGTTTGTGACTTTGTGTATCGATAATCTTTGGCTTCTCTGTGCTATTTAGCAGTGCGAAGGCTGCTGTTTGGCAGGAGCTTCTGCATCATTTTCATCAAGCCATGCATATTTTTAGGAATAGCTGTGAGATTCCCTGTGTGCTGAGTTACAGGTGACTGTGCATGAGGTCACTGGGATGATGCCCATGCTGACAAACATGTCTGGTATTTCCTCCTCTGATGACATTGTGCATCTAACAAGAGACGTGCACACCAAACTAGTAGTCCAGATGTTCTGTTTGTCCAAAATCATGTTTTAACATTACCAGTACCCCTTATTGCAATACTTGTCTTCTAATTTAATAATAGAAGAGGATAGTTGGCAAAATACCAGAGACTCCAAATTTTTGTGTGTTCAAGAATCCTGAAACATTTCTGACTTTATTTGCCTCACAGGACACAATCAGGAAATTCCTATCTTTTAAAGGAAATAAAGCAAAACTGTGGACTTGTCAAATCCACCTGGCAAATATATGTCTCTCTGAAGTTCTATCCCTGAGACAACTGGAACTGTGTAGGTAACTTAATTCCATTAATATCACAGTCATTTTAATATCCTTACCTGAACCGTCCGTCCTGCGTTGATGTGCTCCTCGTGCAATCTGTCCCAGAGCCTGCATCTCTGATACTGAAATAGAGGAAAAATACTCCATATAATTGCTATTTTCACCAGCTGGCCATGAAGAAAAAAAAAGGCACCTTTGGTAAATAATCACTTTAACTTTACAAAATTGACAGTAAAGAAGCTGAGTCATAAACAATTCTGCTGCAGAATTGGAGAGGTAAATAGCAATGTGTTTTGTGAAAAATTTTGTACAATGTTTTTTACTGAATTGCAGGTAACCAGGGTTTCAGTGTCAGTTTTTAACAGCAAAGACATATTGCATCCTGATATTGCTGTGGGCATAAATCACTTGGTGGGCAGTAGAAGGAAAAAGGAATGGTGGAGTAGTGGGTAAGCAGCACTGATCATACAGGACAATGAGGTATCTGATACTACTCACAGAGAAAATGGCATTCATTACACAGTGCTACTGTCCACACTTACACTTCCTATTTTTACATAGTTACAAACACAGCCACAAGAACCATCAGGGCAGATTTGACACGTGCATGAGGTTCCACTAACTATCCATATAGAACTTCCCACGGGATAGAGACCGGAGTAATTATTCCATTAGCAGAGACCAAGTTTGGCAAAAGAACTTTGTATTTTCACATATAAACCTTTTCATCATTAAAATAAATCAATCCCTGCTATAAGCAGTTGACATCAATAATACAGAAACTTTATCCTGAAGAAGAGTAGTAAAATAATAGAAGTAGAATCTGTGATTTATGGAGCGTGTGCTGAAACTCAAATCTACAACAGAAACATCTACAATACTAAAAAATATTAGAATATTTATTTAATTGTTTAAATAACAAGACAAAACTTTTACCATGACTTGTGAAGTGTTTTTAGGTAAAGCTTAATTCCTCAATTTCTTAATTTACTTTGTTACCGATAAAAAACTTTATCTACAATGAGAAATCTAAAGCTATCACTTATTTTCAGAGAAAAAGTTCTTTCACGTTAGCATTTTGTAGTGCTATGGAAGACAAAAGGTTTAGTGTTCAACTATGTTGATTAATATTTTTCTAGGAAACTAGCAACTTCTGCATAAATTACTATGCCATTAAAATTGCTGCCATTGTTCTTTAAAATAAAATAGACAAACCCCTGTATCACCAGTAGATCTTCCAATTTAGTCATCTCTGAAAGATACTGAAACAAGAGTTTCTGAGGTTGTAACAGAAGGGGTTTAGGGAAAAATCACCTATTCAATTTCAACTCACTGTAATCCATTGTCCAAATAACTAATAATAAAAAAATCCTGTTTTCCAATTAAGAATAAGAAGAATGCCTCAGGAAAACCTTTATTGCTCTTTATAATTTCTACTAGAAATGCTGAGCACATTTACTGCTTTATATATTTAGAGATTACTAGTTTGCTACAAAATTCCTGGTAGGCAAGTGATGAGCTCAAAGAATCCAGTGACTTAATACACCCAAAGCAATGACATTCCTGTGGTCAGCAAATTCCTCCTTATTGACTTCTGTTTGTCACCCAACCCAAAGTGGGCCACAGTCCTAGAAAATGGTCCCTCTGGACATCTCAAGGACAGAAAAGCTTGAGAAGGGATGGTATTGACATTTTTTATAATGAAAGTTGGAACTGTCCAGCCTGGAGAAGAAAAGGTTGCATGGAGACCTCATAGCAACCTTCCAGTATCTGATGGGGCTGAAAGGGAAGCTGGAGAGGGACTCTCCATCAGGAACTGCAGGGATAGGACAAGGATTAATTTAGGAGGGAAATTCAGGCTAGCCTGAAGGATTAGGATTAGGAAGTAATTCTTTATTGTGAGAGACACTGGAACAGGTTGCCCAGGGAGGCTGTGGATGACCCAACCCTGGCAGTGCTCAAAGCCAGTCTGGAAAAGGCCCTGAGCCCAGTGGGCATGGCAAGGTGGGGCTGGGACGAGATGACCTTTAAGGTCCATTCCAACCCCTTAACATTCATGATTCTATCATGAATAAATACATGTAAAACTAAGGGATGTCCATGAAGTAAAAACATCTATGGAATTCTAACGAGTTACAGCAGGTCCAGAGGAGGGCCACAAAAATGGTCCAAGTGCTGGAACACCTCTCCTGTGAAGAACAGCTGGGAGAGTTGGGATTGCTCAGCTTGGAGGAGAGAAGGCTCTTGAAAGACCCTGTTGCAGCCTTTCCATAAACAAAAGAGGGCTTAGAATGACAGAGACTTTTTACTAAGGCCTGTAGTGACAGGATAAAGGTCAATGCTTTTAAATGTCTAGAGGTTTACATTGGACATAAAGAAATTTTTTATAATCAGGGTGGTGAGGCACCAGAACAGCCTGCCCAGAGAAGCTGCAGATGCCTCAGCCCTGGAAGTGTTTCCAGGCCAGGCTGGGTGGGGCTTTGAGCAACACTATCTAATGAAAGGTATGCCTGCCCACAGCAAGGGGGTGAGACTAGATGATCTTTAAAATTCCCTTCCAACCCAACTCACTCTGTGGTTCCATAGTTCTGGGATATTTAATCATAATTATGCTGTACCCAAATAGTTTTTATTCCACATCAGAAATATAAAAAATTAGGCTACTCTCCATCTCTTTTCCTCTTTGTCCCATTCTCTTTTGAGAGCTCTCTTTACAAAGAAACCTTCATGCTTATGCTTTGGATCCCCTCCACTTCTCCTTGAAAGTATCCAGTGGACATGGAGAGAACTCAAAAGCTTCTCATAGTATCTCCTGCTAAAAGCTCTTCAATAAATGTTCTACACAAATGTATACACTTGGCTGAAGACAGCCAGCAGTAAGACTGATATCTTAATTTCTCATTCTGAATCTCCTTCACGCATCTTCCCACCACAACAATGGTCCCCTGCCAAAGGTAAAAAGGGTTTCATGCAACACCCTTTAGCTTTGGCACAGAGACAGGAAATGAAATTAGAACTGAAGGCAACAGAGAAAACAGTGTCTTACAGCACTTTTTTTTTTTGGACAGATTGTTGCATTTCACCAACAAAGCTTAGGGAAGGATGCCAAACAAAATCTCCACCATCCTGTACTACTGTGACAATTGCTTTCATCTCAAAGAAAGTTCTAACTCTTTTGGGTACAAATGCATTTTATTCCCCCTTGGAGGGCAAGACCATCCAATCTATGGAATATATTTTAGAAAACAAGAATTTTCATGGGAGAAACATGGAAAGAAAAAAAGTCTAGAAAACTGATTTCTTAAGGATGTAGCTTTTAAGTCTTCAGAAACTGTCGTATAGGAAGTTGGACTCTCAAATGGGTGAGAAGTAATGATGGATTTATGGTAGACACAAAAGGTGTATTCAAGGTCAGATTTCATTATATATTGATTTTATAGTTTCTTCAAACAGTGATTTAGTAGATTAATTGTTTGGACTATCTCTGGAACCTAAAGTTTAAATCAATATTCATGAAATGAGGTTAGAGATATTGGCTTCATCGTAAGTAAATAATGTTGCTGCTCTAAGCAATTTGACACAATTAGTGATTTTTGCTTAAAAGTAGCCTGTAAAATAAACAGGATCAGGTTTTATAAAATTATCCTGTTACCCCTAGGGATGTTTGGTTTACATGGCTGAAAGTTAATTTTACAAAAAGTATTTCAGAGAAAACCATTTAAGCTGCTGATGCTGACAACTCACAAAAGTACTGTAGCACATTCGTCATGGTAAAATGCATGTAAAAGATACAAAATGCAAATTATCATGGAGTATTTCAACCAAACTATCGCTAATGTTCTGCTAATCTGGAACTATCCAGTGACAGTTCTCAAGGCCCATTTTGCCGTATTTTTATTCTTTCTCATAAATCTAGCAATAGAGTTAATTTTGTAGTATTTATAATTCTTACAGCCAGAAAAATATTTAGGAAAAAAAAAGAGAGAGAAACTTTCAGATTTTAAGAACATTACAACAAGTGTGAACTTTTTTAAGAATCTGGCATTAAGGGACTATTTTTCATATTCAGATATATTACTTCTGATATATATCTATGTATTTTTTCTTTTTTAATACATAGAGGTTCTGTTGTCTTCAGTATAGCCAACTAACTTCTGGAATAGTTACCAAATGTTTATTTAAAGTTTTGTCCGTTGTCTGTTTCTAACAACTCTATGAATTATTAATTAAAAAATAAAATCTACCAGGATTTACACTGTCTAGGCATGCAGAAATTTTTAACAGTATTCTGAAATCAAAAAGACAAACCTCTACCAAACATTGCTACACTTCCTGCTTCATAGAAGTGTTGTTCTAGAGGAAGAGACATTAACATTTTAAGAACTATATCTACAACTAAAGGATTTTTCTGATACGCAAATTTTATTATGTTGACTGAAAAGCTCCTTCACCCTGACACCATCAACACCCTGAAAATCTCACAAAATGTCCAATATACTTTTAGAGTGCATCAGATTTTTTTGTTACAATCATAAAATTCAGCTGCTCAAAAAAGCATCTCAATACCTCGATGGGGTCCCTGAATGCCATTACAGAAACACTGCAGAGAGTATTGCCTGTAATAAAACCCCAGCTAAGCAGGAGTTTCTCTGACAGTGCTTTGAGCAATGTGTTAGGTCAGAACTAACCTAAAGACTCATTTTATCCCAAGTGCTAATGTTTTCTGTATTTTCTCCCCCGCACAGAAAACTATTCTTGCAAGATCTGCCCTCCCACCTGCAAAACAGGAGTGCTGGATGCAAGTGAGTTGCGAGGCCAATAAAGACTTTGGCTGACCAACTCATAGCTGAATTAAGTGAAACATATTTCATCCCTTCCCTGACACCATGGTAACACTATCTGACTAGACAGAGCATTAATTGTTCTTTGTTTAAATATGAAAATATTTTCAGCAGGATCAACCTGTAACTGGCTACCCCTCCCTCCTCACTGACCAGGTTCTACAAAATATGGCAATTCCCCATCTTCTCTCACACTGTTAAGTACTACATAATGTAATAACTGATCATGTCTCTGTTTCTCACTGCAGCACCCAATGGCTTTTGAAGCTTCCTGATAAGGTGTTTATATATCCTAGAGGTTTTACATATAACGACAATACTTAGCAAAGAATCTCCTCAGCTGTGCAAAGTAATACTCTTCCAAAAAAAAACCCCAAGCAGTGCAACAGTTATGCCTATCCCCTATATTGTCTCTACCCTCTTATGAGCTTACAAATATCAAAAGTTTATCTTTACCTGCAAAGGGCAGCAAAACCATTTGTGTACTGCTAATGTGCCCTGCCAGTCATTTCCTATTCTGTAATGGCAGGTCACTCCCCTCTCCCACCAACAGACTCCCTGTTTCCAGTGACCCCCTGTTTGCTCCTTCCAGGCAACGCTATTGCATTCGTGCCACCCTTTTACAGGTATTTATTAAGTGCATCCCCTCATTTCTGGATGACTTCCTCAAGACTGAAGAACGCTGAGCTTCACTGCTCCACACTCATTGTTGCTGTTAACAGAAGTGCTGCCCTGAAGATACAATTTTTAATGTAGCTTTAACATAAGCCAATTCCAGACCAAAAACCACCTCTCTGCAACCAGCCAGTCCCTCTTGGTGGGTTATGGCAATTATGTTCCTTTCACAAGCAGTTGTGCAATTTCTGGTTAGAGAAAGAAGGAAACAAGCTGGCTATCAAGACTCTCACTATTTGCATGAAACAGTTTGCACACTAAAGCTGTTATTGCTCCTCTGAATCCTGCCCAATTCCACATTCTGCTTCACCAGCTGCCCTCAGCTCTGTGGCCACTGCTGAGTGTCGGTCACGCACACTGAGAGACACACACACTGTACACCTTTCCAGGGCAATCAGCAGGAAGGCTCCTTGCTCCCCCTGGAGCAACTCCAGGACACTACAAAGTGGAGCTGCTGCAAACTGGCCAATTCCAAGATAAAAAAAGCAAAAAGCTAAATCAGCTGATGTCTAGGTAATGTAACAAATTATGCAAATATGGAATAAGAAAGAGGAAACAATGCACTGTGACTGAAATACAGGTTCATCACAGGCAGAAGTTATTGCTTCAGGCAATTATACTAAGGCACTTCTTGGTTTGTGAACATTGCAGTTCATATCCTTATTGTATCCTTATTATACCCTTAACAGTAAAGAGTCAAATGATTACCTGCCACGCTTAGTCCCAGCAGCCCAGGTCTTCCTCTGTCCTAGTTTCTCTCTCATCCCATGGTCAGACACCATTTCAGCACTTCCACCTCCCATCTGAGGTACTTCACAAGCTCCCCCTACCCAATTCTTTATCCTTTGCTTCCATGAGCCAGGAAGAATTTTCTCTTGCACTCAAGTAAGGAAAAGTAAGAGAATGAGATAGTGGAAACACAGAGAAATCATCTACCTCTTTTCATTCTCAGATTCAGGAACAACCAAATTAGCAACTCCAGGAATGAGTTCTGCTGATTTCTACACACAGGAACATGCCTTAATGTGGAGCAAATCTTTAGCAATCTTCAGCTGTTGAAGTTTAAAACAATTCATCTACTGAATACCTGCAAACCACTTTCTTCAGAATCACAACTCTTGGCCAAAAACCCAGAAGATTTTTAGAGGCACAACAAAATGTACAATCTGGACAAAGACCACCCCACAAAAATATACCTTAAGTGTTCCAACACGTCACTGCTCTGAAAAGAAATTATCCCTAAGCTACCAATCACTATCACTTAAATTAAGCCTTTTGTATTAAAAGAAATAATTGTCACTTGAATAACAAATTACTTTCTGACTATGTTCTCAGAAACAAACATAAGGATTTATTTTCCCTCCTCCCCCAGTGCCAAGGCAGAAACCTGGCATGGAAAATTTCATCCAAAAGGTTACCCACTTGGTAAAGTCACAATAAAGTAATGGTAAAAGCTGTGGACAAATTACAGCAGCGAAATGCAGATCAGTTCAAAAAACAGATTATATGATCCCTTCAGAACATATCCTGCAGGAAATCAAAGTCATGTTAACCTATTTTCTTCCATTTTTTTCATTCCTTCCCAGGATGTTAAAAAATGTAGATGCTTGTGCTGCACCATCCAGGTTTATATGCACACTTGACTTGATACTAATTCTTGACTATATACTAATTCTTTACAGAGAGAGTAATCAGGCATTGGAATGGGCTGCCCAGAGAGGTGGTGGATTCACCATCCCTGGAGATTTTTAAACTGAGATTGGCCGTGGCACTGAGTGGCATGATCTGGTAAATGGACTGGAGTTGGACCAAGGGTTGGACTTGATGATCTCGGAGGTCTTTTCCAACCCAATCGATTCTGTGATTCTGTACACTGTGAATCAGCTGAGTCAAATTAACACAATGAATGATTATTCAGAAACATGCAGAATTACAGACACTCACTGTCACTGACTTTTCTGTGGTGGTAAATAAAACCTTTTCTAAACAAATATATCTTGTGTGATCATTTCAAAACTTGAATGGCAATGCTGATGTTATGACTAAGTGCAACACTCCCTCTCTTAGCTGTTTTGTTGTTGTCACTCTCTTAGCACCTTCCTCAACAAAATCAGTTTCCCTGCTTCCATAGGCTATTGATGATGTGTCAACTGGGGATTGGGTGGACATTATTATAAAGACATGGAAATCAGTGTTCAGGGGGCATGTCATCATGTATTCCTAAAAGCCCTAAGCCTGGACCTTTTTATCTTATCCCACACTAACCTGGCTCAGAGTCCTCTTTATGGGGTCTCTCACGGCATCACTATATAAATACTAATAAACAGAGTTTGAGAATGTTTCAAGTCTGGAACCTGATCATCTGTGCTGCTAAATTGTGAGAACTGTCCCTGGCCATGCCAAACAACTCTCTCACATGAAGAGCTCCTAGGAATGCCTAAGGAGTCATAAACAGAGAGCAGAGGTTATTTCCCATTAGCAATGTAGATGCAGTCACCCTGTTTTGCAGAATACAAGGATGTAGTAACACTGACATAGGCCATTTCATGCCAGACAACTGTTCTAGGCAGGTCTATGTTACCTGTACAGGCACTGCCACAGTGCATGCAGGAATTTAACTTATGGGAACATATTCAGGTTCACTGTCAAGTGTGAGCTCACGTCAACACACAGCACACAAACCTGCTACAATTTTGACATAGTGCTTTTTACATTCACTCATATAATTCAGTCTCTCTGTTTCTCTCAACTCGGTTTGACAATATGTAGAAAAAAAACATAGGTAAAAACAGTAAGTTAATCAGAACAGTTGGCAGCAAACCACTGTGACTTCAAAGTAAAGTAAGAACATTAGGCTGCTATCCTTACAGTAACTTCTTAACACAAAAGCAATGTCTCTCACTCTGTAGCCTGACGTTCACTACAAATGTAAAGGCCTTTGTACACACTGAATTACCAGACAAGACAGAAGTTTCATCTTTAGCCGAATTTGGATTTCATGATCACCTTTTCATCAAAATCTCTACAGAACCTTCCAGCAGGAGAGGGGAAATTTAAGTTGGATATCAGAAAAAAATTCTTTCCAGAGAGAGTAATCAGGCATTGGAATGGGCTGCCCAGAGAGGAGGCCCAGATTCCCCATCCCTGGAGGTTTTTAAAGTGAGATTGGCCGTGGCACTGAGTGCCATGATCTGGTAAATGGACCGGAGCTGGACCAAGGGTTGGACTTGATGATCTCGGAGGTCTTTTCCAACCCAATCGATTCTATGATTCTATACTGTAAAAAGAACTACATTAGTAAAAGTAAACACTAACCTTCTCAATATTTATTTGGTGTTTTCTCAACCTTTCCAAATCTGTTGGAATTGCCACTTTAATGAATTTCTGAATTGCAGGTTCAATTCGACGGAGTTTAACTTTTTCTTCATCTTCAGACATCCTAAAAGCAGCTCTCAAGTCAACACTTGTGCAGTTACACCTTCACCAAAGTAGAAATTCCTAAGAAATAAAAAATTACATGCTTACAAAAATGTAGCAATCTTGAATCACTTTTTAAAAGAAAGCAAAATAAGGTAAATCAGTCTTTCACATATCTTTCAAACCACACTCGAGCAGTATTAATACTTCAAATCTGGATTCTCTTAATTGCATTTAAATGTATTATTTCCAATTATTTGCAGGCTTTGGGGATCATTTTTCATAGATACAACTTAACACAAACAAGAAAAAAACTAGGTAAATAACAAACATGCTTTGCAGCACCATACATGAAAAGGTTTGGGAAAAAACTTCCATTAGACTCTCTGATTAATCAGAGTTCAAGTTTTGATAATTCACATTCAGAGTCACCTTAAAAAATGTAAAACAAGTCCTGAAAAGACATCAGGATTAAAATAATTTTGGAATTCCATTTCCTGGAAAGATTAAGAGCTTCTGAACGGAGATTTGCAGTCCAAATTGCAAATATCCCCTACTGAAAACGACTGAGGCATCACTGAGCAAGGAGCAACAAACAGCCTGCTGAAATATTCGCAGGACCAGTATGGACTAAGCAGCCTGAATTCTATTTATGCATATGCATAAAAGAGAACTTTTGAGTCTCACTTCTCTAAGATATTTCATACTGTATATAATAACACTTATCTACAGAGTATATGAATAATATAAAGGAATTCCATTATGCTGAATGCACATAAGGGGAAAGACAAAAAACACTGCGAGGTAACTTTGTGGTTTCAAAAGTGTGTAAACAGAAGTTATTTAAATAGGAATTTCTTTCTGTATGCTCCTTGTATTTCAAAAAACATAGAGATGTTGTTGATCTGCAGACATGTATGCGAAAGTTTTGTCACAAGCAAAAAGATCCATGCTCACTTGGCTATATGAAAGCACCTGTACTACATCAGCAACTGCACCAGAAGACTTTCCCCGATTTTCTCCTTTTAGCAGCTAAACTAATTTAAAATAATTAACCAAGCATAATCCTCTTGGTACAGACAAGGCACAGCAGAATGTAGTAGGTTAAAAATCACCCTATTTTTCACACAGCCAAATTGCACTATTAACAGTGAAATTAGACGTTATTTTTCCCCCATCTACCCATAGTGTGACAATGCAGAGGGAGAATGTTGAAGTTTTTCTGAGACCTGTGATTCCTGCAGGCAGAGAGAACTCGAAGCCAAGCTGATGGCACTGGGTCTCTGACTGAACCCCTCAATGTTCAGTCCCAGCCCTCACCTGCAGGCTGCAGGGAGGATACCCACAAACCTCCCCCAGCCTCAGAGGAGCGAAGCATCTCCCACTGGGCTAGTAAGGAAGGGAAAGCACTTCTGGTATAGGCAGGAAATAGTTCCCACCTTTTTCAACACAGCTGCAAATAAAGCAATGCTGTCTTTTTCAAAAGCACAGAATGCTGACACAGGACTCTCATCCTTTATCTATCCCACCCAATAAAGCAACAGAGAACTGTAGAAAACTCAGTGTTTACTGAGATTAGGCCACGTTAGGGGAAATCAATCTTTAAGGTTTCACTGATGCACCTTTTCCTTTCTCAGAACCTCAGAAGGAAATTATTTCATCAACTGACTTTGCAGTCATTGCTGGATCACCCCCACTTCAAATTATAGACACACTATCAAGCAGTCTTATAAATGCCCTCCTAACCCAAGGCATTCAATATTAATAGTCCTTTGTACAAACCTTCAACTAAACATGCAGTGGGTGAGTGATGTCACATTTTTTCAGGTTGCAAAAAGAACTTAAATCCTTTTGTGTTGATTTGCTCTTTTCACCACTCTAAAAACAGTGGCTTAAATACAAGATGAAAAAAAATACATTGATTCTTGTACTATACCTTGGTCACTACAGCCCCTAATCTTTGAAAGAGCTACTCATATATCACAATTGAACTCAATTTTGAACCTAGAACTGATGGGTTTTTGTAATGAGCAAAAGATAAAAAGTGCCATACTCCAAACTGCAGTACTTGCTCTTTGAATGCACATTTCATTTCCTGACAGCTTATACACTAATCCGTGAGTTTACGAGCTAGAATTAATTAAAAATTGGTTCCTCAAAGATATTCAGGAGCCATGTCATGCTTTTCTTCAATACTGAATCATCTTGAAGGAGCGATGACACAAATTCTTCAAAACTCGTTGCACAACATGAACTCAGAGAAACCCACAGCCCATTCTGTCTTAGAAAAAATACAGCAGACTAAGCTAAATCCATCATAACTGTGTCCTTAACCTTTAAGGAGAACTAGAGAGTGTTAAGAATCAAAACTGACAGATTAGATGACTTACAAACTGGACCACTGTCCAGTGGAAAAAGCAGAGTTAAGGTAATGTAATGGCCATGTGCCCTGAGTGGATGATCTGAACATTCAACAGTTTCAAATTCAAAGATTTGGCTGCATGCAGGGCTCTGGACAGTCATTTTCTTCTCCTTAAAAATTCAGTGAACTACCTTTCATGATAGTGTTTACAAATCTTTTAAAGGCACTGATGCCTAAAATCTACTGCACAGCAAGTCTGAGAAACTAAGAAATATAGGAACTCCTTACACTCTCATCAGGTCTCCCGCTAATGTTGTCTCAAACAGTATAGAAGCTTTAGAAACAAAAATTCTAAGTCATAAATTACCAATAAGAAAATGTGCAATGTCTTACTTTTTAAAAAATTCATATAATATGATAAATAAAATTATCATCACAATTTTTTTTGTTGTTGCTGAGATGCAATCTCAAGGAAACCTTGCATACTTTATTTGGCTTGTGTTTTCCTAAGCATAACTTTAACAATTCATTTCTAAAGTACTAATGCCTGTTCTTTGAGTAATCACAGAATAGCAGGACTGTCTAGGTTGGGAGGGATTTTCACAAGCCATCCAGTACAAGCTGAGTTAGATGTGATTGCATGGGCCACTGTCCAGTCAAGTTCTAACACCTCCATGGATGGATACTCCACACACTCACTAGACTCCTCTGTCAGTGACCAACTATTCTCCAGGTTAAAAACAAACAAACAAAACAAACTTGTAGCTTGTGTCCACTGCGTCTTCTCACTGTCAGGCAGTCCCGTGGTGTAAAGGAGAGCACTCTGGACTCCGAATCCCAAGGACCTGAGTTCGAGTCTCAGTGGGGACCACCCCCTGGCAGTTCAATGCCTCCCTGCCATCCCATCCCGTCACATCTCGGATGCTCAGCAGGGTCAGCCCCGGTTAGTACCGGGTGCTGTGACAGTCCCGAGGACTTCACTGTCACTGTCCAAGCTCGCTCGGTCGTGGCAGATGGACCTCAGGAGTTAAAAGGTAGGGCCAGTTCTGTGCATGCTGTGCCTCACCTAAAGAATCCACTGCACAGGCTGGAAGGGCACACCCACGTGGGGAGAGCCCTGCCCAAATCTGCGTTCCTAAAGTCTGGCCATACATGCATACATATATACATACATCTCCAAGAGCAAGATGGCTCTACAGCTTCCACTAACAGCAGTAAGATCTCCCCTTCCTTCACCTTCTCTGAGCAAATCCACCTCTGTTCCTCCTGGAATACCATGTGCTTCAGCCCCCTAAGCACCTCACAGGTGCTGAATAGAGGGGAAGTCACTCCCTTGACCTGCCTGTCCCTCAGCTGCATTCCCTCACAGAGCCCACAGTGTGGCTGTCCAGCAGCACACTGAGACCCAACACAACACAGGGGTCCTGTTCTGCAAGGCTGCTCCCCACCAAGGCTTCCCACAGCCTGCTCTAGAAGCCGGGCTTTCTTCTTGCCTTTGCTGTAACTTTTGAGGTTTCTGTATGGCCATTTCCCCATCATGCCAAGATCCCTGTGAGCAGCAGCCCAGTCTGGCCTAGGAACCACCCCTGGCAGGCAAGTAAAAACACTGCTCTCAACTTCAGCCTTGCAAGGTGGTCATTTTGCCTCTGTCCTTGGATCTGAATTGCAGTCAGCATGTAGACAAACATGCAGAACTCCTGAGCCACCCTCAGAGGGTGCCATTCAGACACCACACAGTTGTGTGACCGATCACCGGCCCTTACTGGCCTCTTTCTACAGGACTGTCACATGGACAGGGGCCTGGGCAGTCCTTCCTACGGGCACTTAGCAAGGTCCAAACAAAATCTCAAACTCTCCAAGACAAAAATACATGGCTCCGAATCTCTAAAATAAATTCTAGTTTCAGAAGAAAAGCCCAAGCAAATATACCATATCATTAAATCAGTAATTAAAAGAGCTAGATGAAATCATTTGTTACTGTCCTTTATTCTATTCACCGGGGAAGATATTTTGATAAACAAAGAAATTACAGAATTCTGTCTTTTGAAATGCTGATATTACAGGCCTGCTAGAAGTTACCTTCTAAGTAAAATATTCAATTTAATATTCAAAACTTCACGCACTAAAATTCGATTATATTTCAATGACAGAAATAAAACTTATCCAGAAATGATTGACTAAAATGCAGAATAATTTTCAGTCAACTGTGTCAATAAAAAAGAAGACATCCAAAACATACTGTAGCAGCACTATCAAAGTACTAGGCGGTTATAAAAATTATATTTATCTCCATTCTTAATATTTATGTTTGCTGGAGACCAGACCCAAAGATAAACTGTAATTGTGAAGTAAAATTAGCAGAAAAGAATACCATTAACCTAACATCTGCACTTAATATGAAAATCATCTATGAATCTTACTACCCAAGACAGGAGAACACTCCTTACCTACTTTGTTCACCCCACTACCTTGAAATTATTTAACTGTATCTTCCATAAAGAATTAGTCCACATGATCTTGTTACTAAGAAACAGCAAAAGAACCTCAGGAGTTGTACAAGTTTGATCTTTGCTTTACCAAATAAATGGGTGTATGAAACAAACAAAATTTTCCCTAAACAGATCATTTCCCCTTTCAGCTTTTGAAGATCCAGCCAGCATGTGTTATCTTAGTTCTTTGTTTGAAACAACCAATTCTAAGGGGCAAAAGGCTCCTATGGCATCCCATTTCAAATGGTGAAAGTGTGAATTTAATCCCAACACTGACACAGAAATCTTCACTTACAATGTGGTGGTGTATAGAAAGCAGAGCCACATAACTCCAGTCAATCACAGTTAAAACTCTCGCTATGTATGGCAACACAGTTGTAATTTGTTATTACAACAAATTTCAGTAAATGCTGTTAATACACATCAAATCTAACACTCATGAAGTTCTGTTAAACTGCCCACTGTTCTCCACTCAAGCACAGCAGAACAATGCACAGTAACCCTCAGGAGTTCTGCTTGCCCAGGGAAACACAATGTAAAACGCTGATTACATTTTAATTCACTCACAACTGTTCAGACAACCACTGTCACCAGAAAAAGTACTTCCAGCCTTGCTGTTAAGGGTTGTAAGGCCAAAAAGTTTTTCCCTTTTCTCACTGTAAATAAAATTAATTAGAATATGAATGCTAGAATAAAAGGACTTACAACAGCTTTCTCACTAAGGTGACCTGAAATGCTTCTTTGAGTGGTACTGACCCCAAAACTGCAGTGACAGCATATTCACTACTGCTCACTTGTCTGAGCCCTGTAGTTCATGTGGAACATGCTCCAGTGGCAGGCTACAGCCAAACTGCACTCTGTGGCTAAATTACACCTTTCTCCTTTTGTCTGCAAAAGGGACCAAAGGAAAACAGCTCTGTTAGGCTGAAACAAGGCACAGTCATCAGTCGCAGCGTGTTCACAAAGTGACATGAAACTGCTTAGTGGGATAAAGCACTTCACGTGGGGGACCTCCCCAGCACATCCAGAATCAGCAGCCACCATACGTACCCGGCTGTGGTTCCCAGCAGATCTGTGCACTCGGGGATCACCTGGCAACACAGACTGCATCCAGGGAAGGCAAGGGCACATGACTGCACTTTCAGAAATCAGAGCAGGCGACAAGCATTTTGTGTTGGATTTACATGTTTAAGCCAGCTGCAGAAGTGCAGAAAATACCTAATGACTAACACATGAACACCCTTCTGCACAAAGCTGAACTGGTAGAGCAAGTCTGCAGTGGGCTGACACCTGCTGTAAGAGGCCACAACACAGCTCAGCCTGCAACCACAGCCCTAATACTGGATTTCATGCATTACTGAACGATGCCTCCAGTCTTATCCCTAAATCAATTAGGTTGGAAACCAACCGACGAGACACCAACGAGTGCAAACTCTGACCAAACACCACCACTTCAACTAGATCATGGCACTAAGTGCCACATCCAGTCTTTCCTTAAGCACCACGAGGGATGGTCCACCTTCCTGGGCATGCATTCCAGTATCTAATCACCCATTCTGGGACGAAAAACGAGATCTAACCTGAACCTCCCCCGGTGCAGCTTCAGAGCAACAGGTTCCAAAGGACTGTCCTGCCTGTATCACACTCCTGAAAGGCCGGGGGTGCGTGCAGAGAGCAAGAGCATAAGAATAAAGAAAGGCTTTAAGTCTTGTCTGTTAAGGCTTCGAGTGAACTATACAAGTTGGTTTTTTTCCCTGACTTAAGCCGGGGGAATGCTGGGCTAAACAATTCGTTACACTGCACTTCTACTCCGAAAAAAACACCCAAGCAAATAAGTAAGAACAGATGACAACCCAAGGGGGTGTGTCAGTTTCTGTCCCGGATCAGGTCCCATGTCCCGGATCCGCTCCCATGCCCGCACAGCTGGTGAAGCCCCTCCGGCCCAGCCGCTGCGGGGGTACCCCCGGCGGGACCCCCTGCCCTGCCCCTGCCCCTTCCCTCCGCCGGGCTGGGCGCCAGGCCTGGGCACCAGCAGGGAGCCCGNTCCCTCGCCTCTCCGGCGCGGGGAGCGAAAGCGAAAGCGAAACCGGAGTCGCCCCGGCCCCCGCTGCCCCCTCCCGTCTGCCCGCCCGCGGTGCCTCCCCCGGGCCGGCCGTGGGCCAGTTGGGGCCGCAGCCGGCAAGCAGCGCTCCCTCCCCGGCCGCGGGGACCGGCGCAGCCCCGCCCGCCCCGCACACACACCCTGCCCGCCCCGCACACACAGTCCGCACACAGACACACTCCCTCGGCCGCTGTCGGGACATCCACCTCGCGTGGGTGTCCCCTCGGGAGCTCTGCAAGGCGCGGGCGGAGAGCGGCTGGAGCGGGAGAGGAGGAGGAGGAGGAGGAGAAGCTGCCCTGGCCGGGAAGGGAGTAACCGGGAGACTGGGGTGAGAGCTTGTAAGCACGGGAGACTTTAACTTACTCTTCTGAAAGAGAGCCAGGGATTCCAGCCATAATTTTAAGAACTTTTAATGGAATCATAAGATATGCTCAGTTGGAAGGACCCACAAGGATCACTGAGTCCAACCCTTACCCCTGCACAGGACCATCCCCAAGAGTCACACCCTGTACCTGAGAGCACTGTCCAAACGCTGCTTGAGCTCTGCCAGGGTCGGTGCTGTGATCCCGTCCCTGGGGAGCCTGTTCAGTGCTCAACTACCTCTGGGTGAGGAACCTTTCCCTGATACCCAACCTAAACCTCCACTGGCACAACTTCATGCCCTCCCCTCAGCATGTTTTGAAAATGAGTGTGACCTCTTTGTGTGTGACACTGCCCGTGAGTGTGACACTGACCGTGATCCCTCCTGACGCCGCAGCCCCAGCCTGGCAGGGCACCTGTCCCAGCAGGAGTGCCCACACCTGTGACAGGTAGGGCAGGACCCCCAGGGATAGCCTGGTGTCTCTTCTGATCATTTTGCCACCTCTGCACAGAAGTGTAGAACTGTCTGGCTGCCTGACAAAATCAGTAGAGCAACTATGTTATAGAATCATAGAATGGATTGGGTTGGAAAAGACCTCCGAGACCATCAAGTCCAACCCTTGGTCCAACTCCAGTCCATTTACCAGATCATGCCACTCAGTGCCACGGCCAATCTCAGTTTAAAAACCTCCAGGGATGATGAATCCACCACCTCTCTGGGCAGCCCATTCCAATGCCTGATTACTCTCTCTGGAAAGAATTTTTTTCTGATCTCCAACTTAAATTTC
This sequence comes from Sakesphorus luctuosus, assembly GCA_013396695.1. Classification (NCBI taxonomy): domain Eukaryota; kingdom Metazoa; phylum Chordata; class Aves; order Passeriformes; family Thamnophilidae; genus Sakesphorus; species Sakesphorus luctuosus. The sequence continues at coordinate 599,864 of VWZD01000913.1, read as the reverse complement.
CCCTGGCAGAGCTTAAGCCCGTGCCCCCTTGTCCTATTGCTGAGTGCCTGGGAGAAGAGACCAACTCCCATCTGGCTAGAACTTCCCTTCAGGTAGTTATAGACAGTGATGAGGTGACCTCCAAGCCTATGTCACTCTTAGACCATTTTTTAACTAAACTCAGCAGCAATAATAGAACAAACAAGATCTCCAACGTACGTTGAATTTGATGTTCTGAAGGAGACTTATGTTCTCTGTTCATATGTCACTCGATGGCCTTTTGGACAGTTCCAATCTAATTTGGAGAAAGTCATTATAGTCCTTCAAGTTTTGTGGAAATTGATGTGTCACTGAGGAAGCAAACAAAAAAATAGCAAACAAAAAGCTCAGCTCTTGTACATGCTTGTTAGCAGCAAACAGCCAGCCAGTCAGTATATATTAAGCCGTCCACTTTACATGTACATAGTCCCACACTGGTAGATGAGATTTTCACAGGGCTAATGGAGAATAAAGTTTTGTTACTGTAATTATGGTTCTTAAGGGCTAGAGGGTTCAAATCCATAGGATCCCATGCCTTCATTGGTTCTGTTGTTCACAGTACAGCTTCTGGAATGGCAATGGAGTGCTAAGGAATGCCAGAGTACTATAATATGTATACTGTTACACTGAACATACATTGAGAAAGAGCAAAGAGGATGACATAGGCTAGCCTAGCATTGACAGTTTGACATAGATGTGGAACAGAAACATGGACGTGCTAATCTGGGATACAGTCCATTAATTAAATGCCAGTTAACACATTTGTGTGAAAAATACTTGATTAAACACATTTGAAGTTAAGTTTGGTTGATAAAGGTGGTAATGCTGATGCAATGGCTTCTGTCTGAGGCAGAGCAGTATGCTGTTCTTACAAAGACAATGTGGAATGTGAATTCTGTGTAGTTCATAGTAAGTGATTCAGGTGACAGTGCTCAAGAGCAGTAATTGTAAGTGAAGATCTGTCATGAGGTTGTCTTGGTGTTATCCTTGGCCTGGTGCTATGAGAAATCACCTAGACAAAAATACCAAATGACTACTTTGGTGTTGTAAATAAAGATAAGGGCAGTTCATTTAGATAAAGTCCTTTAAATTGCTTTGTAAGCTCTTCTCACTTGAAAAATACTTCTCTGAAGCCGGTCAAATTGGAGGTTGTACATTCAAGATAAAGCCTCAAAGTCACACCTGAGTCTGAGGGAAAATTTCTGGCATGAAACAGTGCTAAAGAGGACCCAGACTTGAGCAGTTGAACATGAGCTCTCGGAGAAAAACTTTTGGTAACTAATAGAATTTATGAAGCCAGTATCAAAATAATGCATTTGTTTTGAGCATGAACACTTCAAAGGGATGTTTAGTATTGAAAAGAGTACAGAAGAAAGTTATAAAAGGTGTGGAAAATGTGCATTAACATGAAACATTTTAAAATCATAATCCAATGCAGGTGAAGAGTTACCTTCATCATAAGCATAGTAGTACTTGTCTGGGTGAGGGATGTTTGAGGAGTAGAAGTGTTGGTTTGCAGAAGATGAAAAAATTCTGAAAGCAAAACTAAAATAAAAAATGAGACTAGAAATATGGCATATTTTCATTGGCTATAGGATTACATTGTCTTTGAATCTATTTGAAACAGTACAAAGTTTTCAGTAAAAAAAATAGAGATTTTTTTTTCAAAGATGCACTGTAGCTCAGGCTTACAAGCAGATTACATTGGCAGAGAGTCTGTGTAGTCCAATATGGAGGTAGTACAACCACAACATTATACTCAATCTTTCCTTCCTTTAAACTTGATGACTCCAGAAAAAGACCAAGAAGTCTACCTATATGGCAGCAAAAAAAAAAAAAGAAACAGGGTCACAATGATATTTCCAAAAGGAAAGGGGTTTTGGGGTTTTTTTTGAGTTCTAACAGGCAACATCTGAAAAGCTTCTGGCACATTTCCTTGTGAACATGATGTTCATGCCTGACTGTCCAGTTCTGCTACCAGTGCTGTTGTGATCTTCCAGACAGCCCAGCAGTGACTTCAGAGAACTCCAAATCTCCTCAAGCTAAAAATGACAATGAAGAAAGCTATGTCACTCATGTAAAGATCATCAAAGGAACAAGAGTTCCACCTTCAGGTCTGGGAAAATACTACCTCTGATGGCAAAAGATATCTCAGAAAAAAAAATTATGTGTAGATAGAGTTGGACTTCCTGAATTACACACAGACTGAGGTTTATATTGCAAGTCTGTGATCAACTTTGAGTGGTCTCCTACAGATCTGATGACCATGTGCATTCCTATACAGTTATCATAGAAATTGTTCTGTATTACTAATAAATAATGTAGAAGAAAATCATGGAGGGTCCTTGAAAGGCACAGAACTGTTGTGCATCTGACTAAGGAAGATGTTGCAGCCATTTCTTTTTTCATACAAGATCATTCATAGTTTTCAGATGCATAGATTCAGAACCAAGATCCAGATGTGCAATTAATTTAACGTGCTCAGCTCTATTCTTATCCGTCTTTCCTTACACACAGACTTTTAGATAACTCATGCTAGGGATATTTCAGTGAGTGTTGCTCAACAGACGCAGAACTTTCAAGATACTTACATTATGTTCCCAGAGATGTATCTTTTTCCAGTGGAGTATTTCAAAATTCTGTCGCCTTTTTCAGTACATTATTATTACAGATACGCTGATTTCACCGTCAGAAGGCTTGTGCTGGCAAGAATGAGTAACAAAGTTTCCACTGTGTCATGGAAAACAGCCATTACTGTGTTGCAGTGAGCGTTGCTCTTTCTCACAGTCTTTCAGGAGCACAAGGTTATTCAAAATGAGATCCCCCTTTTAACACATATCCCTGAAAAAAAATCAAACTATTTCAGTAATTCCTGACTGAGGGGCATTTTCTGGAATATGTGGCAGCATTTTCTGAAACTATACTCTTGGTGTAAGTAAAATACTGAAGTTTGATTTGGGGGAAAACTGTTTGCTACTGTTGGCAAAAGTTGTGCTGCAGCTTTTGATGGTTTCCAGAATTCTGATCCAAAGCCCTTCTAGTGCAGTTAGAGGCAAAACCAGCTCAGATTTGGATGAGGATCATTTCCACAGTGTTACAGAAAGTAGGGCTCTCAAGTAGTAAAGAAACAGAAAAGGCTTATTGTACATTGACATATTTGCAGTAGCAGCAATACTGAATGGGGTGTAAAAGTGGAAGAGAAAGCCATTAGGGCAAAGCAGGTTCTATTTTAAAAGAAATGCTTCCTCACTGGTTGCACTGGTTATTTGTGTCTTTTCCAGCATATTCATGAGTCTCACACTGTGACCTTGATGCAGGAATGGTTTCCAGCACCTGCCACGGATCTACCCCTGCAACAGTCCCGCAGGAGAGGCTGTGCAGAGAGGGTGGTAGGTACAGACTTGTCTACAGCACTTGGGCCACAGCAGGACTTCCCTAATGACTGGAACAGGGTGAAACAAGCATCACTGACTGGTGGGAGGTCATGTTGCTGGCACTCAGGGAATGTGCACCTGTGGCACTCTGCCTCGGGAGCCTTAGCTGTCCACTGCTGGCACAACCAAAGGAGGTAAAACATAAAACTGAGTGTTGCCAGGGTTGTGGTCCTACCTGGGAACTTACTCATGACTGGAATTCCATCAAGATCCATGGGATTTTTTTCCTGACCTCTTTTTGTTCCCACTGCATTTAAAGAGGATTTTTCCCACTCAGAACTACTGATCAGCTTTCAGTATGTGCTGTAGCAACGGGATATGTGATATTCTCAGTTCTGTGTGTAAGGTCACCTGAGCAGTTTTACTTGAGAAAAATGTTGATCTACCTCCGTTAAAAAAATTAAGTGGTACTGCCTTTTATGCACATTTATCTCATGTTTTAAGACTGAATTGCATTGTCATCATCTTAAGCTAAATCCCGACAAATGACTCCAACTTAAAAAAAGAAGAGTTTCCATACAGGGATGTTTTAACAGCTGAAGGAAGTTGATCAATTTTTTTTTTCTGTTTTTTTTTTTCCTTTTATACAAGGCCTTAGAAATTATATATTAAATCTTAGTGCCAAGTCAGTGATAAAATTTCCATTAAAATTAGTGAGGTGAGATTTTCATTCTTTGTCCAGGTTCCAATGCTTCCTGAGTCAAGGAAAAAACAAACTGTATTCATGGAGAAAAAAATAGAAATTGGCAAATCAACTAAACAAACATTCCTTCATCCAGTTCAGCCACCACACTTACCAGTAAACATTCCTTGTGTAAAATCATTCAGCCTTGAAAGAGGGATTCAAAATGTCTTTTAATTGCAGACCAGAGGTGTAATATCATCAGCTTGTATTCATAATCAGTTTGTATTAAAATATTTTTAAACCCATTTTTTAATTTTTCTTAGTTAGGAAGATGATTCTGGTTCTGCTGTTTCTCTAACACATGCAGATCATGAGCAATTGCCTGTTCAATAAAACCTACAGGGAATTTTAGAAGCAAACAAAAATGCAGTTCCCACCCCACTGCCATGGGCAGGGAACCTCTCACCAGACCAGCTTGCTCAGAGGTTCATCCAACATGGTCTTGAACACCCTCAGGAATGGGACATCTGCAGACTCTCTAAGCAACCTATTCCAGTGCCTCACCACCTTCACAGCACAGAATATTTCCAAATATCTAATCTAAACCTGCCCTCCTTCATCTTAAGACCATTATGCTAATATCACATTAGTCAGGGATTTAGCTGTCTGTATTAATCACACCTCTGTTTCAAAGGCCTTGTATGCCATGTAGCCTTGGATTGTCTCCAGCGGTGCCCACAAGAGCACAGTGAGGTCAGAGGAAGAATTGGGCAACCATATAGGCTTGTTCCTCCTTCATGTTCTCCCAGCCTTCACCTTTGTTTACACTGGGGGTTTCCTGAACCAGATTTGGTTTGTTTTCTCCGTGACCTCAGTGGATCTCTCTTTGAAATGCTCACCCAGCCTCCTGCAGAGAGTAAGGCTCCTTCAGGCAGAAAGTCTGTAGGCAATGATTTTCACAGGTCTGCTACTGTCTGTATACAGAAGCATGCTCTTCTGACAGTTCCTACTTCTTCTGTCCAACTTCCCCATGCTACTCATTGCCCTGTTGACCTCATTTCTGCCCTGCATTGCCTTGTCTTAGTCTCAACCACTCCTTGTGGTCAATTCACTCAATAACTTTGATTATCCTTGTTGCCTTTTCCATTTCTGATTTTTTGTTTATTTGTTTTGGTTGCTTGCTTAGGTTTTTCTTCTTTANCTGATAAGTTTTTCTTCAAATCTTCACTCCAACCTCAAAGTATTGTTTTGAGTGGTAATGGCCAACAAAATGATTGGCTCCTTAGCTTAGGAACGGGCCATACAGTTGCACTGAAAATGATTGAAGGCAACCTAATAAATAAGTCAATTGTACAGAGAAATACTTTCACTCACAAGAAAGTCAAGATGAGTCAGAAGGGAAGAGGAGGAATTGCTGAAATACAGTTCAACATCTATTGCTAGAAAGTATCTGTCATTTCTAATCCGTGGCAAGTGGTGTACAATTTTAATTGTAACTGAAACATTACCTGCGTAAATCATAAAATATACTTGCTCAAATCAGAACCTGTGGTCCTGTGCTGTGTGATTCTTTCTGTCTTGCACATTTTCCAGTATCCATCAATTTCTCTGTAGGTAGGGAACCCCTCATGACCTGGATCTTTACTGTGATGCTTGCTGGCATTATCTTGAAAAGTTTAAGTCGCTTCTGAGAGGGGCAAAATGAGAAGAAAGTCACTTAGATTTGACTCTCTCACTGTCTCTTACTTCCTCATAGGTCATAAATACATCTAAGCCATGAGGGAGATGTTGGCATAAGACAAATGGCTTAAGTTCACATTTTAAAGATGTTTCTTCCCTGCTAGACAGTTTTACTGCAGAGGTGCTCATCAGCACTTCTTGAAAAAAGAAAAATGGTGGTCTAGCACTACAGATGCAAAGCTGAAGGGTATAATCTCAGTTGTCAAGTCAGGTAGACCTTTTCATTACTTAATTAATGTTGTGTATGCACTAAAACTGTGAAGTGCTCAAGTTCAATAGGTGTAGAAATGCTGCACAAACACATACGCATGATCCAAAGAGACCTCATTCCATAGTAAGGATTGGTTTTGTAAATGTTTGAATCTTATTCTATTTACTTTTAGTATGACAGTAACACTATGAAGTCCTAAAATTCAGTCTTGTAGAGGTAAACCTACTTTAAAGTTTTGTCTCAGAGAAAGAAAGCCTCTAAAGCCTATTTTAGTTTAAAATGTAGTTGAAAGTTTGGTTTTCTTGGTAAGTACTTTGGGATACGTGTTCAGCCAGCTCTGTGGAGAATTAGCTGTGCAAGTTCCATTATTGCTCATGCTACTACTAATTCTATGCACACCATACTGAATATTTGCATATTTGTTTAGTATTCAGGTAAGCCATGATAATATTGGTTTCTCACTGTTGCAGTCATCTGTAATACAAAAAAAGAAAAACATAAACATGCAATAAAGGTAATTCTTAGTAAAAGACATTTAATGCTATTTAAAAGATAGTATTATTACTGTTTGAATTATACCCTAAGTTGTGACTAAAATGGCTTCATTTCTTACATCAGAAATAGATTGGATTAATGTTCTGTGGGCACTGTGAGTGTAAATCATTTTCTTTGTGTGCAAAAGGTCTGAGTTTCAGAGAAGCATAAGAGGAGCATTAGCTTAATTCTTGAGTAGTACAGAGAGTGAGTTATTTCAGCAGCTTTATATGTGGTGACAAATACTGTCCACAGGATGAATTTCCATCCTTTATGAGTGGTTCTCTTCTACATCATCTTTTACCTGCAGACAGGTAAAACATTGGGACCACAAAAAAACTCAGATTGTTGTATGACTGTGTGGGCAATATTGCATATTGATTGCTTAGTCTGAGTAACATGACTGGATCTCATTTTCAGTCTATCTGACTTCTTTGTGCTGAGGGTCATCTCTGAGCTGGACAGCAGTCCCAAAGTGAACAGAACAGAGGTGATGAACACAAAATAGCTTTTATGAGCCCCAGGCCTCAAAATAAAACAAGACAACATTTCTATGGAGACAAGCACAAAGTCTGCTACTTATCTTTTGCAAATAACTTCTTAGGTTTCTTAATTGTTATTCTGAATCGTAATTTTTAATGTAAATATCTTAGGGTTTTATTGTGAGTTTTACTGCTCAGCTGCTGTACTTGTTATCGACCTGTCCAGTCTCTTGCTGTATCTGGAGCAGAGCTATGGCTCAACAGGAATAGTTGTCATCATTTTCCCAAGCCATGCACCAAAAATTTGGAGTGAGACAGGATCCAGCGCCTCAAGAGATCACCACTGTTATTCTTTTTGGTTTCTCTTGTGAAAAATAGTCAGGTTCCCTTCACTTCTCCCCTTCACTCCTCAGCATCAGGCCTTGGAAGCAAATGGAGAATCTGCCAATATTTTCACTTCTAGTATTGGAAAATTTAGAGGTAAGGCCAGGACAAACTTGATGTGGACATGTCTAGATGTGGGGGCTGACAAGGAACAGGTCAGGAGTGATGCAGGGAGTGGATGAGAGCAGAATACACCTGAACAGTGTGCAGAAAGGACTACAGTGAAGTTAGGAGTGATTCCCGATTCAATTTGTTTGTCTGGAAAGTCTAGCAGACGTGGGAGGAAAGAACTTCAAAAACCAAGATAGAGTGTGTGGGTTACACTTCTGATTTTGGGAATGTGACTCAGGGGGTTGTCAAATTAGAGTTTGGCCCTTCTAACGATAATTCTTAGTACTTCAGTGAATCAGATGAAAGTTTGCCTGGAATTCAAAAGTGCTTTTGCTTCTCAGGACTGTTTCAGAGCTGATGATTGAAGAAATTTCCTGGGGCTAGTTGAACCTCAGTCTTACCATTCAGGTTAATGGACTCACAGCAGAACTTGATATTCAAATGTGATAAGCAAGATTCCTGTCAACTACTTTAGGCTCTGATTACTCTGGAACACTTATGTTAACACATACATATGTTTAACACATGTGTTTCAGGAGAACAAGTTAGTCCTTCCTGAACTTCCTCATTGCAGCTCTCTGTCCTCTATGACTTCCCTTCCAGGTGGTAGGAATGCAAGCACTGAGCACAAAAAGCTGTCCCAGTGACTGATACTCTTCATGCAACACCCATTTCCCGCTGCAGAATCTCTCTACCAGTAGTGGGTCCTAGGAAAAAGGCTCCATGCACATACAAGTGGAGGAGCAATAAATAACTTGTGTTTCCCATGGAAGTCTGTCTTTACAGGTAGTTCTGCGAAGAAAGAACATAAGTGGGATGGTAGTTTGGCTCTGCATCCTTTGGATAAGGAAGGAGGCTTTAAGGGAGCAGTAGGATGAGCTTGCTGATTGGGATGCTGGGATCTGCCATCTTCCAGCCCACACCCTACATGTGTTTCTTGTTATTAATAGCCTTGTTCTTTGCATTGCCACCCTCAGAGTACTCTGCCACTAGTCTTTTCCCTCCATCCTTTTTGTTCCTTCCCCAGCTCTGTTCCTCTATGTCTGAGTCATCCCAAAAGCTCTTTATCTTTCCCACTGTCCCAGTGCCACGGGTCTGTACTGCACTACTGCAGACCTAGCAGCACTACAGCAGTGCTAAAAGCATTCCTAACGATAACTAGCACAGTAAGGAGAGGAAGAAATCTCAAAGACACATTTTCACTGCCACTCTTAGCAGGGCACCGTCTTCAGCAGTTGTGTTCTATCGACACAGTTGCTGAAGCAACTTCCAAAGACCAGGCAATAGACTCTGTACTGCAAGAAATAATAATATTTCAGGAAAAAAAATTGATGAAAAGTTAAAATTTTGTTGTCGAATGTTAGATCTTCCTTAGAATTATGTAATGATATAAAAATGTATTTACTTGGGTTTTTGTTTATTTTATTGTTTTGGATGTTATAACAGACATTGAAAGCCATAGAATGACTGTTTGCATTTTTAACAGTGTATTATATAATTTTTTTTAGCGTAAGGCATGAAGAATGCAGAACTTATGGTTTTAAACTCCTATTTTCTAATGTAAATTTCTTAGTTAATGTTCATGTTTATCAGAGTAAGTGAGAATTTTGCCACTGATTTCACTGTCACCAGTATTTGACTGATATAAGATAAAAAATGTCATGTTTCGATGTTGGCATACTGGAACTCAAGCAAAGTATCTTAGCACGATTATGAGGCATGGAGTTGTACTTCAGAGTTTAAGTTGGGGTTTTTTTTTGCTGTACACTGCAGGTTGGTACTGTAGTTTTTGAAGTGTTTCTTCTCTAGATTGATATCCAGTCTCTCTGCAGTCCTTCAGTAGTCATTTTTTGCTAAGGCAGAGTGTTGTATGGTGATACAAAATGAATCCTCAGATCAGGACTCGAAAAAGCAAGAGAGAGAGAATAAAGGTGATTGTTCTGCACGAGGCAATTAACACTGGGACCTTTACAAAATGGGGACAGGGTAATTCTTAGTAGATGGGTTGGATATTCATGGATACAAAAAGAGCAGCTGGGGCATGTTACAGATAGTGCCAAACTGAAAGGTTTTGTAGTTTTTCATTGCCTGCTACTTCGTTTAATCATTTGCAGCAATGAGGACTGACAGTAAAGGCACATACAAGAAAATCAATGTGATAATATGTATATATGTATTGCATGGCAACTATGAATACACCAGAGGTTATCCATCATCGACTCTTACATTTCTGTCTTATGAGAGAAAATGGAAGCCGAGTTTAAATAAAATGTGGGATTTAATCAATTTCCTGCCAATGTGCAAACATCTGTATTGACAGTCTTTAGCAAAATTACAATATGTTGTCCAAGATCCATGTTGGGCAAAGATGGCTGATGAACCCTTGAGTAGTGTGCTGATTTTTTTGGATCTCTTTTTTTTTTCTGACAGGCATTATTGCTGTGATCTGTGACCCAGTTCCATCTCAGTTACACTAAAGGGTATCAGAGACTGGGCAGTTGTTGGAAACATTGACTGAGAAGTGACTTGTGTGCAGAGAAAGAAGGGGAATTTTATCACCTAATACTGAAGTCGCCCTGACATGCCTTGTATGTAGAATTTTTACCACAGATTTCCAATCTGCAAGCCTAAATAGCACAGCCCAAGCATTCAGCTTGAGAGGGGGAGTTTTAATGACAAACTGAGCATGCAAGGTGAGGGAAAACTCTAGAGCCAAAACACCATTAGCCAGACAAAAGCAAGAGACTGAGGGTAATGAGAGTGCCAAGGAAAAGAGCAAAACCACATTTTTGGATGTAGGTTTTAGAGCATAATCCCCATCATCCCAGGCTATAAGGTAACACAGTTGGAGCATTTCTAGGGTTGAAATGGTTTTCAAAAAAAAGTACATGCTCAGAAAAGAGAGGTCAAGTGAGGGCTGCACAGGTATGTGGGTAGCTGCGGTGCGGCCGGACAGGTGAGAGTGGGTTTCCTGAAGTACAGGATCTCAGGTCTGGACACCTGAGTGCTGGCAGCAGAACAGGGTTCTCCTTCAGCCTTTACTTTGTTGGAGGCATTGGCTTTTCTTTTCCCTTGGTTGTCCCGAAACATGGATAAGATTTTTCCTCTTTAAAACCTTGACGTTTCCATTGTATTTGTTTGAAAACACCCAGTGCGTTCAGAAATTCCCAGTGGGGTCTGAGGGACAAATAGCATAACGTAAGATTTGTTTGCCTAGAAAAGTAGGCCAGAGGGTGTCAGAAATAATATTATAGATGTTCATGGCACAGGTGGCTGAGGTGGAACAATTAGGAGAAGAGAAGAGAAGAGAAGAGAAGAGAAGAGAAGAGAAGAGAA
>VWZD01000913.1:536994-584391 GCA_013396695.1 Sakesphorus luctuosus | reverse complement strand
TTTTTTTTTTCTGACAGGCATTATTGCTGTGATCTGTGACCCAGTTCCATCTCAGTTACACTAAAGGGTATCAGAGACTGGGCAGTTGTTGGAAACATTGACTGAGAAGTGACTTGTGTGCAGAGAAAGAAGGGGAATTTTATCACCTAATACTGAAGTCGCCCTGACATGCCTTGTATGTAGAATTTTTACCACAGATTTCCAATCTGCAAGCCTAAATAGCACAGCCCAAGCATTCAGCTTGAGAGGGGGAGTTTTAATGACAAACTGAGCATGCAAGGTGAGGGAAAACTCTAGAGCCAAAACACCATTAGCCAGACAAAAGCAAGAGACTGAGGGTAATGAGAGTGCCAAGGAAAAGAGCAAAACCACATTTTTGGATGTAGGTTTTAGAGCATAATCCCCATCATCCCAGGCTATAAGGTAACACAGTTGGAGCATTTCTAGGGTTGAAATGGTTTTCAAAAAAAAGTACATGCTCAGAAAAGAGAGGTCAAGTGAGGGCTGCACAGGTATGTGGGTAGCTGCGGTGCGGCCGGACAGGTGAGAGTGGGTTTCCTGAAGTACAGGATCTCAGGTCTGGACACCTGAGTGCTGGCAGCAGAACAGGGTTCTCCTTCAGCCTTTACTTTGTTGGAGGCATTGGCTTTTCTTTTCCCTTGGTTGTCCCGAAACATGGATAAGATTTTTCCTCTTTAAAACCTTGACGTTTCCATTGTATTTGTTTGAAAACACCCAGTGCGTTCAGAAATTCCCAGTGGGGTCTGAGGGACAAATAGCATAACGTAAGATTTGTTTGCCTAGAAAAGTAGGCCAGAGGGTGTCAGAAATAATATTATAGATGTTCATGGCACAGGTGGCTGAGGTGGAACAATTAGGAGAAGAGAAGAGAAGAGAAGAGAAGAGAAGAGAAGAGAAGAGAAGAGAAGAGAAGAGAAGAGAAGAGAAGAGAAGAGAAGAGAAGAGAAGAGAAGAGAAGAGAAGAGAAGAGAAGAGAAGAGAAGAGAAGAGAAGAGAAAAAGGTGTTCTTTGGATTAAACAAGATGTACTCCTGTGGTGAAAAAGCACATTTTCACATAATTACAGACTATATCATAATATTTACACAAGAGGGAGGAGAAAAAAGTTTCTTCAAGCACAGAAGATCCTTCACTCTTATATTTCCTGACTTCTAAATGCTTGACTACAGCTACATAACTTTTTAAACATTTTTTTTCTGTGTGTGTGAAATACATGTATAGAGTACAGCAACTGTTCAAGTGTGAATTTATTTTTAAATAGAATTGACTCCTTGTATTAGTATAGGCACTATGGAAGTAGAAACATTTCTATATTATCACCATCTATCTTTTAAGAAAGAGGTGGATATTTTTACCTTGACAATTCTGGTAGCAAGGTGGAAGCAGTTTTACAATAATCTGAATATATTTAAGGCATGCAGTTCATTTTTGTACCTAATGAATAACTGTGTGCCTCAGTGGATGTATGGAAAATAAGAAGCTTTTGGATTAGATAGACAAGGTAAAACATGTTACATTTATGCACATAACGTAGATATTCCAATACATTTGATAAAGTCACTGTTAAATACCATTTTTAATGCATGTGATGGCAATCAGTTTTCTTTGAAACCTGTGATTCCAGAAGGGGGGGAAAAATGTCTGTACATTTCCAAAAGGAATACAAGTGTTTCATTTAATTAAAGCAGAAATCCCGTTATTTTCCAGTCCCATTTCTCCTGTGGCCCCTGTGGTGCTGCAGGCAGTGATGGAACAGGACCTGGCACGGTCTGGAAGCACTGCCAGCAGAGCTCACTGCCAGGGCAACACGTGATTCATTCCGCACCCAGTGGAGTCCAGCACCTTTGCTCTGCAACTGCCCCACGCAGCTACAGAAGACAAGCTACCAAATGCTTTGCTCACACACATTTGGTAATTAATAGTAAAGTGATGACTAGGAGGTCTGAGGCAAATTAAGAAGAGCGTTACCAGGAGAGTACTGTGGCAATGGTCCGGCAGTCTGCAGGCACAGAATGGAAGGAGACCTGCAAGGCCTCTAAGGTTACAGAGAAGAGGGCAAAGCTTGAGTCTTCTGCCCCATTCCCCTGCAAAACGATGGCTGGTCCAAAAGCATCTGTCAGTCCTGCCAGCAGGAGTGTGCCCGGGAGGGAGCAGCTCCATCCGGTCTATCACTGTTGGCCAGGCAGCTGCTGCCCCTGTTGCCCATCTAACCAACAACTATAACTAAGCAGCTAACCAGATGGAGTTTGGGGAAGAAGATGCCCCATAGGTACTAAAAAGTCATCTGTTGGGAGGACTACAGATCTTTACTTCTTTCCAGCAGTCCTATTTGTGACCTGGTGTGATGAAATTTTCTGTGCTCTCTAGTACTTCTTTGGTAAAAGCACCAAAAATGGCTCCTTTATCTGTAAGGAACATTATGTGTTGATATAGAAAAAGTAAACATCCGGTGGGAATTACCCATGATGGCTGCTCTACCATTATTTCCATTATTTTCTCTAGCCCTTCCTTTGTCAAAAAAAAGGGATCTTTCATTTGTCAGGAACATTTTGTGTTGACATAAGTTATCTGGGGGAAAAAGAAAACCACATACAACAATTGGTTTGCCATTGATTTAGTAGGATTTAGTTGCTTTACTTTTTTTTTTTTTTTGAGCAATTCTGATATAAAATACGAAACAAGATTCCAGTAAACCACTTCTGAAAAGTTCTGTGGCCTCAGAGCTGGTAGTCTTACCTGACCACATGCTCTGCCTTTCTGAGCGATTTCATTCAGCCTTTGTATCAGCTTCCACTGAATGTCCTAGAAATGGTAAAATCATCTAATTCAGCATTATTTGATTGCTGCATATCAATACAGAAAACAGTGCATTGCAATATTCTCATCCTTTGTGAAAAAAGAAAAGGCAACATTTTTAATGACAATAAATTCAAGAGGCTGTTCATTTGAATAGCCTCTAAATGAAACATTTGCACTTTGTGAATAAATCTACATCCTGGTGTCTGATATCTGGAGCAAATCTTGACATACCTTGGGTATTATCTTGATGTTTGGGAGATAGATCCAGTTATAAGGGTAAATCTGCCACCTTCCACGCATCTGACTCTTGGTCCTTTCTTCTCAACATATGATTGCATCCCAAATTCTGTGCTCAATATTTCATGTTTCTGGAATGAATGAATCCTGGGAAGGAGAAAGAGCAGAGGGAAAACAGATATGCTATTTCTTAGCTCTCAGGTCCCATGTGAGCTATTAATTACAAAGCAGCCTTAAGAAAGAATGCCAATATCCACGTATAGTCCCCTTGCAAAAATAAACTTTCTCCAGAATACACATACACTATTAAAATTAAGAAATAATTTCAACATATTCAAATATTAATTTTAAATGCATTACCCTAGGATAGTACAACAAAGGATGAGGCATGGGAAAGGGAAGAGAAGTACCAGGGGAAAAGGTATATGACAGAGATGAATTGCTCTGCTGAAGATTTTCCCGTTGTCCTGTTGGTTTGGAAGACTCTCCCATGGAATAATTGCCTTGGCCACAGCAAGTGAGGGGCTCCTGCCCAAGCTCAACACATTCATAATTTATGCAAAACAGCTAAATCCCAGTCTTGGAGAGTCCTAGCAATTTCTAAGCAGAGCTAGCTTGAGCTTTTTCAAGCCTTCAGATCATTTCCCTTTTATCTAAGACAGAGCTGTGAGCATGCTTTTGTGTGGAAAGCATTACTGAAAGTTTAGGGAGAGGCTGGCAAACTGATGTTTGTAGATGAAGAGGTAGAGACAGAAATTTCAGAAATTTGATTTTAGAATGACATATCTCCAAAACGGATGGTATTTAGGATGCCTGTCAGTGAAAAGGTAGCACTGGAAATAAATTGCAAGTGTGATGCATATCAGGATAAACCTCAGAACTTTCCCAGATATTCTGAAAAGTCTAGAAAAAGAGATGGGTGCCTGGGGCCCTGCTTAGCATCTGTTTGCCATATGTTTTCACTAAGAAAATGAAACAAAATGTCAGAAAATCCGCAAGAGGTAAAATGTAGGAGGCACCTAACTAAAAATAGCAAGGCTTACATGGAGACTGGACTGCTGGGTCTTCATGAGCTCGAAATGGAGTATAGATAATGCAATTTTTACCAAGTGCTTTGGAAGCACAGCGGTACCAGTCAGCCATAGCTGATCCATGGATCTCCACCAGAATATGGAGAAAGACTAAACTGAGTGCCCAAAGTTGGATACAGGATCGATTAGAAACATCAACAAGTTAAAAAGGTGAAGGGAAACCTGTGATAACACCAGGCACAGGCACATCATGAGATAACCCTAGGAAGGAGAACTGTCCATATGTACTAATACAGATCACTAGCAATGAAACAGAGCAAAACACTGAGTGCTTAACTAGGTGGGGAACAGCTGGAAAGACAAAGTAGCACAGGAGAAAGTTGCTCAAGAAAGCCTTACAGGAACAAAAGGAGAAACCTTGGAGCAACAAGTGGGAAACAGTGCAGGAATCAGAATATTAATATGTACAACAAGCTCCATGACTGTAGATAAAAGCTGTACACAAAGCCTATTAAACCTATTAAAAGCTAATATCTCTGTTCTTCAGAAAACAAACAAGCCATGATATTTTATTATTACTGTGGCTATCAACATTATTGCTCAACTCTAGATTTGAGTTGCTGAAACTGGAATAGTTCTGTCAAAACTGATGAAAACAGCAATTTGCACCATCAGGAGAACTGAGTCTTGTCTGGTTGCACAAGTGTTTATCAAGGTCGTGTGTGAAGAGATACCTCTGCTGCTACTTAAAAATAGAGTCCCTGGCTGGGTCTGCGATGCAGAATTAGCATGGGTGTTACTAGGACTGGAAGAACCATTTAGCCCTTTTCCTGGTTGTTCACAAATCATTCATGAACTGATCTTGATTCTTCTTAATAGATGCATTTTTCAAAGATTTAGAATGAAGTTATTGTCTATGCCTGTGAGTTGTTAACTTTGACTATTTGCTGCTTGTGACGCATAATTGGTCACTTCAATTGCATTGCAGTTTTCCTGCTCCATGATTAATTATTAGAGTTTAGACACATGAATGCATGATTACCAATTTTTAGTGAACAGAACACTAAATTAATTATGTATGAATAGTCATGTTTGTATCTGAGAATTCACCTGAAAACAGACATTTCCAACACATTTATGCCTATAAAAATCGGAGATAAGGAAAAAAAAAGGAGAATGAAGTTGGAAAGTTGCATCTAGAATTTGAATACAGTTCCGTAAACTTTCTTTACATCATTTGTTAGCTTCTAAATTTTGGTTTGTGATCAATGCATTTAGGAGCTCTGGAATGCCCTTCCTATTCTAGACTCAATTTGCAGACTGAACTACAAAGTTGTCAGGAAAATGTAGCTCCCTGTCATTCAGGGGCAGAAAAACTCTGTCAGGCAACTCAGTCTGACCTTGTGCATGAAGGTCATGAAAGCTCATCCCTGAACTGAGCTCTACAACTTCAGACACACTGAAGCATTCAGTTGTTTGGTTCCAACAAAGCTTACATCCCCCTGCCATCATTAGGAAGTAATTAGCTACACAAGGTTCAGAATAGTTTATGATGGTCCATGTGTGCTTCTGTGAGTTCCTACTCTGAAGTGAGTTTTCAGTACCATGAGATTGTGGTTTTCACTCTGCAATACATCTCCTCCATGCAATTTCTTAATATGCTGTTTTAATCAGGTAGTTCAGGTCACTCTGCAAATTGTCTTTTCTCTTTGCTTACCAACCTACTTGTTTTTGTTTTGTGCAAATTTAATCAGTGGAAACTGTAGCAATGACAAAGTAAGTCACTAATAGACTGATAGGAACCAATCTCAGGTTACATCCTTTTAGTTCCATGTAATGTGGTGTTCAAAATCCGTGATCAAATGATTTGAAGGCACCGGACTGTGAATATACTCTACAAGCACAGCTATCATCATCTACTAGAGCAATAGCTGTTTTCCAAAATAAAGTTGTAGAAGATAAATTACAGAATGTTTGCTTCACAAGATCTGCATTCTATTAAACTATATTGATTATTGTTAATTGCACATTAAATGTTCAATTCTATGTTGTGGGCTTCTAAATGAAACTTCTCATTATATGTCCAGATTCAGCATCTAAGGAACGTATCTATACATGGGTCATCTCTCTGCTCTTTTAAAATATTTGGAATATGTTGGGAATTCAGAGCTCTTTGAGATTTGTCGTGTTTTCCACACTGCATGTTTCTCTCTAGGCTGCTTGATTTGTACATCTGTAATTGCAGCTGACTCTGCATCATATTTTTCTTCATTTGAGATGCCAGGTTTTCTGGTCAATCTACAATGGTTGATTGGGCATATTTACTGTCCTGATTCCTTCTGGAATCAGAAGAGAAATAGTGATGAACACATATGGTTTTTATGAGCCTTTGTTCAAAATTATAATACCTGTTTCTAGCAATGAGCCGATATTTAGTGCAGAGATGTTTTATTCTGTTTCTCTCATGTTCCTTCTAACTATGTTGCCCATTGATCTTTTCTGATATAGCTGTTTTTAGCAGAGTATTTTTTTTTAATTTTCAATTTACTGCTATTATCCTTTTCTTTTTATTTTCTGTGCTAATGTTTGACTAGAAGTTCTGCATCTTCTATATTTCACAAATTCTTTCTCCCCCAGCATGAATTCTTTTTGACTTGCAGACTTGTGGCTTTTTTTTTCCTAATACCCAGTAGATTGTTCTTGAACAATGTCCAGTTCCTATTAATATTTCCCACATTAAATTGATGTTCCTAGCATGTAAAAGCAACAGAGTTTCCTAAGGTTGGACAAATTGTCCCTTTCTGTTTCTAACTGGTATCACATTCAATGTGGGTGAAGTAAATTCTGGAGGGTTGTGATTACAGGTAGTCAAATAGACAGGTCTTTACCATCTGAATGAGTTCCAGTAACTAATGTGTCTGTATTGGCTGCAAAATGCCATGAAGGCAACAATCCACTGGGATGCATAAAAAAACTACAGAACTTCACTAGTACAGGTATGTGATTTATAAATAAATAAATATCTGTGTACTGTGTGTGCATGCTCAAAAGTATTTTAGTGATAGGGGCTCACAAATGAGAAGTTTTAGAGATCACTGCTTGATGAGTACAGTGTTAGGCTTCAGTGATCCTAAAGTCATGATCAGCCTGCACACCCCATTTCTGGTTTGTTCTGGCCATTGTCAGGATGCTGGGCTAGAGGGACCTCCACTTGGAACTGTCACATGAGCCCTTAAGCCATAAAATTAAAACCTTCTGCAATTGTGAATAGTCTTCAGCTTTCTAACAATATAGAGGTTTTGATTTAAACTTCCCCCCCCACACTTTTTTCCCTACTGAATTACCATTTTTTTAAATTATCCAGTCACAAATCACTCTTCTAACAGTTTTGAAAACAAACCTCTTTTATGGTATTTTTTTATTTTACCACCCACTCTGCTTGTAATAAATATACAGACAGTTACAGTAACATCCTTTGCGTTATGTGTTATGCCATGCAGGTTTGCATGACTGCTTTGGACTCCACTGACTTGATGGTGACAGCTCTTCACAGTGGGGGGCGGTCTTCAATTTGAGATTCAAATCAGTAGTCCACTCCTGCAAGAGCTCCTACGGTCTAGAAACGTCTGGGTTTAAAACCAATATTGGACCAATAACTAGGCTGTTATTTTAGGGCAGCATGATAGGAATACTGTCCTTTGCATCTTCATGAGTCTCTCTCTAAGTGCAGAAGACACAGTAATTTTTGGAGGATTTCCTGTTTAGACCATCGTAACATGTCTTCTAGCCTTGCAGACCTGATGGGTTTTGCAGTCCTGGCTGAGTCTGATTGAAGCTGACACCTATGGGCTTCTGTGAGGGATGTGGGAAGAGCGTACTAAATATGTCAAGTTAGAGTCTCCCCAAGCAATCTGACAATTGCTAGTCTGAAAGCACCATTTTGGAAAAATATGCTGACTCATGGCATGAGAGAGGAAGGATTTATTTTTTAAAGCAATAAGCTAGTATGGTAGGACCTGTTAACTTCTTAACTTTTCCAAAGTTGCCATGTGACAGAACAAATCTCTAAATGCTTCTATCCATAAAAGTTATATCCATTCAGCAACTCTAATATTTGTTTCCTTTGTCTTGTTTCATTTATTGTAAATATCTTTGGAGCAGGTGTCTGTGGATGTCTCCAATTATGTATGTAAAGAGAACTTGGCACAATGGGCCCGTTATTGCAACTGAGAGATCTGCAGGCTACTCCCATGCAAATAATGTATGGCAGGAAGATTCCAAAAAAAGGTACCCATGGCTATTCTTGCTTCTATTTGATGCTATGGGTATGCAACGGATCTAAAAATTAGGCCAGAGTATCCTGACAGCAAATGGGTAAGTGCCTAATAATAGCATTGCAGACCTGTAAGGAAAGGGCAGAAGTCGCAGAGCCACAGAATGGTTTGGAGTTGGATGGGATCTTTAAAGATCATCTAATCCAACTCCTCTGCCATGGGCAGGGGCACCTTCCGCTGGACCAGATTGCTCAAAGTCCCATCCAGCCTGGCCTTGAACACTTCCAGGGATGGAGCATCCACAGCTTCTCTGGGCAACCTGTTCCAGTGTCTCACCATGCTCGTTGTAGAGTCCAATCTAAACTTACCGTATTTCAGTTTAAAAGCATTGCCTCTTGTTCTGTCACTACAGGCCTTAGTACAAAGTCCCTCTCTGTCTTTCTTCTAAGCCTTCTTTCTATACTGAACGTCTGCAATAAGGTCTCCCCAGATCCTTCTCTTCTCCAGGCTGAACAACCCCAGCCCTCTCTGTCTTTACAGGAGAGGTGCTCCATCCCCCTGATCATTTCCGTGGCTCTTCTCTAAACCTTATCCAACAGGTCCATGTCCTTCTTATACCCGACAGCTGGACAGAGTACTCCAGCTGAATACTGTGAGCACAGACAAGACTCCCACCTGGGAAAAACAGGTTAGTTTTAACCCAGATGAGTTTCTTGCTGTTTCTATTCCCATTAACACGATCCCTGCCACCACCCTAAGGAAGGGAAGGCACTGCAGAGGGAAGAATTGGGTGGGCATGGTGTGTCTGCTGCTGACAGAAGTTCTGCCATATGCCAGCTATTCATGTTTGCAAAGCTGCAACCTAAAGGACGTGGCAGCCCAGACTGAACCAAGCTTCTACTTGAGCTGTAAGGATAATGCAGTATGGAAAAGTGGAAAATGACAACACCAAATGGCATTTTCCACCATATTTATTGGATTTCTGTGATTATTTTTTTCTGCCCCTGAGAGGCCAGCAGCATGATTCTGAAGCCTTTTTGTGTTGGCTTAACAACTTCATCTTGTGGGAAGAGAGGCTGATTTGGAAGTATGGAGTAAAATAAGCTTTTTTAAAAATATCTCATGTTTTGTAAGAGAATTTGAAGAATTCAGTTACGTTCATGACGTCTATTTTTAAGTTTCTCAGGTTCAGCCATCCTTGATAACTTACTTTGAAAAGTCTTTCACCAAATGCTATCACTTAGGTCTAAAGTGGATGTAGTTCTGCATCTGAACATGCACTAGATCCTGATTCTCTTTCCAAAAGACTGGACCGTGTCAGCTTGCCCAGTTGATGGAAATACTTTCCACTGTGCTTCCCTCAAGAGATCAGTTTAAAACAGAGCATTGGTACTTCTGTAAAATTTAAACTCAGAGCCCTCCAGCTTTGGCATTTTATTTTCACAACTTAATTTTGTTCCTTAACTCCTTAATTTCAAAGGGGCAGTGGTCCACCAGGCTTTCCTTAGTAATCAGATGAAAAGCAGATGTTCATGCTGAATATTGCATAGCTCTGTACAGCAGGCGGGAAACTTAATGTAATAAAATTACTCAGTGTGGAAACTCTTGAGTGTGGCCCAGTTCGCAAAGCTTACAAAGAGCCCTGCCGTGAGTTTTATCATGCCCTTTGAAATTAAGGGTAGAGGGAACAAAGTTAAGTAATGAAAATAAAGTCTCAAAGACTGGAGGGCTCCGGGTTCAAATTTCTCAAAAGCATTAGGACTAGGTTTTAAAACTGATCTTTGCAGTGAACAGCAGCAGGCAAGCTGGCACAGTCCAGTCCTTCCTCAAAAACAGGGAGGCCAAACATAAACTTCTGAGGCAACAGGCTTTTTTCCAGTTAAAGGCTTTCTTTAGATGCTTTTGTGAGTTTGTTTCAGTGTCTTTTGGAATACCGGGCTTCTTCCAATGGTTCACTTTTGACTGGAATGTCCAATCTAAATGTTTTGTTTGCTTGTTTAATATACTATATTGTTTATTTCATTAATATCTCCTTATCCAGTATAGTAATTCTTCCCTGGTTTCAACTATAATCTAAAAAGATTCAGTAATTCACCATCAATACCAGCTCTTGGTTTCTTTATACCTTGTGACACATTTTTCCATGAATTAAAGGGTTTTTACTTCCCATCACATAGGAAAAAAAGATGGTGTTTAGATTCAGAATTTATTCTTTGAACACTCATTCAGATGGTTCCATTATTTTTCTCTTGCTTCTAGTCATTTGTAGTGGCTTGGAGTATAAATATACTCTAACCAATGTGATTTATGATCTTCCTTTCCACATTAGGACAATTTTGGCATATTTTGTCTCCTTGGTTTTGTTTGGATATCTTTGTTATTGTGAAGACAGACTGACAACCAGCTGGGACTTGTTCTCAAGTGAGCTGCAGAATGGGAATCTTTTACTTTGCACATCTCTTTCTTACACTGAGCATGCATGATGAACTAAAGCCTCCCCTCTTGCTGGTGATGTCATCAGAAACTTACCTGCTTTCTTTTTTAACAAATGAATATGTTTTGCTTTTTGAAATGCTCAAAACTTCATTCCCAACATAGGATTTGATAAGACTTTTGAGTAAATGAGGACAGGAACTCAGTTGGAATACCGTAATACGTGATTAGTCATGCAATCATAGAATGGTTTGGGTTGGAAAAGACCTTAAAGAACACCTAGTTCCAACCCCCCTGCCATGGGCAGGGACACCTTCCACTAGACCAGATTGCTCAAAGCCCCATCCAACCTGATCTTGAGCACCTCCAGGGATGGGCCATCCACAAGTTCCCTGGGCAACCTGTTCTAGTATCTTATCACCTTCAGAATAAGGAATTTCTTCCAAATCTCTAATATAAATTTACCCTCTATCAGTTTAAAACCATTACCCCTTGTCCTATCACTACACTCCCTGATAAAGTGTCCCTCCTCATCATTTCTTCTTAGGCCTCATTAAAGTTCTGGAAGGCCATAACAAGGTGTCCTGGAGGCATTCTCTCCTCCACGCTGAACAATCCCAGGTCTCTCAGCCTGTACTCACAGGACAGCTGCTTCGGCCCTTGATAATTTTTCTGGGCCTCTTCTGGACCCACTCAAGCAGGTCCATGTCCTTCCACGGTGACAAAATATGCCAAAATTTTCCTAATTTGGAAAGGAAGATGATAAATCACATTGGTTAGGGTATATTTATAGTCCAAGCCACTATAAATCACTAGAAGCAAGAGAAAAATAGTGGAACCATCTGACCCATCTCCATTAGGCTAGAGATGAAATGATAAAATTTGTTTCTAATACAAGAAAGGACTTTGTACATTATTAACAGAAAATGAGTGTTCAAAGAATAAATTCTGAGTCTGATCACCATGTCCTTCCATGTTGGGGGCCCTATCCTGAACCCAGCACTCCAGGTGGGGTCTCACGAGGGTGGAGTGAAAGGATCATCTCTCTTAACCTGCTGGCTACACTTCTTTGATGCACTGCAGGATACAATTGTCATTCTGGGCTGTGAGCACACACTGCAGCCTCATATTTAGTTTTTCATCCACCAATACTCCACAGGGCTGCAAGACTTTGCATTTGGCCGTGTTGAACTTCATGAGGTTCCTGCAGACCCAGATCTTCATATTATTACATAGTAAATAAATGTTTGTGAATTCTTTTGATATGCTTGAATTAAAATATTAATATGATCTTCGGACATTCACAGAACTTAAGCTTCTGTGAACAGAAGGCTCGTACTGCGCCTTGAGCAAGATTTAGCATCTACCTTTAAAAGTATCTTGGAAGATAAAGCTAAGCCTCCATACCTTTTCTTACTACTTTTGCACATGCTGGTGTAGAAGCCATCTGGTTGTACCGAAACTTGGATTAATTTAAAGTGTAAGAAATGGAGCTTAACACAAATGCAGGTAGGACTGCAGTTGCTTCTTAACTAGGTGTGTGTGGAGGTGTAAGAAAGGTGGCTGTAAATCAGAGAAGGTATTAACTGAATCCTGAGGTCAGGGGGGGAAAAAGCGCATATCCATGCTGAAGAAGTCAATAGTTGAAGTAAGGTATAATGAGAAATGGATAAAAGAGGGAAAATTATATGGGACCGTACTGAAAACATTCCAAGCTGCCAACACTAATTAGAGTTTTTGAAATCCCTGACTGTTGCCATGGCAATAAATGTGATACTACAAATGCAGCATTCTGACTTCTTCACAGGATCAAGCAAAGTTGGAAAGCAGCAAATCCCTGTGTAAACATCAATATCGTCAATTAATTAGGAAACACAGCAAGATAAATAATAAAACCCCATGAAAGGTAAAATAATTTCTGTTTTCTCTCTGCTTTATTTGAAAGTTTCCCCAGTATTAAGCATCTCTGTAATTCACTTTCACTCTACAGTAATGTTTTATCACAGATCACAGTGGAAGTTATCATGGAGAGAGTTTTTTAATGCATTACTTAGCAGGTTAAAGACTTTGGATTATTTGAGCTACCTAAACACATTTCTTCCTTTAAATGTCTCTTAGCTTGCTTGCTTGCTTGTTTGCTTGCTTGTTTGTCTGTCTGTCTGTCTGTCTGTCTATCTATCTATCTATCTATCTATCTAAAATTAAACTCCACTTACTCCACTTTACCAAGACCCAGAGTTCTCTGCTCTTTAAAAAACATAGATGAACAATCCGAAATGGAGCAGATCAACTTGAGTGTGATCACACAGCACATGCAGGACAGCCAGAGGATAACGTATAGCCAGCATGGGTTTATTAAAGGCAGGTACTCGCTGATCTCCTTCTATGACAAGGTTACCCAGTTAGTGGATGAGGGAAAGCTGTGGATGTTGTCTACATAACCTTTGACACCCACAGCATTGTCCTGAAGAAACCCATTTCCCATGGCTTGGAAGTGTGTACTCTCTGCTGGGTACAAAGCTGGCTGGCTGGCCAGGCCCAGAGAGTGGTGGTGAATGGAGTTACATCCAGCTGACAGCCAGTCACAAGGGGGGGTTCGCCAGGGCTCAGTGTTGGGCCAGTCCTCTTTAATCTTCATCTCTATAACTACCTGAAGGGAAGTTCTAGCCAGGCAGGGGTTGGTCTCTTCTCCCAGGCACTCAGCAATAGGACAAGGGGGCACAGGCTCAAGCTCTGCCAGGGGAAATTTAAGATGGATATCAGAAAAAAATTCTTTCCAGAGAGAGTAGTCAGGCATTGGAATGGGCTGCCCAGAGAAGTGGTGGATTCACCATCCCTGGAGGTTTTTAAACTGAGATTGGATGTGGCACTGAGTGCCATGATCTGGTAAATGGACTGGAGTTGGACCAAGGGTTGGACTTGATGATCTCGGAGGTCTTTTCCAACCCAATCAATTCTGTGATTCTATGATTCTATGACAATCTGGACAAGAGGATCATGTGCACCTTCAGCAAGCTGACAGACTCCCACCAAACTGGGTGGGAGTGTCAATCTGCTGGAGGCAGAAAGGCTCTGCAGAGGGATCTGGACAGGCTGGATAGATTGGTTGAGGCCAGCTGTATGAGGCTCAACAAGATGAAGTGCTTGGTCCTGCACATGGGTCACAACAACCATAGGCAATTCTACAGGCTGGGGTCAGAGTGGCTGGAAAGCTGCTCCTAAGAAAACAACCTGGGTATGCTGGTCAACAGCAGCTGAACATGAGCCAACAGTGTGCCCAGGTGGCCAAGAAGGCCCAAGCCATTCTGGACTGTATCAGAAATAGTGTGGTCAGCAGGACCAAGGCAGTGACTGTCTTCATGTACTCAGCACTGCTGAGGCCACACCTCAAATCCTGTGTTCACTTTTGGGCCCTTCACNGTTGAGGCCAGCTGTATGAGGCTCAACAAGATGAAGTGCTTGGTCCTGCACATGGGTCACAACAACCATAGGCAATTCTACAGGCTGGGGTCAGAGTGGCTGGAAAGCTGCTCCTAAGAAAACAACCTGGGTATGCTGGTCAACAGCAGCTGAACATGAGCCAACAGTGTGCCCAGGTGGCCAAGAAGGCCCAAGCCATTCTGGACTGTATCAGAAATAGTGTGGTCAGCAGGACCAAGGCAGTGACTGTCTTCATGTACTCAGCACTGCTGAGGCCACACCTCAAATCCTGTGTTCACTTTTGGGCCCTTCACCACAAGAAAAACATGGAGGTGCTGGAGCATGTCCAGAGAAAGGCAATGGAGCTGGTGAAGGGTCTGGAGTGAAAGTCCTGTGAGAGGCTGCTGAGGGAGCTGGGCGTGTTTAGCCTCGAGAAAAGGAGGCTCAAGGGGGAACTTACTGCTCTCTACAACTACCTGAAAGAAGGTTGTAGACTGGAGTGTTGGTCTCTTCTCCCAGGTAGCAAGTGACAGGACAAGAGGAAATGGCCTCAAATTGCACCAGAGGAGGTTTAGATTGGTTATTAGGAAAAATTTATTTACTGATAGGGTTGTCAAAGATTGGAACAGGCTGCCCAGATAAGTGGTGGAGTTACCATCTCTGGGGGCATTTAAAAGATGTGTAGATATGACACCTGGGGACGTGGCTTAGTCATGGACTTGGCAGTGCTGGGTTAAGGATCAGAGTGATTGATCTTAAAGGTCTTTTATAATGTAAAGGATTCAATGATTCTATGACAATATTAAGCAATGTGAAAAAACATTTAAAAGATGTGTAGATATGACACCTGGGGACGTGGCTTAGTCATGGACTTGGCAGTGCTGGGTTAAGGATCAGAGTGATTGATCTTAAAGGTCTTTTATAATGTAAAGGATTCAATGATTCTATGACAATATTAAGCAATGTGAAAAAAATGCCTTTTGTTTTGTTTTGTTTTCCCATGGTCTCATCTCTTGCATGACTTTAAAGTCATTGCACTACTTGATTAGCTTCATTATACTAAGTATCTTGCCATATACAGACCAGCTATTACCGCTGTGTCAGGGTTTAACCCCAGCTGTCAGCTGAGCCCCACACAGCCACTCACTCACTCACTCCCTGCTGTGTGATGGGAGAGAGAATCAGAGCAGTAAAAGGGAGAAAACTCGTGGGTTGAGATAAGGGAAGATTAACAGGGAAAGCAAAAGCCACATACACAAGCAAAGCAAAACAAGGAATTAATTCACTGCTTCCCATGGGCAGGCAGATGTTCAGCCATCACCGGGAAAGCAGGGCTCCATCACTAAGGGTGACTTGGGAAGACAAAGGTCATCACTATGAATGTCCCCAGCTCTCTTTTTCTTCCCCCAGTTTTATTGCTGAGCATGATGTCATATGGCATGGAAAACCCCTTGGGTCAACTGTCTTGGCTGTGACCCCTCCCAACTTCTTATGCATCCCTGGCCTCCTCGCTGGCAGGGTGGGGTGAGGAGCAAAAAGAAAAGACCTTGGCTCTGTGTGAGCACTGCCCAACAGTAACAAAAACATCCCTGTATAACCAACACTGTTTCCAGCACAACCCCAAAACACAGTCCCATACTAGCTACTGTGAAGAAAATTAACTCTACCCCAGCCAAAACCAGCACAAGCTGGAATCTCACCCCTCTCTTTAAAGAAAATCTTTGGCTTTGTGGGTTTAGGTCAGAATCTTGATCTTGTTTGCCGTTCACAGTCATGTCACAATTTTAAGCATTCAAACTTCTATAATCAAATGCAGCCAGAACATTTCATATTATAAACATAAGGGTGTCTGATGTTAAAAAAGAAAACAGAATAAAATTTGCTGTAAGTGTTTCCATGTAGCAAACAAGATTCTTTTATTTGACAGATCACCACATTGGTAGTTCTCACTAACCTAGGTCTTAAATACAACTCTCAAATATGTAATTTTCTGCAAAGAATTTGGTTAATTGACACTCCAGTTACTCAATTACAGCAATATTTTGGCATTTTTGAAAGTTAATCTTTTTTGCCCATTAGTAATTATTGTTTAATCCATATCTTGCAATATTCCTAATAGTTGGTTTCATTAATTTAATAAAGAACAGCTAAATATCTCTTTTCTAAATACTATCTAGTTAGTATCACAAAACATGTGATTAACAACGATTTTGAATAGTCTGATGGATGACTTTTATAAGCAGTGTAAACAAGGTCAGTTTGAATACCTGGTTTATTTTGAATTTTTCAATGCTTTATCATGTTTGCACATAATGCAATACAGTGGCAGCACAATGCAAAGAAAAGGAAATCAGAATAAGAGCATTCACTGGACACCAGCTCAGCAAACAGAAGTTTTTATTCCCAACTCTGTGACTGAGATGCTGTATGCCCTTGGACGTGGCATTCTCCTCTTTCTTTTTATTTTGTCTATTTGGACTGGAGCTTCTCCTGGGTGGGTACTGGAGGTGCTAATTAGGGTAGCAAACAAAATGGGGTCCTGATCTCTGTTGTGGCCTCTAGGTGCTGCTATAATACAAATAATTAATCAAAAGACATGTTTCAGTGTCCATGGAGAGAGTTTTTCCAAAACCATGCTTAATTTTATACAGTAAAACCCTTCTCTTCCTCTCCTCTCAGCAGCATAACTGACATTTTAGCTTTGAATATTGGATAAATAAACCTGAATGTGAAAACTAAAATAGGAAAGCTGTAGAAAGAGATTTGACTCACCTCTAGTCAAATTTTCTCACTTTTTGCTGCCTTGGTGCAAGCCTCTTATCCAAGGATGGTCTCTACTAGAGGAACCCTCTATTATATTCCAGAGTTAGCCCAACCTTCCACTGCCAGAATCAACCACTGGGCATCACATCCCTTTGCAAGGGCTGTGCCACTGGTGTTGTTTAGGAGTATAAGCACACAGGGCACACATAAGGACACAAGTGTAGGTGATTTAAATCAGGACATAGGTTTGTTCTCATGTGTAAGGATGGAACTTAAGGCCTTAAAATAATTACAAATTGAGATACCTGTGAGTTTAGTAAGGATAAACTTTGTCTTGGAGGGTGAAAATTCAGACCCTGGGGTGGGTTCCTCTCAAGGTCTGCATGTTTTGCTTAATAGGGAACCGGTATGCAAAACTCGTTGTCATTAACAATTTTAAATTTCATAGTTTAATTTTAAAAATCAGGCATAGGAAAAAACCCAGAAAATAATTTGGAAGAGTTTGCACAAACTTTTCTTGCCACGTTTCTAAGGAAGGAGCTGCCAATCCCGCAGCTGCCAATCCTGCAGCCCAGCCCAGCACATCATTTGATGTAACCTCCTGCCAAGCAGTTCTGCAGAACAGCCCTCGTGGAGATGTGCCGGAGCCATCGGCACATGTGGCAACACCTGGAATAGCGGCAGATGCCTCTCAAAACTGCACTTGTGGAAAATGCATTTGTAGCCAAACAGTTTTGTCTGGCCGGGGATAAGTGATCCCTTCTGCAAAGCAAAGGCATGGCAAGGAAAGGAACTGGATGTACATTTAAAGGAAGTGATGCAGGTGCTTGCTGGAGTGATATCTCACCAGGACTTAGTGAAACCAGGGGGCAGAAGGCAGCGTTGGAGCTCTGTCCTCTTTCTAGCCAGACTATGCACTATGAGCCCTGTAGCCATCCCCACTCTTCCTTGTGGCCTCATCAGCCGGGAGTTAATTACAGTCCCTTTATGTCATGGAGGAGAAATTCAGTGAGGGGCGAGTAGTCTCTCTGCTAGGTCCATATGTAGTTCAGCCTCTGGGACAACCATGGTCCAACTCTCAATATCTAACTGAGATTGCATAACCAGATACTGCAGGCATGTATTTATATAAAAGCTATTTTAATCAAAAGACTAGCCATTAAATTGCCAGTGTTCTTAAGCATGCTTCACCAATTTTTCCACTTTTAAGACTCAAGTAGACAATTTTTTTAATGTTTTATAAATGATAAAAAATTCACATCAGATTTTAACAGAATTAAGCATACTTATTCAACACACATGGGGCCTCTGAAAAAAATGTTATTCAATTTAATAATTTTAATTTACATTGTATATGTACATGAGCATTTCTTTCAACCCACAGGTTAACACCACAAAAAAAAAAAGGAAGAAGAAAAAGAAAGAAAAAAGTATTCTGGTTAACGGAGTGAAGAAACTCTTGAGACACTGTTGTCTGAAATAAAAGCAAGGCACTCTCCCTTTAACACCTGATATATTCCTGAATTCTGCCTAGACAAAGGCATGTTCACACTGAGAGAGCTCTAAGAATAGTAGTAGATATATTCTGCATTAACTCTTTCTTTGACCACTGTGACCTGTCACTGGTTGTACTCTAGGATGAATCAGTGTATGGACGTTGACATGAAGGACAATTCCACAGATGATGGGATTTGGGAGAGTATCACAGCTAGGACTATCTATGGAAGACTGGAGTACACAGACTACGTGAAATCTCACATGGGGCTCTGAACCTGCTACCTCCCACTCACATTCCACTTAATAAATAAACCTTGCTCAACAAAAAAAGAAATTTTACTGTACTATGCTGATTTGCCTGAAAATCCTTGGTAAGGGCCCACTCACAAAAAGCTCCTGCAAGCCCTCGTCTGGCTGGTGCTCAGCACCCGGCAGGATTTGTCCTTATATCAAAGTAGTTTCTCAAGGGACCTTGTGTCTTACACAAGGAGACAAAAGCAAACATACTTTTTTGGAGGTTTGTGTCTGTATGTTTTTGTATGCGCACATGTGTGTGAGTGTGTGTATATATATATATATGTATATATATATATCTAATATATACAAAAGCAAATTCAGTCAAAATATATTTGTCTTGCTGGTCAGGCTTGTTACAGCAACCTACAAGAAACATTAGCTTCTCTGATATTTAATTATGCTATTATGTTTGCACATAAGCTTAAAAGTCAATACAAAAAGCAATACTTTTCCAAATATTATCTGCAGGTAAACCAGAAATATTAACTATAGTGATTAGAAGTCTGTTTCCCTATTGACACTACTATAAATCTTGATATAAGAATAATTTTTTCATAAAAGCACATCCAAACATAGTAAGTGATAAAATACCAGATTACTATTTGAAAACCATACAGTGACTCGATATCTGGGTTATCCTTTGCAGCAATTAGGCAATTCATTTGGCATCTGTTTGATTGTATAATTTAATTTCCATATAAACAGCATAGTTTAAAAAAAGACAAAAGCTAGAATGTTTAAAGCTAACAAAAGATACAGTGACATCAGGTTGACATTCAAAAATCTCCTTAGCAAAATGACCAACAAAATTTTGACTTAATACAGTGCATATAAAGTTTTTTAGAACTAAAATTTTTAAATATTATTTGAATTTAGCAAAACATGAGCAAGATATTAATATCAAAGTGCTAAACAGTACTGCCTTAGAAGTCACTGCAAATAAACTGTAAAATAACTCTGCTTGTGATTTGACAGATATTTTATATACAAATGGTTAATAAAAAGACACGCTCGCACACACACGCACACAAATATAGGTATATACATATATATATATACACATTATATATATGTATATAGTTTTCCAACTGGTGTATCTGAGTCAGTGTGAACACCCCATTTAGTTACCATGTGTAACAGGGCTCCCATGAGCTGGCAGTCATTGCAATAAATACAGGCAAAGCCATTACAATATACCATGCATACAAACATTTATACAAATAAAGACACTATGCAACAAATTATCTCATATTAATATGGCATCAACAGTATAAACATACAAAAAGGAGTACGAACACGGAATGTTTAAACGCAGCCCACTATATCCTTCCTAGCACTTACATTCATACTATTTTACAAGACTTGCTTGTTCTTGAAAACCATCTTCTGTCTGTTTACTAACTAGTTGCTTAGGTTAGAAGTGTGAAACTGAACCATCCCTGATGCTGACCCTGTATGCTCCAGTCACTACTTACTCGGATTTCCTTAGCTAAGGAACAACTGAGCCACAATTGCTCCTGTGTCTCCCACATACATTTGTCAATAAGTCACGCGACATGGAATCAAGTTTGGAAAACTCTGTCAGGTAAGTTAGTGCATGTAATTTTCTCACTTGATTTTTTTTCCATTTGTTTTCCTAGTAAAATAAATTAGTTAATAAACGAGACTTAGTAAGACAGCACTTTAAAAAATTGCACTTGAACATGGGAGCTAACAGCCATTGTCATTTTGCTATATTTGATTTGTATGAAATGTTTAATTGAATGTACTTTGCTAAAAAAGTGAATTTTTGTTTAGATTGTGCTGATGTATGTGCCCTTGATGCAGGAAGTATGCTAAAGGTATCCTAACAAAACACATACTACCCTGGCAAACAACTATTTGCTGTTCTTGTTTTCAAACACAGCTTCTACAATTTTATTCCTCATAGAGCATGAGGTGTTAAACAGATTTAAAACAGTCATGTTAACCTCTTACTGCTGCTGGGATAGCATTGTCCAAAAGTGCCTTATTAGCCATTTAAAAAACCCAAATCACACAAAAGAAAACAAAGAACACAACCCCAAACCAGTAAGCCAGTAAGTTTCAGGCCTCAGGTTGTAAGGACAAAGCGCCAGAAAAGACCTCATATTAGACTTGGAGCTGCTTTTCTGTTAAGTGAGGGCAGAAATGTTAGCTGTAAGTCACAATCCATTTGCCTGCTCTGGTGGGCGTTTGCCTTTCAGGAGGGTGGTTTGACTCAGAAGGGTAAGGTGTCCAGAAACAGCCTGTCGATAATGGAAGGGGCTGGCACCAAATCTTCCAGTTTCAGGTAAAAGATGCGCTGCAGTCCCAGTGTGCAGAGGGAACGCAAGTCAGCCAGAACACCCAGTACCTTCGGCTCTGCAGACTCAAGCGGTTGTCCTTTGTTTTGGCAACTGAAAGTTAAGTGATCTTTCAGACTGCTTGTGATCTTGTTGCATAGCTCTTCCACTTTCTTTGGTTCTTTTAATCCATGCCGTTCTGCAAAGCGAGATTAAAAACCGCATCAGCATCCCTACCACAAATGGCAAGAACCTGTTTTCTTCAGAATAACCCAGATCCATACTCTGAACCCCAAGGCAAAAAGTGCTCTGGCAGTGTAAGATTTCTCAGAACAGCTGGGGTTATACAATATCAGTGAACCTTTCTGCCACACAAAATAAGAGACAGCAAGTGCCTTTTTCTCTTTAGCTGCTAAAATAGGCAACAGAGATGCTCAGTTATGATTACAATTCTAGTACAAGGAGTCCAAGCATCCTGCATATCTGACATAATTTTCATGATATGAGATAGAATTAATTGGGTGATTTTCCAGCAAAACTATCACAGAAGGTGTTTTGGAGATTTCCGTGCTTC
The DNA here is from genome assembly GCA_013396695.1 of Sakesphorus luctuosus. Classification (NCBI taxonomy): domain Eukaryota; kingdom Metazoa; phylum Chordata; class Aves; order Passeriformes; family Thamnophilidae; genus Sakesphorus; species Sakesphorus luctuosus. The sequence goes on along the minus strand of VWZD01000913.1, from coordinate 562,743 downwards.
CCCACCAGTTGTGAATGCTCAATAACTATGGCAACCATTATTTATTCAGTGAATTCAAGTGGCGATCAATATCCTTAGCCAGCTCCATCAGTGCCCGGCCTAGAATTCCACCAGGAATTTGCAGGCACTCTTATAAGAAACTAAAGGCACCTTACTGCCCTTTGTTATTTTGATCAGCTGCTGCTTTTTAGTTTATTCATCTTTAAAAGCTCTAAGATAAAAGAAGCCTGGAAGTTAACTATTTTGCTTTGAGTGAGCAATGCCTAAAGTGAATGGCTGCTGTGTTATCCATCACAAAGAACTCAGCACTCCTAAAATGAAGGGGAGCTGGGGTTCATCCCCCTTCAAATACCTTTTTAAAATACTACAATGATGTTAAATGCATTCATCATTCTTTAAGCATAACGAATCAGATTTGTGATTCATTAAAAGCAGGCTCTTTACTGGGGAAAGAATTCTGTCTTGCTTGCTATCAATGTTTAGTGGATAAATTAAAATAACAACAAAAAAGTTCAGAACAAAAATCTCAGATCTGTGATGTTTTGGTTTGCCTTTGAAAGTCACAGGTAAGTAAGAACTGGTTTCATAGCAAAGTCATAAAAAATCACAGATGAAATAGAATTATGTCAAGTGGGGGAATCCAAGAAAATGCAGGTTCCATTAAGTCAAATCAATTAGACATATAAAACAACAGCAGTAATAGTGGATGAGGAGTAATTGTGGCAGTTCTTGCATTTGATGCATTTGAAGTCGTCTCCTTCCCTGGCCCCCTCTCCCAATCCCAGGCAGCCACTGGCCATATTGTGCCCATTGTCCCCACGTCTTGTTCCTCTGTGCCAGGAGGAGCAAGCAATAGATATGTTTTCTACCTGTCCCCTAAGGAACAGTGAAAAGAGTACAGTTTTCTTTCCTTCCCAAAGAAGGAGTCATGCCTGCACCAGATGCAGTGGTGCCTTGCCCTGGCCTGTGTATATAAACTCTTTGCTGCCTCCCCTCCCCACCTGTTTTGGCTAGATGCTCTTGACAAACCAATAAAACAGACCAGATTCAATGAAGGCAGAAATGTAAAGGTCTGGTTTTCCAGTGATATTCACCTATTTTACACATTTTTCCAGCTGTATTTACTTAGGCAGAGTTAGCTCCTGAATGATACTGATTTGGGATCAGAATCAGGAACGTGCAGACATGAATGTCTCTGCCCAGGAGTTTCTGTGCTCTATCCTTTAAGTACCATCAATCTTCCCTGTTGTTTCAGAGCAACACTCACCCAAGCAGTAACATCTGCTTCGGACATCCTTTCCACCTTGCAGGAATTAAAAACCCTAGGTATTCTAAGTGCCTTGTTTACGTTAAAACATGAGAAGTAAATGAATATTTAAAGCCTTTCCAGTAAATGGTGTACAGTGTAATTATGTAAGCCTTAACTATACAGGTCACTGAGAGTAAATACTTAGGCAGATTCTGCCATTAAAAATCTGAGTAGATAAATATTTTATACAGGTTGGAAAAGCTGTAGGGCTTTTTTTTTTTTTTAACCACTAGCCTACTGTGACAATCTGCAGGACATTAAATTAATCTTGCAGTCTTTGAAGAGTTCCTATCTTTTAATCTGTTTTGTGTCCCAGCTGTGCAAGTGAAGATACTTTTATAGATCTGGGGAGTTGAAATACTAGAATGGATCCCATACCTGACTACAAATTAGCAGTGCACATTTTTAAACTACTGTCTCATTAGGTGTGTACCTTGCTGCCGAGTATGGAAATTTATCTCTGCCTCTGGAACATGCAGCAACTTTATTGACATTTACAGCCAGAATTAAACAGTCTGTCTTCCACTGACAATTTCAGCAGGCGTCATGAACAAATCGTGTCTTTGGTGAATAGCCATGAAACACACCATTGCAAAACACTACACAAGCAAAGATCAGCATATTAGTAGCCTTACATAACCTTACATAACAAAATCATGGAAATTCAGAATTAACAGATACTCTGTCCTTAAGCGTGGAAATTCAGAAGTAGGAGACACTCTGCCTTAAGACACACTGCTCTCTGGTGCCACAGTATTAAAGCAGTCACTGAGATACCAAACTGCCTTCTCCTATGTAAATTGCCACACAATGGCCTTTTCTACCTGCAAATCTCTACAAAGGTTAATTTCTCATGATTGGAACTGCCTCAGGGGTTTCAGTCTTCAGCCCCTAAGGCTGAAGTCCCACAGAAAGCCAAAGCCACCTATGTGGAAGCGCTTCTGCCGCCACTGCAGTCTCTGGTGTTGGCATCCAACTAATTGTACTCATCTAAGAAGTGGCTCCTCTCCTCAGTAGACTTGAGGAGTCTTGGGCCTAATTTATTCAAAGATTTAAATATAATAGGGCTCAAATAACACAATTTTTTTTGCCTTTTTCACATGTCCAGTCCTGTTTGCACAAAGACCCACATTCTTTCCTACACAACCTAGAGGGAGCAGCACATGGCACCTGTGGGGTGTGCGTGCAGTGGCACTGAAGCCAATGGCCTCTAATCATTCATCATCTTCTATAGGATGTTCTTATCCACATGGGAACAACAAGGCCAAGATTTATCCCCAGAAGGACAGCTGGTCTAGATGGATAGTTTTTCTCTAACTAATTGGGAAAGTATGTAAATATTACTGTATTCAGACTTTCTTATAATGACAATTAAAAAGGCACATGTAAAGGATTTCTCAGCCTTGAGTTTTAGGATTTTTGCAAGAAAAATGGTGATTTATGGCAAAGACGCTGTCAAAATGACTTACCAAAAGTTTTGCCTCTAAAGCTCTGCAAACTTAGCTCATTCTGACAAACTGAACCCAGCAAGTTTTTTATACGTGTCTCCTTTCCCCAGGAAGCTCAATGCAATTCTGTGCTATCGTTACACTGATCAGCAAAAACCCGATAGGAAGAAAGCAAAAAAGCAGGAAAAGCCATCACCAGCTGTGCTAAACCCTCTTTCCCTAACCTCTGACACGAGGTACATCATGCCAGGGTTAGGCAGACTGAGCACTACCTTTATGGGAAATGTCTCTCAAAGAGTGCAAGTGCTTCAAAGAGCTTGAGTACCTCAAAGACCCCTGGGCTTTATGCTCTGTGTCAGAGTGGGTCACTTTCAGCCTTAAGTCATTTTGAGGTGTCAGTCTGACCAGAAACGCAACAGATTAACCCTGCAGACTTAAAATAGACCTCTTGGTTGTCTCGGTTTCAATGTAGTTACATGATTTTCTCTTCCCCCTGCACAGTTCTCTTCCCTTTCTGTAACTCAAATGAATACAAGGCTCAGTTGCCTACAGCTTTCTGGTTGTCTCATGCACACACTGTTACACAGAAAGATTGCAACTCGGTACATCCAAGAGGGTCCTTTCCTGTTGCAATCTGGCCCATATTTATCCTGCCTAACTCACGTACTTTGCAAGGATCCCCAGCCTAGATGCACACACTTCTCAAGCTCCTCCTAACATCAGTGGAAGGACGGGCATTTTTAGATTGTTATGGTTTTAGGTGGATGAATGATCTGGAGGTGCCTTGTATTCTCCATCAGCTCTGCAAGGTACTGAAAGTCAGGTAAGCTGAGTGACCACCCCGAACACCACAGTTTGCTCCCTCCTTTGGGAAAACCACAACCTAACACAGAGACTGCTGGTTGCTGTAGAAGGAAAGAGTTCTTGCCTCAGCAAAAAGGTGGGAGTGAAAAAGGAGGAGTGAGTACTTCACTTTGACGCTGACAGTATTTCCCTCAGCTAAGTGGCAGGGGGAAGGCAGACAATGCAATCTGGAGGGGGTTTTTTATAACTAGCTCTCCTACACTCCTCCAGTCTGCCACCTGCTTGTATGTAGACCCAGCACACGAAGCACCCACAGCAGAGGATATCCTGGCAAGAGGACTGAAGGATATTTGCTGCTGAAGAGTAGGTAAGCCTCCCTTCCATAGGGAGGTTGGACAAAGTCAAGTTCAGAAGGAACTGCAGTAGCCAGACTCCTTTTAACCAGACTGGACTCATTACTATTTCTTGGTATGACTGATGGTGCTAAAAACTGTGTTTATAAACTGGAATGGAAAGCCCAACAGCAGGAAGACAAACACAAACGCATAATTAATTGAAACCTCACAATACTCTTCAATGGTCTCGTGCCAGGCTAACAAAGCATTAAGAGTGTGAATAAGCCCAATATATACAATGGTTCTGGGCTGGTCTGTAACACACTTAAAATAAAACATATGCTGGAAGAGTTTGGCTGAATGAGAGCTAGAATGCTCCGTACTCGGCAGCATCCCACTGAGAGTGTCAAGTGGGCAAAACAATAATAGTCTGATGTGGATAGGGAAAGGAAGGGACAGAGAGAAAAAGTGAATCGACAAGAGAGAGACTGAGAAAAAAAAACACTTGCAGTTCTAGCAGGCAGAAATTTGGGGCTAAATTATAGTGTGCCCTTGAGACGATCTGCACTGGACTCTCAAGCCTATATTTTCACACTACTAGAAAAAAAAAACATAAACCAGAGCATCATAAATGGTGATTTGGAAAGTTAAGGAAGCATTTTCAAGCACATGTTGAGCTAATATCTGGTCATCTTCAATACTATCCAGTCCAGCACAAAGTGGTTGTGCAGGAACACTTGTGATCCATAAACACACTAAACTGATAAAAATTGTCCATGCAGAACGAAGGACAGAACTTGTCCCAAGATGACCAGCATTTTCTTTCCATGTTGGCACTCTTCTTTAGCTCGTTAGATCCTACATACCAACATAATAACTGATCCAAATAAAAAGAACATGACAGAACTGGGGATTTTGCTTTCATGGAGGTGTGGGGTGAGCATCATGTGTTGTTTCCTGACTACCTTCTTCTGGGTGATACTTAGAGTGACACTGATGCGCTCTGGAGGAAGTTCTGTCCAGCCTTTCTTAACCAACTGAAGGAAGTAAAAAAAGAGAAGAGAGACAGAGAGAGGAAGATACTAAAGGAATACCTTAAAGTAAAAAGATGTGTTTTGGCACTACAGAGTTTTAAGTTAACTGTTTACAAGCCACCACCATAAACCAGATGTCTCTTCTTTCATTCTGGGTGCTCTTTCAAGCTGGTGTCTTATCTGAAAACACTTGAAAATTCAGCAGCAATCTGACATAACTCTTTTCCTTTTAGGCAACGACCAGGAAACATAAAATAAATAGAAAAAGCACAAATATATGGACTTTATGATGGATTATATAGTGCAAAATATTTTGCAGACCTTTAGTTTTACTCGAAGCAAGCAGTGTAGTGAACTAGTGAGTACTGTGATACTCACTAGGTCTCTTGTTCCTTCAAAATTACTAAACAGAACAAATGACCACATATGCCTATAACCACTCATCCTATGCTGTCATCTGCAGCTGTGTGATAGGACATGAAGCTTTGCAGCTCCATGTAAGTCAGCAGGGCTAGTTAAAAGTCACTGCAACTGCTGGGGCTGTTACTGGAGAGACGATCTGACATCCCAAAATGAGAGAACTGCCTTCAGTATATCTTGGGACACTGGGAACAGTAGAATGTCTTTTAGTCTCCAGAACTGAATTTTGCAATTATTCTCTCTTCTTTCACCGGGAGGCAGATGTTAGTTCTATCACTCTTGCAAAACAAGAGAGAGAATGTGAGAGTGGTGACTTCTCTTACTTTTCTCCCCCAGCAAAACTGACAATGGCTAGTATACTAGAAGGTTTGTTTTCTAAGACCACAGCTTTGTTTGGACTATGGACAGCACTAATGAAATCAAGAAAAATTATTCCCAGGAGCAAATTCTTTTTACCTGGAGAGACAATTCTTGAAGTTGATGCTACCTAAGATGCTGTACAGTATTAAAACAGGCTATGACTTTTATAGATCATGGGATTATTGTCTTGTCCTTTTTCTTTTGTTAAAACATCAAGTCATGAACAGTTGTCTAATGCAAAATAAGAACTGGAGAAATCAGTGTAACAATCACAAAAATCTTGCTCAAGTCAGCATTTTGGTTTTGCAGAATTGTTACTAAAGGCAAACAACCAGATTCACAAAACAGAGCTTTCTGGCTCCTTCTTATCTTGAAGTCTAATGACATGGATATCCATCTGAAACATGGGAGATTGCCTTCCTGTTGGAATCAGACCAGAGATTGGGCCTGGAGTGTCCCTCTGATCACCAGCTTGTCCCCAGATCATCAGACACAACAGCTATTCTGCAGCCCGTGAAATGTATCAAGTTGTCTTAAGACAAAAGACAGTGATACTCAATAGTCAGACATCCTACATTCCTCGAAAACATCTCTCTCTCTTGGTCTGACTCACAGAAAGGGCTTGAGCCAGGGTTCACTAACTACCCATTGCCTCCAGGAGTTCATTACAGGAGAAAAGAGTACCTTCCCCAGGGCTAAAAAATGGCACCTGAAACACCCATCCAGATCTAAGCCAAACCTCAAAACAATGCTTAAAAATGTTCAACATTGCAGATTTTCTCAAGTTTCAGACTGCCAAATTTTTTCTTTATTATTTTTTCTCTTTCGGTGTGACTAGCTGAAAACCAGCACATGACCAGACATTCTCAGACTGCAGGGAGGAGACAAGAAGCGATTTCTCCTTCTGGGACACCACACCAGAGGCAAACCTCAAGGCTTTCCTGAATAAAATATTTCAATACACTATCAGTGAGAAAGTCTCCAAAGAACCCTGACCACCAGCATTTTGTGCTGTAGTGTTCTCTTAGCCATAATCACCTAATATCCTCTTACAGTTTGTTTTATTTTTTTAATATTGTCCATCATTACCCAGTACCATCTGTTTTCAGGTGACCAAATTTCTGGCTGAGTCCCTAAGTTTGCTAACTGCCCTTGGACATCTGAAATCTGTGAATAGTCACTAGAGCTTTGGTTTAATTTAGATCACATGAAAGTATACTCTGTCCTTAAGAGCAAATCAACAGAGACACACCAGCCTAGGAAACAAAAGAATAAGCAGAAAACTACATTCATTTTAAACACCATCTCATACAGGTGAGAAAACCAAGAGTAGCCTTTTAAAGGCAGCAGTTGCTTCCATTTGTTAGAAACTTTGGGAAGATGAGCACAATATAGCAAACTCCAGGAAAGGTTATGGTGAAGCAAAGGAAGAAACATGGGATGTTACCAATTAAAACCTGTTTCTAATTATCTTAGGGCAACCTGAGCCAGCCCCTGGACAACTTTGACTCTTTATGTAGGGGCAAGCAAGCAGTGTCTAAATGAAGAAATTATCATGTTAAAACAGGGCATGGGTTTCTAAGGGGAGTAAGTTTTTCTTCCTGTGCATTAGCTTTTTCTACATTCACTTGGCTTGCTGGGAATCCTGTTTATTGACCTGCGTACTCTTGGCCTTCAAGGAGATAAGCACGAACACACTACCTATGTCTATCTAAAAAAGATATATCTAAGATATAGTGAATTATCTAAATCACTGATATCTGCTATATACATGTGAGCATATATGCCTATATGGAATATATATGGAGAGGGACAGCACCTGTCCTTGATTTAGAGGTACCTAAATGCATACACATACATAAATGCATGTATATAAGTATGTACACATATACAAATATATGTATATATTTATAATACATATATGTAAGTAGATGTAAGCATATGTTCAGTGGATGCTTATATACAGGAGTAAAAAAATAAATTGGGAATGTTCTTTCTCACTTTAACAGACTACTCATTTTGGAATTTTTTTATAGATAGTAAAGCCAACTCCAGTGAGTTATTCTGGTCTTATATGTGTTCTCAAAGAAATGAACAGAAATTGATCCAAAAAATTGAAATCGCTTTTCATAAGAAACAAAGAGTTAACACACATACGCTAACCCTTCACCAAAATGTAGGAAGGAAGCATACCATGCAAACTCTGAAGCCAAAATCTTGGCCCCACAAATGTCAGCAGGAATTGGCCAACTTTAGGTTTGTATTTGTCACTGAGCGTTTTATCTCAGTGTTTCCCTAACATCATCCTGCTCTGAGTAAAATGAAGACTGCAGTTGGTATTGTTGAGCCCACTGCCTGCGAAGTGGTGGATGCCTGAAATGCAGAAGGAAATCAATATCTATCCCAGTGGAGCTTGTAGCATCCCTGGGAAGATCCAGCTCAGGGCACACTGAAGTCCTGTCTCACACTGATGACACACTTGCACTGCTATACTACCAGCTTTCCAGAAATGTGTAGAGACAACTGCTGCTCCAGCTTCTGCTGTGCGGTTGTTAGACACCCTCACTCCCAGGTCCTCCTGCTGCCATCAGCTATACCTCTTCAAATGCAAGAAGCCCAAGGCATGCAGTGTGTACTTCGAGAGAATTAGTTGTTTCAGGAATGTTAAAAGGTTATGCTCCTCTGTTTTGTACTTACTGGCCAGATTTGGCAGATTCTGACATTAGTTTCCTGCTGTTCACCCCAGCAGGCAAAGGGGGTGATATGGTCACATGCACATCCAAAAGCTCTTGTACAGCTGCAGAATATGACATTTCTCTCACTATTCTCTGATTTTTCTCTCCCAGAAAAGCAGTATGTGGAATACCTAGGGTAGCCTGGCTACCAAAAGCAGCCTGCCTGCTGCATGAAGCACTCGTTCTGGTCTAGCTATCCTTGCTGAGAGATGAGCTATACTAGCTGTATCGCTTCTAGCACACAGGGTGCCTTGATATTAATATTCCTACACAGAAGACCTAGATCTGGTCATTTCATTAGGCTTTTCAGGGAATTTAGCAAGTTTTTTGAATATTTTTGTAGGTGCTATACAATTTGCTTGGAAGCAGTTTGCTTTTTAGAGACTATTCCAAGAAAAAATAAAACTGCGAAGAAACAGATTACATTTTAGTGGGGGTGTCTGACAGCCTAATGTTAACCCTCAGTTTCAGTGTGGTCATCCCAATACTTAAAAATCATAGTGACTTTACCCTGAATATAGCTAAATTAACTGAAGTTGCTTGAATGCACATTAAAGCAAAGTACTAGAGTCTGAAGCTTTCAATTAACAAAGGAGCACTTACCTGTAATCATAGTTAGAGCTGATAGACTTGCTAAGGCTGGGATATCAAGGTTAAGGCTCTTTAAGTTTAAGGAAAAGTCTTTAATAGAGTCGAGCCACTCCCCAAATCCACGAAGGCACTGAAGTCTATGAAGCACAAGTCCATTGCAGAATACAAACTTATCCTCAGCAGTATCAGACCTCAAATAAAAACAATTGAAAAAATTATAAACGCATCTTCTACTTTACAGCAAAATGCATAACCAGTATTGAAGCGTCTGTCATTTAAAATCCAAGGCATATTATTCTGAGACATATGTGGGCATTCACGTTTGACAATATGTTTCTCCCTTGGGGCCGAAGTACAACAAACAAGCTTCTATGATTGCTTACTTCGTAGAGTTATAAGCCTGAGGTTAGCTGTAGCATGTGGTGTAGACTGTCTAATTAGTTAAGATTTTGGTCCTGCCCAAAGGCATAAACAGAGAAGACATTTTACATTAAATACTGTATGTTTGAACCAAAGGAATACCAAGTGAGTGCATTTTGAAATACAAAACTAATAAAAGGAGAGATTCTGCAGCCTTCAGCATTTACTTAGTATCATCTGCGTTTTTCAGATTGTAAAAATTGGTAAGGAAAAAACAATGGAAAATGCATGCAATGATGCACCACAATACACTTAAAAACCTGTGTGTAAGAAATTGCAGCCAAGCTCTCCTCACCTTCCCTTCCCCATTGCCAATACCCCCATTAAAAAACACGTGCAAAGGTCATTTTCAACCTAAAGAAACTAGGGCATGACTCAAATCATCAGGCTGCAATTTTACCAGTGCCTGAGACTGGTTTTGGGTAGTGTCTTAACTAGTGCTAGACTGACAAATAGCATCTCACTCATCTCGCTCTATTAAATGACTTGGCATTAAGAAGAAAAACAATCTGGACAAGATTTTAAATCATCTTCATTCCTTTCAAAGACAGATGACAAAGTTGTGCATGTGTAAAACAACGGGGAAAAGCAAAAGACTTTCATAATGAAGGTGCTTTGCTATAGTTCATGCTTATGAGTATGAAGCAAACTTGTTCAAATAGCACCCGAGGATCAATTTTGATTACTATGTAAGATGAATATGGGGTAGATCAAATAAAAAGAAGCACATTAGCAAGACCTATGCTTTCTTTTTAAATCACCTTCTTGTTTTTTTCTGCAGTGTAAAACAAATTAGACACCATATCCTTTGGATGCAAATTTTGTTGATTTTTTGTGCTTTTTATGGTACAGTTGACAATGTTCAAACATAGTGCCATATTTACTACTTAAAAATATTTAGATGGATGATTTTTTCACATCATCTTAAAAGGAAATTAAATAAATAGTTACCTGATGGAGAGTCTTAGTACAAACAGCTCCAAAAAAGCTGATTCTATGAGTAATGTCTGATCTTCTTTTGGGAGGTCAGTAAATCCTGGGATTTTTTCTGCCCAGCCTCTAGTTATGTCAATGGAGGCAGTCAGAAGATTATAGAACTGTTGTACATGTTCTGCATCTGTGCCTGCAGCAGCCTGATCAGTGGAACAGTACTAAAATGAAAGCCACAGAAAGCAATGTTACATGCATTTAAGGGCATTCTGTGCAACATACAGCATTATTTGCCCGACAACATTTCCTTCTGTGGCAAAGCTGGTATTATTAACATAGACATAAAAAGTAGGTCTGCATCTATCTACTTACTGGGCTACCTACAGGCATTTTGCTATTCAGATGTATATTGCAAAAATATTTCCATACGTGTAGAAATATTTTCAAATTTATAACTAAAATATAGTAACACATTTTACAAGTGCCTACATACTATTAGTAAATAGAAATAAAAACCTGGTGGGTAGGATAATTTTCATCACAGTAGAAGAGGAACACTATGTGGCTTACTACAATTAAATACTTTTCCCATTGATGAATTTGCCTCAGTATGTCAAATGCAGATTTCTTCCAAAACCTCTCAAAGTGCATTTTATGTGATAGTGACAGAGACACATAGGATAAATCATGCTTTATCTGACATATGCAGCGTTGCTTCATTTGAATACAGAATTGGTTCAAAGTAAACCAGCTGCCCTGTATCACTTCTTATCCTTCAAACAGGACCATTTGAGGTTCAGCAGAACCTATTATCCTGCTTATATGGCCACAACTCTTCCAGGACACCATTTGGCAGTTTCAGCTTGTTCAGCTTCCCTGGGACCCTCTGACAGTTCCCTCCCCACTATCTCTTACTTTGTCACCAGTGGATCCCTGTCACCTCTGTGACACTGCTGTCTCTCTCTTGACAGAAAACACAACGGGAGCTTTCATTGCTTAGTCGGATTCTGTGCTTAGAAAGCACTGTTGGTTTTCTGAGCAGGTGCTGAATAATAGTGTGGCATTTGTTTTAACAACATCCTCACCATCAGACATCTGGTGGGTCATTTCTGGGAGAGACTTAATATCTACTCTCTTGCAGAGATTCAGCCAAAGAAAGGTTGGGTAGTCTCCATGGCTAAAAGAACGGTGCACACCCTTTGGAAACAACTTCCCACGTGCATACCCTTTGGAAACAACTTTCCACATGCAGTTAGGGCTTCAGTCCATCAGCCTGAAGGTCACTCTAGCAACTCCTTAGGCCAGAGTGGAAGCAGAGAGAGCCAGAATCCTTTCCCAATAATAGTAGGCTGGCAGCCCAGGAGGACCCTATTACATCCATGCTGCTTGGGCTACAGGTATCACCCAAGTTGCTAACTGCAACCCAAAAGTCACCTCTGTGTAGGATAGAGAGCTGGGGACAGCAACCAGAACTTCTTGGGTAGCTGTCCTGTTCTCTGCCTTTCCTACTCGGAGCTGGTTGCTGTTGGCAGGTGAGGGATGAAGGACACAGTGTCAGAGCTGCTGACTGACTGGAGAACCACAGCAATCCTAGAGACCTCTGGCTGTATCTTGAGTACTGGTACGAGCCCTTAATGACTCTGTTCTGCTTACCCAGCACTAACAGCATGAGTTTCTCATGGTAAGCTCCAGCTCACATGCCTAGTCAGCTAGTGAAACATATGCGATCCTTCTTGTAAAATACACATGGACACAAATTCTGCCCCAGCTACTCCAAAGGATCCTGTGGCCGTGAGGCATGTAGAGGGCACAGTACAGAGAAGATATGGAGCAGTGGTAGAAAAATCTGTATGCTGCATCTTTTATGTGTTCAATCCCTCACCTGAATGGAGCAGTTGAGAATGCTCAAACAGCATGAACCAACTACTCGTGGCACTGGACTGCAGCAAGATGAACTGAGATAATTAGTGGGTAGAAAAAAATAATTTAATTTTTCAGAGACTATGCATGTTCTGGGCTCTTTTAAAGTGAAGCTGCAAAGAAAGCCACAACAGTGTGCATTTTGACTCTGAGAGATGTGCATTGCTGCACAGGGCTGACCTATGCCTCCTTCTTTCTACACAGGGAAACCAAACAGGCTGATGGAAATTCCTGCCTCACCAAAGGTACTGCTAAGGCAAGACACATCCTTGATCCTTTGAGCAGTAATGAGAAAGGAAAAGAAACATAAAAGAAAAAGTGATACTACCCATTCCGAATGGGTTCATTTTAAATATAACTCATCACAACTCAGTGTAATTATGGCAGGTGTTAATTTGTTCCCAATATTTATAAAACATTCCTTTGGCAAAAGTAAGGCAAAGTTTTAACATTTGTTAATGAAGCTGAATGCTGCATTAGGTCACATAACTGTGAATGCTACAGTATGGTATAGCCCACATAGGGCACTGAATTAAGTTAAATGCATCTGGAAAAATTATAATTTATATTTGTTATTATAGTCTATCCCATGAGAGCAATTCTAGAATAAAGGTAAAAAATTATAGAGAATTGTATAATTTTTAGCTGCAGCAATATGTCACCACTCAGTTCAAAGAGTTAGCACTTAAAAGAAACTTAAAATAAATATTATTTACTTGTAACAGACTTATGAGGATATAAGTACCCATGAACAATATGCATGGTACTGTTTTATGCAGCAAAATCTGTGGGGTTTTTCCATGATTATTTCAGAGAAGAGGTGATATTTGACCTAAGTTGTGACCAATACAGATGGTAAGCTCATCCTTGGTCAGGAGACAATAGAATGGAAAGGCTCCTATCTGTATTTCTAAACCTGCCCCATGCAAACTGGAGACAAACAGGGAGAAAGCCAGAAGTCAAAGCTCTGCCTCACTCCCCTCCTCAGACGTCCTTTGGGAATTAAATGAAATCCAACTGTTACTTAAGGAGGGGGTTGCATGCGTAGCAACTAACAATAACTTGCATGTTATATCTAAAGAGATTTGAAAAGCCTGACGTTGGGAAGCCCAGTAACACAACCTCACTCTACCCTTTGCCTGCTTTCATCAGTCCTTCATCGATGGCTACAGCTGCAAAAGCCCAGCAGTAACTTCTGCGCACAGAGGAGAAGCTATGCTCATTTTTCCAAAAGCTACAGCATGTGCTTAATTCTGTGGGTGGGGAAGGGGGGGATTATTGCCTAAATGTTGCACTCCCCCTCTCAAAAGGCAACATTTCCGTTTAAGTGGATGGCTACTCTGCATGAATAAGGACAGCAAGATACAGGGTCTGTTTCTCATCTCACTGACTTAAAAGTGTAAACAGGGAATTGTACCAGTAAACAGGCGTGAGACCGGACTACGGCCCTTGGCAATTGCTTTTTGAAACCAAGTACCTAAATATACCAACTGCTGTGGACTGGTAAGTTAAAACCAGCACTCAGATGAAAAGCAGCCATGTTCTGAACAGTGCTGCTTCCAATATGTTTTGGTGAAATTTTGTAGCTTATGAAATTTATTTTTGGTTTGGGGTTTTTTTTGGTTTTTCATGTGTGGTTGTGCCTGTATGCGTGAGTTTTTTGGGAGGCATGGGATACATGTTTCTCTCTGAAACTTTTATCAGTATTTTTAAGACAGTCAAGACATTACAGCTTGTAAACATGAAGACCATGCTAAACATTAAGGTCATATCTGCAGAAGTGTCAGGAGTGATTCCAAAGCCAGGCTTCCAGATCTGCCTATTTGTGGTGCTCAGCAGGGTCACAGCCTAACTGAACATGCCGTAAGTTGGTCTTTACAGGTACACAACTACTCTTCAAGGGAATTTTTTAGCATTGCAGTGTGCTTACAGCATGTTTTATTTAGTTAGTCTTGTTCTTTACACAGCATTTGTTTTTGATTTTCCCTAACTTTTCAAAATAAGTATAAGGGTTTGTGAAAAATGTAAGAATCTATTAATTTCTTGTAGAATATTTTTATGTTTTCAGTATCTCTGGGCATACCAGACTATTATATATTTTGTTGTAAAGAAAAACTTAGATATTAATATGTTCTAACAGATAATGATACTTAATCTTAAGCTACAAAGACTAAATTAATTTACTGTCAATCATATTCTTCCTGTAATGTCCAACAGAAGTGTTCAACAATTAAATCTAGAGGCTGTTTTCATTAAAAGAGAAATTATTACTGCAGGGCAAAGAAAAAAGTCACATTAAAGTACATAGTTTTCATTCAATTTTTTGTAAATGCAAAAGAACTTTATATCAATAATTAAATAAAAACCTAAGGTTAGGTACTGCTTTCATGGCCTGGCCTAATAAATGCCTGTCATTCTGTGGAACCCAGCAGAATTCTGTCAAAGAGCACTCGTCACACACCTTGGTATTTGCAGAATGACCCCCAAGACATTCTGGGTCAGTTGAGGTATGTGGAAATATGGCTAATGCATTCTACCCCTAGAAGGCTGTCAGATACTGAACAGCTAGATCCTTAATGGTAACTTGGAAAATTATATGATTTAATACTTACAGGTTAGCTTGAAGGAAATATGTTACAGCATGTTTATAATTGCTAAATTATATATTTTAGTCTAAAATAGTATAATGTAATTTTTATATAATTACAATCAAATATGTTTTAGGATTAAATTTTACTTAGCAACAAGTGATAAATGGCCAATGTAGATATTGTCTGAGTATAGCTGCTATTTTTTACAATCTCAGATTTAATCATATTTCATTAAGGGGAAAGAATTTGACTTGTTTTTCCTTAGCTATATTTTTTCTTTTCCTATATCAATATGCCTAAAAATGTATTTAACAAACCATTTCAATGCTGTATTTTAATAACCATAGAACATTTTTTTCAGCTTTCAAAATACTCCATGATTATTTAAATGGTGCCTATGATACATTAAAGAACAAGGGTACAAAAATATATAAACTCTGGTAAAGCTTTGTTAAGATAATTTTTTCAGAATTTTGATTTTAAAATGTTTCTTTCAAAAATGTGAATTTAACTGAAGAAATAATCATGCTGGGGTATCCTAAGCCAATTCTGGTCCCATTTAAATAAGGCAAAATTCCTATTGATTTCAACAGCAAACTTTATATCTGAGTATAAGGGAAGTGCTCTTAAAGTTTAGCCTTCAAAACCTGGAAGTTAGGGTATGGAACAATGAGTACTACTCCTGAGTTTGGTAGGTTAATCAATCCCACTGCAATTGTTAATGTTTTGGCACAGCCTTTTTGCAACAAGACTGCTCTGCTTATCCATATATTTTTGCTTTCACTCACCCATGGAATATACTACAGATAATTTTGTGATTGAGATCCTCACAGTGAACAGTTACTAAGACTAATTTCTACTGCACTTCCTTTCTTCTCATTGTCCACCTGTCACAGAATGGCAATGGCTGGCTGGACCGATTTCTACCCATCATTTCATTTTAGCAAAACTGGCTGCTAACTAGAAATGCAGTTCTCAAATCACTTCTATGCAGAAAGCAAATAGTGAAAGAAAAGTGAGACATACTCTTGAATAGTCAAGCTCCCTGGGCGTGGAGTCTGTTAAAGCTCGTACAAGGGCATTCATCATGCTGATGGGAGGAGAAGGCGGGGAGGGCTGAGAGGGTTCTTGCTGTAAGGGGCTCTTTGGTTTGGAAGGCAGCCGACCTCTTCTCCCTTTCAGGCTGTCGGTACGGACGACTAGGGGGAAAAAACCCAAGGGAATCAGTTGTGAAAATACCAGCAAACAAACGACGGATCAGAATGAACACCATGCTTTTCTTATGGTGGCCAGCACAGCAAAAGTAACAGTGTTCTCCAGTTTCAGCACATGCTCTTGATGCCTTTGATTGCAAAGGAACACAAATGACACCAAAACTGTGCCAGACCTATGACCATAAGCACCAATGTAGCTCCTTACTGAGAGCCCAGCTGTGTTCCTTGTGTCCGTGCTTTGCTTGCAGCACGTCTGTGTGCTCGTGTATGTGTGCCCATGACATTCCACTACTGAAAGAAACCTGAATGCGAAAGACAAATTTTAGTGTTCCTGCTACTGGTGTCCCTTGTAAATGGCAGAGTTGTTCATTCAAAGTAATTTCAGTTTCCTTGAAGCATTTGAATTCGGTCATGCTATATAGTTTATATTATCCATGTCAGTATTTGCAATGGGACTGCTCACACAGTATTACTCACATGCTTAAATATTTGCAGAATTAGGACTAATGAGTTGATCCTGTTTCCATTTAAATTAATTGTAAATTTACAATCAGCTTATGGGAATGAAACAAGATCCTATGTCAAAATGCACACAATCCAATGCAGCCCCCAGTGAGATGACAGGGGGAAGCCAACAGCATTATCGAGCAACATTCAAAGTTAATAAAGGAGACATTTGGGCCAGTGTCAAATTATCCTCTTGTGACCTTGCTGTTCTTGAACTCTGGGGCCTATAGTCTAAATATGATAATAAGTGTGAAAAGCAGAAATACAATACATTATTACATAAATGCACAATTGGGATAAGTTATGAATCCCAGCACTGTTGAATTCATTGTAAATACATCCATGTTTACATGTTTGCACACACACACAGATTCATTAAATGTAATATTTCAGTTTCTGGGATAGTACCAGTCATAGTCCTTACCTTCTTTAACCATGCCGACACTGAGACACTTCTGAAACCGGCAGTATTGGCATCTGTTACGACGTCTCTTGTCCACTGGACAGTTTTTATTTGCCAGACAAACATATTTTGCATTTTTCTGAACTGTTCTCTGTGAAAATGCAACACAAATATAGTAAACTGATTGTTCCGTGAGCAACTTAGAACCTGACAAAATGTGTTTTAATTACAACATGAAAAGTGACAGTGCAATTCATATAATTAGATAAAATTAATTTCCTAACACACTAGCCTGCAGGAAAAACAATTTTATTAGTGTTAGCTGCTGACAATGAAAATCATCTAGGATTGTTCTGAAGCAAGTCTCTGGAGACAGGCAACTTTGAATGATAAAATCATATCTGAAATTACCAGGTCATCACATCTACCTTTGGGGATTAGATTATCTCCGCTTTTAATATCCCTTTGGGAACAATTTTCTACTTGGTTCATTCCCTTGATTATTGCTGACCTTATTAAAATAAAATCAAAATTATCTGCAATGTACTTCTCTTGCTATCACTATTGTTAGTCAAATACCACAATAAGTGGTTTGGTTAGCCATTAAAATCATCAGGGAGAAAAATAAAAATACCAGAAACCATTACAAAATGTGTTTAGCTAAATATTCTGGGAAAGCCAACCTGACCCGGGGAAAAAAAAACAAACCCAGACAGAATTATACTATAGTTATGTACATTTAATTAACTCTAAAATTGTCTTGAAAAATAATACAATAAATTTTAAATTTGTAAAAACCTGATAAAATTTGGAAGAATGTAACAAATATTGATCCAAAAATGTATTGTGTTTCCATACTTAAAATCAAAGATACATCAATAAATAACGTCAAAAAAGACATTAATAAGAAAGACATCGGGAACAAATTTATCAATTCAACATTCAATAATAAAATTTCCCTCTAATTAAATGAATGGATAAATGTTATTTCATAATTTGTGTTTGTTATCAAATAACAGCCTCAATTTACTAAATATAAGAGACACAGTAAATATTATTCATTGTGATTTGGAGCTGAAAACAGTTCAATTTTGCAGAATAAGCTCTAGGTACTGTTACAAATCAAGGATATGCTATTAATTTCCACAGGGGCAGGTTTGGGCTCATAAAAGCTGCTATTTCCAGGTTATTTGTGTTCCATCTTCTAGTTATATTTAAATAACAAATTAGTTTTATAGGAGTTGTGTATGTTACAATGTTGTCAAAGAATTATTATTAAGTAACATTGCTAGCTCCACCTACAAAAAAAAAATGTTGTAAGCCCTCCCCACAAATATTTTGGGGCTGGTTTTGTTCGCATTGTATCTTTTACCAGAACAGGCGCATGACTGCTATCTTAGGAGAAAGGAATATACCAAATCAACCCTAAATGTATCAAATCTTAAACCTGCTGCCCAGAACCATCCTACTAAAAGTCTATCCCAGCCTCTTCACTCAAACAAGCTATTTCTGAAAATAATACTGGAATCTGAACTCAGCCTGCTGAATGGGAATTACAAAGCACTCAAATCTAGGAGGAAAAGAGCGTTTTCAACTCTTAAAAATATAAGCACAAAGTTTCCATGGAGAAACTGCTATGTGTAAGTTATTTGTGTTGCTATTCAGCTGCAAAGCTGCCCTGGCTGCAGAGCAGGCACCAGGACCCTGCGTGGTGCTTAGTCACTGCTCTGCAAAGAGCTTTCCACTGGCAGGGACTCCCTGGGCTCCTGAACTGAAGGGTAACAATGAGGCAGCAAGCAAATGCAAGTAGAAGTGCTTGGGTTTGTCTCATGTGTGAAAACAGTTTCTTCCTGATACAACCACCCTGCAGCCCTCCTCACCTCAGCCGCCCCAGGGCAACAAACACCACTGCTGCCATCACCTAAAATATCAAGTGGATTTTACGATTTGAGGGTTGCTTTTCTCACTTAAAAGCAAGGTCCAATTGGAATGTATTCCAGGTGAGTTTCACTACAGAATAAATGCAGTTTATAGCTCAGACAGGGGTGACCCAAGCTCGACTAAGGAATGCTGGCAAACCAGAGATGTGGTTTGCCGAGTTCACTGCCATGGCCTTTTCTCAACCAAAACTGGCTGATCCTTTTATCTTACAGAGGGCTTGCTTTGGCCTTCTTCAGCAACTCTGGGTGGGTGTCCATCCTGTCCTGATGGGGGGCCCGAGTTTTAACAAACAGTGCCCCTGAACTGCAGGGTCAGGACCAGAAACATGCAGGCGGGGAGGGAAGTGGGCTGGAGGGAAGTGGGGAGGGGAGCAAACCGCAGAGCTCTCACCTTGAAAAAGCCCTTGCAGCCCTCGCATGTCCGCACTCCGTAGTGCTGGCAGGCGGCATTATCTCCACAGACAGCGCAGGTGCCTTCCCCAGAAGAAGAGCTTCTGCTGGGCGGAGATGGGAGGCCACTGCTGCCACTTCCACTGCTCTCGCCCATCAGGCTGGAGGTGGCTGCGTTGAGGCCGAGTGGTGAAAAGGCTAAAGTGGCTGGTCTTTTGGCCAGGTGGAGCCCGTAGGAATGGCCCTCCATGGGAGCCTGGCTGGCGGTGGGTCTGTCGGAGCCCAGTGGCAGGCTCAGGGAGGCAGGATCGTAGCACATGTGGGTGGCCGTGGACGGCGTGTGTGGAGGGGAGTGCTTGAAGTGGAAGAGAGGGAAGCGCGGAGGCACGGTCTTCATGGGGGTGGTGTCCATCAGGTGGCCGGGAGGCAGGCAGGTCTGCGTGGGCTGCAGCGGGGGCTCATCCCACAGGCTCTGGTGGGCAGGGAAGCCGGGTGTGGTGGGAGTGGAGGGTGGAGATTGCTTGAAGTACATGGAAGTGCTGGGCATCCCCTCATCTGTTGAGGGGGGCAGTGAAGGCTGGTATGGGGACAGCCGGGTGTCTTCCATCTTTATGAGGGGCCTCTGGCCAGAGGAGGCAGATTGCATTTGGTAGAGGCAGGAAGGCTTGAGCTCATAGCTGCCAGAGTAACCCTCCATAAAGGTGCTGAAGCTGGGAAGGGAAGTGGTGGCAGTGGCAGTGATCTCGGTACTGCTCAGGTCCATGGTCAGCTTGGCATAGTCAGGGTTCATGATGTCTGAGCTGTACTCCGAGCCATACGCGTAGGTCTGAGATGCATAATTTGAACCGGGTGGTGAAGGGCTATACTGCGCTTGCACACAGGGCATATCTGCAAGGGCAAAGGGGCACGTTAACAACAAGCCCAGTGCACCGAGGCCACGGCCCAGGCCCTCACACACTTTTTCTTAGAAGCTTTCCCACATTTCAGAGCTCAGTTAGACACCCAACACCCATTCTTGCCTGGACAGAGCACATTTAAATTAGCCTCAAGCCTTTGCCTTTCAACAAGAAATATGCATTGGGGATCGACTAAGCATTAGGTATTAGAGAGCCTGCTCTCATCTAGTCACAGGAGAAACTCACATTTATACCAGTGTCAGAGAGGGAAGAATCCATCTCAAGCTGCCCTACATCTGCTGTTTAATATACATAGTTGTCAATGAGAATTAGGTAAGTAGAATGAGAAGAGTTTATGACTCTAACTCTGTATGCATGCAATCATGCTGTAAAATTTTCATGAAGGGCAAACGAGATTATCAAATGCATAATATTGAAAATTGTATTTATTTTAAAAGAAGAAGCATCTGTAGCGTTTGTCAGAGGAATTACTCAAATCACAGGGTTTGCTGCTTAGGACTTGCAAGTATCAATTTTATTTACTCAGCTCTGGACTTTTGAAGGATATTTCTGGTCAGCTAATAATTGCAGGTTGCTGTCTAATTTTTTCATTTTAAAGCTTATCTGTGATGGAACATTCTCCTTAAAAAAGTGGAGGGTACAATATATCCTTAAATTTGCAAAAATGTAAGATAAAAAGTATGTGGTGTTTCTGTATTTATGGGAAAGTAAGGTTGAGGACACTAATACAGTTGCTTTTATCCATCAGTCATAAAAGTTAATGCAGTTCACTGATAGCTGGGATAGCTGAAGCAACACAGTGCCTGGCTCTAATGATCTGATTGTTTTTTCTTTTACATTTCCTACTACTCTGCTATTTCATTTGCTGGTCACAGGAAATAATGGACCCAGTTGAGCAATTCATGGAGATTTGCCTGACTAAACACTGTGAGATTGTAGCCCAATGTTTGCAACCCAAACTAAAAGTGTATCGTGTATTTTGCTTCCACAGCAGAGGAATAAAATGCATCAATTAGTATAAATTTCCTCATAAAGAGAAAAGTAAATATGGATTAAATGTATATCAAAATTAAGTGCAGTTCATCTCTTCTTAATCATGGTTATTTATATTCCAAAAGCACTTGAGAAATAATTCATGCTAAAAAAACCCAAACTAAACCTGCCTCAAAAATAATGAGGTTATTTCCTCATTATTTTAAGGACTTCTTTCGCTTACAATTTTAAAATATTCACTTGAGTTTGGCATGCAGGAATCCAAATAATTTGTATTAAATCAACTTTTAATTCTTTCCTGCCTGCTTTGCAGATAAACATATGTAAACTAAGCACTAGACTTCAATTATCATGCTGTCACAAACCATTCAGATCTTTCTTCTTCTCGAGAAAACATTAAAAACTGAGAAAAAAAAAGTTGTTTCCTGAAATAAAGATCTTCCTGCTTGTAAATCCAAAAGCTTGAAGAAAAAGCAGGACAACCCTTTCCCAAGCCTTGCCTCCAAATGTTATTTATATATTATTCTACCATTCTCTTTTTTTCCCTGTCAATTCCTGTCCATTCCATTCCACGCACACACATTTCCAGGCAAGTCGTATCACTATCATTTGTTAGTTTAAGGACCGTCTGTTAAAATATACTGATCAGTGCTTAATCAAATAAAAAGGGAAAGAAATTCTTTCCACACCCCTCCACTAAAAACTGACTGAGGAACACAGCTGAGTGACTGGAGAGATAATGTGACAAATGGACATGTTGACACACAGCTTTACAAAGGAAAAAGGCTTTTTTGCTAGCTCACAAAATGAGCAGGAGTTCAGGGAAACAGATCATTATGCCCTTTTTTCCCCTGCATTTTTCTGAGCGTAAGAGGGTTATGTCCCTGAATTATGTGCAAACTGGAGTAAAAAAAACCAGAAGTCTAAAATAACTCTGACCTGAGGACTGAAAAAATATCCCTAACCTAAAGGTCTGGTCTCTCCTAGCTCTGTGGGACTCCTCCTACCTCACCCTTTGCCAGCACACTTGACTAATTCTAACCTCTACTTTTCCACTTAGGACACCAGTATTAATTCCCCTGCAAAGCAAATAACCTGGGATTTTTTCTTCTTTATCCAAGAATATTTAAAAAATGGGAAAAAAGCCCCACGGGGAGGTGCACTAAAAAGCAACCTGTCATCTAAGCCCAAATGAACGGGTAAAAGAATCAAGATAGGGACATTAGGAACTATTACCCCAGTATTCTGCTACCTTTGGGAGAACTTGACGTAAGGGGTGCCCAGTTGAACGCCAGGCAAGCTGGGCTCCTCACAGGGACACCAGCACTCCCACCCATCTTCCCCTTAAATCTGGCACATCCTTGGCGGGGGGATTGCAACCCCCGTGCGACCAGGCACGGCATCGCCAAAAGCGCTGTGCCAAAGGCAGGCTCTGCCCTGATCCTTTTGGGATTTAAACACCCCTGGCCGTCGGGGACCGATGATGCCAAAGGGATCTGGGAAGCGCAGGGGCCGCGGCAGGGGCTGTCGCACCCTCTCCCTCCTCCCCATCCTGCTGCCCCTCTCGCGGAGCCGAAGCTTACCTGGCGGGTATCTTGCGCGCTGAATGGTGGGGCTGGAGGTGCGGGCGGAGGCGGCGGCGGGCGGCGGCAGCGGCGGCGGCGGGGTGGGTGCCGGCTGGGACCTCTCTGCGGAGGCGGGCCCGGGGCCTGGCCTGGGCGGGGGGCGCTCTTCCGACCCGGGCTCTGTCCGCCGGCGGCGGGGAGACAAGGCACAGTCAGGGGGCGGCGGAGCCCCGCGGGGCAGAGGGGCGCCCCCCGCCTCCCCCCCTGCGGGCCGGCTCGGGCGGACGTGGGGGGGCCTTCCCCCGCGCCCACACGGCAACCCCCCGCCTCGCCCCGCGGGTGGGAAGGGGGAGCCGCACGGGGAGCGCACTCATTCCTGCCGGCTACCGCTCCCTCATCACACAAAAGGCAGAGAGCACCGGGCTGGGACAACGGAGTCGACGGGTTGTTCTCCGAGACAGGAGCCTGGGGACGGCAAGAGGACAACCCCGGGCGGAGTGACTACAACAACCGAGGCAGCATCCCCGAGCGTCCACTTTCCTGCGAGAACTTTCTCTTTTGGGGGGACAGGGACCGGCTGGAAGTTTCTGTGCAAGGTACCGGCCAGACTTGGGGATCCTGCCGCCATCCCGGCTAGCCTGCGGTGTTTCCGCGTCCCGCTCCACCATCGCGGGCGAGGGGGAGGGAGCGCAGCCCCGCCGCCTCCCCACGACCCTCCGGGAGCTGCGAGCCCGGCCGGGGCTCGGCGGCAATGCGGGGGATGCTCGGCCGCGCCGGCCCCTGCCTACGGGAGCCGCTCACCGGCGACTCTTTTTCCCACTCCTTGTCTTTCTTTTGCCTTCCCCGCGCCCCTCGCCTTAGAACCCTCGCCAGCTCCCGGGATGTTAAGTGCCTGTCAGCTTATCCCTTTCTCTCCCGAGCGTTTCATTGCCCCCCGAGCTCCTGCGAGGTGGCTTCCCGCTCGGCGCGGAGCGCCCTAGGGCTCCTCTGCTCCCCCCTGAGCTGCCGGTTACCTAGAGACACTCGCTGCGCTTTTAACCACGCAGCACCCCTCCGGGCTGCCGCCCGAGCCAGGAGCGCAGGGCCGTAAGGGCTGTAAATTAGGAGGAAATAACTACCCTTGTCAAAGCTCTTTTCTTCCTCCGTGCACTTTACATTCAGCCCCGAGTGACACCCCTCCCCACCCTGTAATACGAGGAGGAAACCGTGAAATACTCCATTGTGATTGTGACTTCTTCAAGCGAGTTTCGAAACCTTCATTTACCCGGGAGGGACCGCGGAGGGGGAAGCTCCATTCAATTAAAAAGTTTCGAGCTCGATTTCCACCGCCGGTTAGCTGGCAATTTTTTTTTTTGAGGGGGGAGGGATCGCCCCGAGCCGCGCGGTCACTCCAGCAAATATCCACGAGATCGCGTGAGATTCACCTCCGAAGAAACCGTCTGGTCTGGTTTAGTCCATTGTTTTTTTACCGGGGCTTGACTCCAGCATACAACGGTCTCCACGGAGGGGAGAAAAATAGGGCGAAGAATGTAATCGAGTGAAGCGGCTTGGATAAAAGTTAGCGATTCATTCCCAAACTTTTTTTTCTTGGAGAAAAAAATCCTATCCCAACACACCAACTCCCCTACATAAAACAGCATTTTCCGCCTTTTCCCTGGGAAATATCCTCGCACAGAATCCATCGTATCCAAAAATTGCGAGTTAAGTAACAGCGTTCTTAACTAGCCGCGCTAAGGTGAGCCGCATCTCTGCCCGGGACAGAGTATCGCGATAATGCTGCCCCGATAACCGTCCCCCGACATAACAGCACAACCCAGCGCCCGCGCTTTGTCGCCTCTTTCCAAGACTGAAACTTCTTTCGCAGCTATTAAGGCGAGAAGGCAAAGGCGAGAGGCGCCGCGGGGGCAGGGAGCGGGGCAGCGGCGGCGGAGCCCAGTCTCCCCGCACGGTACCGCCCGTGCCGGGGCACCGCGGCCCCTCGTTACCACTTCTGACCTCCGAAGGGAAAAGTGCACATTTCCGAGGAGCAGATGCCCGGCAGACGTGCCGAGCAAACATCCCAACTCATTTCAATAGAATATGTCACATTCCAGCAATTACCTCTCGGGCGAGCACTTTGGGCTGCCGAGGGGGGCTGCTGCCTCCCAAAGTGAGATGAGCTCAACCTGCCCTATTAGACAGCTGAACTTGTGCAAACAGAACCACCGATTTCCCAAGCGCGGCTACTAAAGGAAGGAGACAAATTGCTGCCATTCATCACCAGCGCTGTAAACTCCCCGCCGCCGCCGGCAGCATCATTTCCATGACAACAACTAGCAGAAATACCTTAGTACCACCGGCTCCGGCTCCCGCTCCTCTCAACCACTGCCCTCCCGTTTGCGAGGGGCAGAGGTGCCCTGGCCACGGCAGGGGTTGCCGAACCGGCAGGGAGTCTCGGAAGCCGAGAGACAAATGAGCATCCACAGGGAGGATGGGGAAGGCGGGGGGGAAGGTGAGGGAAAAGTTTCAGCGAGAGCCCGGCACGGCAGCGCGTCGGCTTGAGCCGTATCGCCCGTCGCCGGCATCTCCCCAGCATCTATCTACCCCGGCGGCACAACTTTTACGGAGTGGGGACACGCCGCGTTGTCCCTTTCCCTCAGCCGCTCCCGCTCACTCGCATACGTACTCGGTTGCTGTGGAGGTTCCGTCTTTACATCTAGTTTGTAGGTGCCCGCTTCCTTAAAGGCGCGTGTAGGCGCTGTCCAGCGGCAGGACCCGAGACACAAAATCCCTCAGACTCCCGGTAGCTGCAGGTCCAGAGGGTGCGTTATCCCGAGGCATGGAAAAGGATTGCAAAAGACTGAGAAGCCAGGAGCCCGTCCCCGGGCGAAGAGAGGGAGTGAGCAGGCGGGCGGGCGAGGGATGCCGAGCGGCCGCCGCCGCC
>VWZD01000913.1:469978-524888 GCA_013396695.1 Sakesphorus luctuosus | reverse complement strand
CGAGCTGCGCTGGAGAGCAGGTGATGCTGACTGTGCCTTCGCCCGGCGGCACAGCGCGTCCTGAGCGGCGGCAGCTCGCAGCCATGTACTCTGAGTCACACAATCGTGGAATGGTAACCGGCTGGAAAGGACCCTAAGGATCACTTAATCCCAAAACCCCTGCCA
The DNA here is from genome assembly GCA_013396695.1 of Sakesphorus luctuosus. Classification (NCBI taxonomy): domain Eukaryota; kingdom Metazoa; phylum Chordata; class Aves; order Passeriformes; family Thamnophilidae; genus Sakesphorus; species Sakesphorus luctuosus. Next base: position 524,723 of record VWZD01000913.1, on the reverse strand, counting down.
TGGGCAATGACACCTTCTATCAGACCAGATTGCTCTGATCCCCAACCAGTCTGGCTTTGAACACTTGCAGGGATGAGGCATCCACAGCTTCTCTGAACAACCTGTTCCAGTGTCTTACTGCCTTCACAGTAAAGGATTTCTTTCTAATCTGTAACCTGGATTTCCCCTCTTTCAGGTTGCACCCATTACTCCTTGTCCTATTGCTACAGCTCTCAATGAGTCCATCTCTGGCTTCTCCGTAGCCCCCCTTGGGATACCAGAAGGTTACTGTGTGGTCTTCATGCAATATTCTCTTCTCCACGCTGAACAACTTTCTCAGCCTGTCTCTGTAGATGCACAAATCACCGTGTGTTCAAGTGTTGCCTGTGAGTTAGTGACTCAGTAGTTGCTCTGCAGTCGGCCTGAGTCCATGTGCAGCCAAGAGGGGGATGCGTAGCAGAAGCGGTAACTTCGGTGATGTTGCTGTACTCCCTCTAGTCTCAGATCCCAGGCAGGTCTACAAGGAATCTGAGTATATTTTAGCTGGTTGTTATAGGGAATCTGTTCACTGCTGTACCATGGGTGTTTCGTAGGCTTGGCTGCAGCCGTTTCCCACGAGGTAGGCAATAGTTTTTTTGGATCTCTTTATGTCCAGGGAGGAAGTGGATGTCAGCTTCTCACAGTCTAGGCAAGTGCTCCAGCCAGTGGTCTGCTGTGTGGAAGTGGCTGTGGTGCTGGTCCCTGTGCACTGGACCCTTCAGGGCTGGGAGTGTAGCAAGAGAGCTCATTTTGCAAGCAGCTGTGCTGGCTGAAGATGCAACTTTCCCCCAGCGATTTGCTGCCTTTCCTCTGCCAGAGTTACCGCCCCCACAGCTCTTGAGCTGATGTTGGATAAGCAGCTGGATGAACTGCACTAATATTGCCTGAGGCGCCCTAGGGAGGATTCCTGCACTCTTGTCTTGCTGAGGGAGGTTTGGACTTGGTTGTCTGTGCCTGTCTATGATGGCAACATTATATGGCAATAATACGTTTACCTATTGCAGTAGTATTTGAAAGAAGATACCTGCCTATTGCTTTAGGCATTGGGAGAACTTTCTTGTGAGTATGTGGGAAGCCTGGGATTTAGGGTGGGTAGACAAATGCTCAGGTCAGTCTGGTTGGCAGCACGCCTGTGTGTGTTCACAGCAGGGCTGTGTGCCAGGTAACCTTCCTTGGGTGAGAGCAAGGGCATGGGCAGCACGTTTAGCTTTCCTGTTTGGGTATCTCAGTTACATCCTAAGTGTATAGGGCTAGGTTCAAAGACAGGCAGGGCTGAACAACCTATTGAAAAAAATTATGGGGAAAAATTCCAATTCTAGTACTTAAACTGTTAGTAAATAGCATGATAATGAAATCTTTGTCTGTTTTTTATTACAAGCTTTTTGGATATGGGAGCATCACAATCTGTCTCATGCCTCTTGTTGCTTGCACCAGTGTGTGTTTCTTTCAGAGAGTCTTTGCAAAGCGGTAACAAAGAAAATGTAAATAGCAGATCTACTTAATATGACTCTTCTATGCTTGGGGTTTCAGGAAATCAAGCCATTTTAATTGTTTTGTAGTGCATAGTCTTTTTGTGTTTTGTTTTGTAGGTCAACATCTAAAACTTGATTGGTTTGCCAGAATTATAAGTTGCAAAGTACTTGATGTTACATTTTTCTTGTCTTGTGCTTTTGTATCAGTGGAGTTTAGAAAAGCAATTTCTCCTACTAAGAGAATTAGCCATTTCAGTGATTCAGGGCTTCCACTGAGTTCTGTTCACCTGGGGAGCTTTGTATGTGTTTTCTAGCCCTGGTAGAGTAAACAAATTAATTCTTTATGTAGATAAAGTATTTTGCAACTAGCAGTGTGTTGAAGAGTGATACTTGTAACTTCTCATTGCTCGTCATCTTTCTAGGGTGTATTCGACATAGTCATTTCTTGCAAAAGTTGAAACGTTTTTAAATCTCAGAGTTTTTTGGATGCATACCCTTCCCTGAGGTACGTGGTCTGTTGGAACATCATACAGAGACTGTGGCAGCCTTCTACCATCATCTCTGATGATATATCAGCTTCAGTTCTCAAAGAAAATGGTTAATTCACTAATTGCATTCATAGAGAGAAACTCAGTGGTTCTGCAGTTGCTGTATTTGTAAGGAGGAGAATTTTCTTAGGCTGGACACAGGGCTGCACAGATGAGCTGAAACTAGGAAAGCTCATTTTTCTGTGACTGATTCCCTCTGATGTTTTCCACCATTGCAATAGGATAGATTTCCTGTGACATCATCAGTGGGATAGATGGTGTCTTTGCCTCTATCTAGTCATCCCTGAAGTAAGAATTCCAAGCCTTTGGCAGCTCTCTAGAGGTGAGTGAAAAAGATGAAAGAATCTAGTTATGAACAGCCCTGCAAACTAACCTACTTTCTGAAAATGGTGGAGTTGAGTGGAGCACTCTTTCCAGGAAAAGTTGACTTGGTATCTCTGCTTTGTGATAGTTCAAAGAGAACGTTGGTGAGATCTATTCTTACAGTGCCACTAGTGGACAAAATGAGATCTTTAGATGTGCTTGCCCAAAAACACTGTTAGCAAGCTTCCATTAAACCCATCTCAAGCTTTTTGTTATTTGGCCTTGTGCCATTTCATGTCTAAGGGTCTCCCACAAGGTTCAGGTGCTTTACTAGTTGGCTGCTTTTAGGGTTTTTGATGGCAAAAGCACTTGGGTGTGCAGTGAACTCTATGCCTGCGGAAAGTCTAGAGATGGAACACTTGACAGTGGGCTGAGAAAAGCTGCCTTTAATACCGTGTTACTTCTCAATGCTGGGTCCCAAGGCCTTGAATGAAGGAGGATGAAAAAGGTGAGAATTTAGAGGTGATCTTGGCAGGGCTCAACCCAAACCAAAAATGTAGCATCTCTTTCAGTTCACATTTGTAGACAGTAATTCTACAGGTGTAGTGACTTCTTTGAATAGAAGATAAACCAAACAAAGACAGAGCTTAGGGGAAAGCAGAGAAAGATGAGTATGACACAACGTCATAATGGCTTGGTAGAGTATGGTAATACAGCAAAAAACTTGTCTCCTTTATAGCTGTCTCCTCTTAATTTCCAGCACTGGGAGTAAATGTCCTCTACAGTGATGCTGCCTGTGATCAGGCTGATTGATTGTGTTTCTGTCACTACAAATGGTAAAGAGTAAAAATATATTTTGCAGCAGCACTTGATCACAAGAAAATCAGATATTACTGTGACGATATTGTACATTCTTTGAGTATCTCTTCAGGTAGACTGGGATGCTTATGTCAGTGAAGGCATTCCAGTCTGTTTTACAGAATTCAATGTGTCAGATACACTTTTTTACTATGAAAAAGAAAAGCATTCTATTCCTTCTGTGATATATTTCTAGAAGCAGATTTGCTGACTTTTATCTTGAGCAAATTCTTGTTACTTCTTTTCCAGAAATGGTTCATTTGTTGAACATGTTTGGATGGAATGCAACAATGCTCATGATTGTATTAAAATCTAGTTTGGTATTTGAGTTACTAAAAAGTGTGGCTTGGTACAGTTCTTGAATATGATTGCAGTAATACTGTTTTCAAAGGTTCCATGTTCTAAAAAAGTTTTAATTGGCATTGTTTTCCTTGTTCCCTTGTTTTTGATTTAATGAGAAGCAAAAAAGGGATAGAGTGGGACGTCGTAGGCAGACGAGCACAAGATAATGTGGTTTGTTAATGTCAGCCTTCAGCTTATGTTTGTGGTCACACTTTAAAATGCCCTTCTCAATTTCTCTGCTTTCTGTTCTTCTTTTCAGTCTACTCTCTCTTCTGCCTTGTACCTCTAGAGTTTCCAGTCTCTGTTTTGGGTCTCCTTCCTTCCACAGTAGGCCAGTTGCAGACTTTCCTGCTTCACATACCCTTAATTGACTAATTTTTTTTGTTTATGTATTAAAATTAAGAAGTGATTTCATGTTAGCTTTTTAGGGGTTTAATAACACTTATATTTACCTTTTTTCCCAATCTGATTGCTATGTGGGAGAAGTGCTAATGAAACCTGTTAATGTCTAAAGCATGTGTGGTTTTTTTCCTTTCCTACATTGTGCCTTTTTCTAAACATTTTTTTTTACATTTGGCTTTCATTACGTTCTCTTCTACTGACTTGGCCGTTCAGAACTGACTTCAGCCATGAATCAAAACCAGAAAGGAGTTCTGCTCTGAGATCTGGCATGTAACAGAGACAGAACTACTCATGAATGGTGAGATTTGCACATGCCTTTACTCACAATGGCCTTTCCTACTAGCGACTAGATCTTCCTCCCCTGCTTATCAAGTCTGCAACTCGTTCGGTCTTCTGTGGCAAAGACTTTTGCACTGGGAAGAAGACGTACGTCTGAGGTGTTTCTTCTCTTCTTTATTATTCTTAAGGCTTTTAGACCCATAGAGCAACAAGTAGTCATAGAAGACTGGTGACTGCTTTCCATTTCACATTCCCCCAAGCTGATTTGGAGAAAAACTAATCCCCTCTATGTGAGGAGAGCAGTGTGGTCATTCTTTGTGTGAGGGACACTGGTTACTATCACACTGGCCCATTTATTTCTGTGTGTCAAAGTATTTTATGCATTCTCAGTAATTTGTTCACAAAATATGCTTAGGTAAGTTGGTTGGTCTCTTGCAGTTAATTTGGTATGTAAAAAGTGCATGATGTGCTTAATTAAGTGTTAGTGCTTAGTTGTGGAAGAAGTTCTACAAAAATAGAGAAAGGTAGAAATAACCAGTGCAGCCATCTGCAGTGTGTTGTAATTTCATTTGAATTTCCTCAGTCAGTGGTGGGGGAAAAGCTAGAAAATGGGTAATTGGGGATTTAAATGATTGTTCTTGGCTGTGATCATTCAGATATTGGGTTGATTATTAGTGGAGATGGTTGGGTAGGGGAAGGGTGGATGAACAAGAGAAATTATTTGAAAACTCATTGTTGGTGGAACTTGGTAGGAGTAATAAAACACAAGGAATAGCAGGTAAGAAGTCTCAGTAATATTGGGTAAGATCTCTTACGGGTTGTAAAGGCTGGAGAAAGTGCATTAGGAGATTTTTTTTCTATGAACCAGGAGAAGAATTAGGGAAATGTCATGCCAAAGTTCTACAACTCGAACAGACGCCTCTTTTTTGTGAAATTTTACAAAACTTGATGGTTAGCTACTGCTTCTGAATGATGCTTGAATTGCTCTCGTACAATCAGTTTGTGCATCTTGTTGTAATAATTGTACAGATGTAAAGATTTGCACTTGGATGTACACTTTCACAAGAATAGTAAATGTTTGCTTTTGGAAAACTGTCCTAATTGTTTTTTAAAACTGGAGAAAGGAGTTAGGCACTAAGCTAAAGTAAATTCTTGGCTGAACAGTGTGTGGGATACAGTAGAGGCATGGATGCATAGTTGTACAGATTTATTTATATTTAAACAATTTCCTGAATTCAGATTGTGCCTCTCACTTGTATAAATACTGACCCACTCCCTCCCTCCATAGTTTCACAATAACTTTAGAAGCTACAAATCCTTGCGCTCTGGTTGGCTACTGACTTTTAGTAGCCAGTCATATGGTATAGATTTGCAAAGCTGACGCAAAATGGAGCAATTCATCTCCTCCCTAATACAGGCTGCTGAAAGCATATGGCCCTGAAGCTCTGCTCATTGCACTGTAACCCTGCTGAGTACCAAAGCGAGTTCAAGGTTTTGGTTTTGGTCTTAGACTTTACAATGCTTGATGGCGGTGGCCCAGGCTGCCTGAGGGAACACCTTCTGCAGTCACGGCCGCTCATGACAGCTGCATTCCACTGGAACAATGGCATTGTTGGCGAAAGGGGGAATGAATGGGGGACACAAACTGCTTCTGCAGCTAGCCCACAACTGAGGAATTGATTCCTGGAACACATCAGAGTGACTATAAACCTCCCTGTCCTCGGAATTAAGCGTAAAATTCACTTGCTTCAACCTCGACTTTCCACAATGACCAGGAAAAAAATTCTCTAGGGTGTAGACAAGAGTGATCTCAGTTTCTTTTGAAAAAACCCCAGTAACTGTATACAAAAGTGTAGAAAAAATAGGGTGTATTTTATCTGCTCTTCCTGTGCAGTTTTTGGTAGTCTACCTCATGACTCCTGCTCTCAATACTTTACACTTTACTGGCCTGCAGTAGACTCAGTTTTTTGGGTGAGGAAAAATCCCAAAGAGGGACAATAGAAAGTCAAGCAGAAAAGCAACACAGAAGAATGTTTCTAAAAATTTTAGCTTAACTTTTTCTATTTCCCTTGTTCCTCTTCACAGCTATTCTTACTATACTTTTTATTTACGGATGTGTTATTGATTGTTAAAATGCAAGAGTTAAGTTTATTAACTGTTGCAGGAGTGTTTCAACTACTCTTGGGACCAGAGCCTTGCTAATTTGTTGCAAGCAGCATTTGAGTGAGAGTAAGCAGATCAAATTGGGGGGAGAAAATACCCACTACAATTTTTTCCAGAAAAGCATTGGACAATGTTGATGTCACAGTCCTTTTGCTCTATAGTTCAGTTTTGAGCCTGAGCCTAGAGAAACTGTAAATCTATTCTGAAATAGCTAACAAATGGCTCAGTCTTCATAAACAGAAGTCCACCAAATCATGGGTGTCGTTAGAGGGTGACTGGAGCCCGAGTGTCTGTGGTGCCAAAGGAAGCTGGTGGGTGTCAGGTTCAGAACAAGAGGAGGTGGTTCTTTGCACAATGTGTCACTAAGCTCTGAAATTCCCGAGGACATGACAAATACTAGGGGTTTGCCTGTGTCCGAAGAGGCAGCAGCGTGGTAAGCAAGCCAAAGCTATAAAGACACAGCATGCAAGCTCAAGAGGGGTTGAGAGTGGAAGGTGTTCCAGGGTTGTGTTCTGATGCTGTTGCCTGAGATTCTTTTCTTTAATCAATATTGCACAGAACGCTTTGTCAGGGGGATCACTGATCTGGCACAGTGCAGCTGTCTCTATTTTTATGTTCAAAAACAGTCCAAGGAGAATCAGGGGAATGACAAAGCTTATGGAGATGTCAAATATAAAGCTGGCTGTAAAGCAGTGCAGAAGATCTTGCAGTTCTGCATGACTTAGTGAGAAAATAGCAGAGGAAAATCAGAATTGATAAATGCAAAATAATACACATGCACTATTATACACACACAGCGATGTGCTCTACATTACCTGTTATTGCTCAGGAGGGATCCCGGACTCCCTGTGGATAGACCTGTGAAAATGTCAGCTCAATACTCAACAGAGGTCAAGACAACAAGCAGTACAATGTTAGGAAGGGATAGAAAGAACAAAAAGTGAAAATAAAGGAAAGTCCCATCATACTGGTATATGAATTCCTGAAGATCTTGAAAACTGCATGTGTTTGGGGCCACCTTATCAAAAGGAAGGTAGAGTGGAATTTGGGAAAAAACCCTCGGCAAATGATGAAGGATCATTGGAATAGTTTTCATATAAGGACAGAAAAGTTTTTCCATTTAAATAATAGATTTCAAGGAAAAGGGGTTGCATGTGATAGTTCTTTGCAGTAAGATAAATAGTGGATGGGAGGATACAGAGCAAATAATTAGTTTCTCAGTGATAAATCATGAAGAAAGATGAAATCTTTGGGATACGAGCTTGAGAACAAGCAAGAGAAGTTACTTCTACAGGAAAAAAACCCCCGCCACAAACAAAGGTAGTGATGTTGCTTCTGGTTCAGAAAGCTCTTTAACTGACTGACTAAAGGGGGATGGTGCTGTGCTTTTCCCAGGGTAGTCACTGTTGACCACTGTCAGGGATGGCAGTCGGTGAAATTGAGTCTGTTGTGGGGAATGTGCCTTGTGTTCTGAGCCCTGACATCGGGGGTAGTGGTGTGATGCTCTGCAGCATGGCCTGTAGTGGAGGAAGTGCCTTGTTCACAGGATGTGGTGTGTGCATGTAACCACTGAGGAAAGGAATGCTTTGTTTCTGAATATAAAAAGATGGAAATGGTTGAAATTCAATGTAAAATCATACAGAAGACCATGGCACGGTTTGTTACGTGTTGCACATTGGTTTGATGAGTGATTATAATATCAAAATGTTTGTGAGCTTTGGTTGGGTCCCTTCCAACTCAGAATAGTCTGTGATTCTGTGATTCTGGTGGATGGTCCAAGGCCACACAGTCTCAGCTGTATCTTTGTAGTGCTGATGTACCTATTTTCAACTCTGAAGCCTTTAAAAAGCAAGGTAGGCACGAAAAAGTTGTTTTTACTGAACTTTTTTTGGATTTGTTAACTTTATGGACTTGGGGAAGATCATAGTAATGAAGACAGTCTTGTGAATACATGTATGTCAGATGCATTTGCTGGATCACAGCCCAATAATAGAAAGAGAAAATGAAACTTAAAAAGTTACTGTTTCTTGCCTATTCAAGACTTGATCACTCACTCTGAAATTAACTCTACTCTTGCTAATGTGTTCTTTCTTTTGTTGGTTGGGTTTAGGTTTTTTATTTGTTTTTGTTACCTTGATTTTTTTAAATAACAGTAAGGAACAAGTGAGGTAATGCTGGAATACATGTTTTCTAGTGACAGTCTGCTCAGCACCTGTTAGAAAATATCAAGAAGTTGCCCTGATGAAAAGTGTCTCCTTAATCAGACTGAAGGCAGTAAGAGAGATTCTGTGGCAAAAATTTCTGCCTATGACCCAGTTCTGTGTATTGGTGTTCCAACTCCCAACTTTAAAAAAGGCACAATAATTAGATAACTAGGGGAATACACCATACAAAGAACAAAGATGCTCCATGCAAGTATACTACTTTCTACAATTAATGAACAATGCTAAGTGGTTTTTAATTCTTAATAAAAAGTATCTTTAGTTAGTAAGTGAATGGAATTACAATTGTAAATGAATACACAGACTGCTAATCTTTAACAATTATATACATTTTAGGGTCAACAACTTTCTAGTGTTTTTGGAATAACAAAGATATAAAAATAGATTTTGGCTTCATGATACAATTCGGTATTTATACAATTAAATTAGCATTGCATTTAAATATCTTTCTTTCCACAACATCATAAATGTACTTACCCACTCTCATCAGGCATGTGCAAATGCCTTTCTGATGTTCTCCCCAAATCCCTACCTTCTCCTGGTGTCTCATCTTCTATGTTACAACCAAGTTGTGACAAAATGAGTTAAGGTGCCACCATTAGATATTAAAATGTGAGACACTAACTTATAGAAGGTTAGTACTCCTCAGAGCACAGTTTTTCAAAAATCAGTCAGTGGGCATCTCAGAGAATGCCTTCATCTGAACTAAAGGGATTCTTCAAACTCTTTAAACTTTTCCCACACATTGAGGGTGAAAATAGTAATTTTGACATTGGATTAATGTATGCATATTCTCAGGAAAAAAAAAAAGACTTACCATGATTAATACTACAACATGATACCTTTTTTCTCCTTTTAATTGGTTATTTGGTGAATTGAAGTAATGGTGGTTCAGTGTATTTCTTACATGATCACACAAGTCTGCAGTCTACTGTCATATTGCAGTTGGAACACATATACTTAAATTTCTGTTGGAGAAATTTGGTTTCAAACAAATGTCTTTGATTATTGGCATAGAGAGTTATTTTTTCACTATTTCTTTTTTTTTTCCAAAAAGCCTTACTTAATTATACTTCAATATGGTCCTTAAAGTTTCACACATACTACAAAAAGTAGTTCTGTGGAAAAAAAAATTAGTTTCTTGCTAGCTGTATTTTATTACATTTCAAATCCAGAGCCCTGACTTTGGATATCATAGCAAATAATAAACATATTACTGTAGTATAATGGTTACTGTTCAGCAGCTGAGCAACAGGAACTGACCCCATATGTGCTTTCAACAAAACCATCAGTTTTGAACACTGATGAGGATATACATTAGGCTCTTCTCGCAGCCACAACAAAGCAACCATGTTTTTCCACAATAAAAACTTGCTGTAAGACAGCAGTCTACATTTGGTATTTCTTCCTGAACTATCAGTAGAACCATGTACTAAGCTTCACTTCATGTATTTACTGACAATTACTAAAGAGTAAGTGTCTTCAACATCACTAAAGGCCTATAGAAAATTTATGTTCTTGCATCAATGCCTAAAATGTTCAGCAATTTTTTTACTGTGGATTCAGAATAAGAATGAATGATGAATCTCATCTGATACTCACATCTCAGGCTGCAGTGGAAGGTTTCATCCTTGTCATACGTAGGTAGAAATCACCTGATTTTGTGCTCTCTGGAGTCATAGAAAGTAGAGAAATAAAGGATGCCAAGCATGGAGAATTACTATTTGATTGCACAGGGAAGAGTAAGTCTTGCCATGAGCAGGTGTTTATTACAGCTAAGTGGTAAGTTTATCTTACAACAACCTATGGGCTATGTTTTAGTAATCACAAGGTATTTTTAAAATTCTATTATCCGTGAAGAAAACTACTTAGAGTATTACCAGCACTTCCAGAACTGCACTGAATAAAAACACTACAGAGATACAGGCTCAACAGCAGCATGCATCCATGCAATCCTGGATTATTGTGAGTTCATCTCTGCCTGTGGCAAAGTCTACGGAGGAGAGAGCTTCTCCCACATTTTGATTTTAGTTTCTTTGTAAACTGGCCATCTCTAAAATGGAATTTACAGATTCAGCAATAGTGATTAAGGCTGTACAAACTCAAGATAGGAAGAAATTTGGTGGGGGAGCTCCACCTAGCTGGCAAAATTTCTCTATTTGGCCCAGTTTAGTTTCACACATGATGAGACTACTTCACTGGGCAAGTTGTTTCTGTACAAAAGCTCCTGGCAAAAACCACAAAGCCAAATGGGTATCTTCCAAATGCGGAGGCTGGATGTCACATTATTAATGCGTGTCCTGAAACAGAATGTTTCTTTTCCAGAGAACCTGTTTAGGAAAGTATCAAGGGGAACCAATTCTCCTCAACACATTCCTCCTCTACCTTCCTGCCTTCTTGATTCCCACTCAGAATGGAGAAAAAACATAAAGGAGCAAGCAGATCAAAGAGAAAGAAAGTGTTAGAAATATGGATGCTAAGTGCATAGTCCCCCTATGGAAAGGACAGGGCAACTTCATGTTCCTTTGTGCTTTGGATTTAAAATTAAAACAAGAGTGGCAGAGTTGCATGTGAAGGACCAGCAAAGGCAGTGTTTACTAAAGAAATCAATTTTACAGAAAAGTTCAAAATGCAATGACGTTAATAAGAATTCTCCTTTAACAGACTGACTACCAGAATGAGGTCTAGGAAAAGGGTCTTTTCTTATGAGCTGTCTACCTTTTGGATTTTGGTTTAAGTTGTGGAGGTTTTACACTATATTAATTACAACGTAATGCAGCTATAGTCAGAAGTCATTGCTATCAGGGACAAAGCTCTTTATAAGACCAATGGAATTTGAACACTAGGACAGAAACCTGGAGACAGCTAAATCCTGTATTGTAACAGATTAGGACAAAACCAAAGATGTAAAGATACTTTTCTCTAAATCATAAAACTACCATGTCTGTCACTGCTTTACCACTTAAGTATGTTTCAGCCTCTGGAAATGACAGAACATGAAAGAATTTTTAATGGCTTGAAAAGGCATTCTAGAAGCCAAAGACCAGTACATCCGATCTGCTGACCAAACCAGTAAAAGCCTCTAGTAGAAGGTAACTGACTGTTATAGTTTAAGCTGGCAAAATGCCAACTGCCTGGTACCCAGTCAAAAGGTCCACTTCCAGAGAAGGAGAGTGAGGGAAAAAACCAGAAATGAGGCTTTGGATAGGGTGAAGTTCTTATATTTATATAGAGAAGTGGAAAGCTTAACACCAAATATGAAATAGCACATAGTGACAGGAAACAACAACAGGCTCACCGAGGTCGCCCCAGCTAACAAGCAGAATTCTGAACCAACCAAACTTCCTCCCCAAAGGAAACTTCTCAGCAAGAGGGAAAAAAAAGGAATTAACAGGAATATGCTCGCTTCCCCAGGTAAACAGCCACGCAGACCGGCAGCAGGGCCTGATATCAGCAGTCAGGGAGTAGGAACCCTCCTGGTCCGAAGCATGGACCGAAAAGGCAGAAACTCCTCCCCCCTGGCTTGTTATACTCCTCAACGCTTCCTAATGATGTCAGATGATATGAAATACCTTTTTGGCTGCTTAAGTCAGATGATACCTGTCCCCTCTAATCTGCGTCACGTCCTTTGAGGCCTGCTGAAAACTGAGGCTTAAATGGGGACCTATGCTGACTAGAGCCAAAACTACTACAGTGACTAAATTCTCAAAGAAGTGAAAGGAAAAGGGAAAGGGAGGACTAGCATACAGAGGTAGTTCATCTGTTTTAATAATGAAGAATTTATGGAGTAATATTTGAACAGAATAGCAGCTTTCTTAGCAGCTCATAACTTCCTTAGCATTTCGGAAAGGAAAACTTAAACAGATTCTGTTAGTCCAGAATAATTAAATTTGATCAAATATATTGCGGCAGAGTAGTAGAAAGAAGACTCTTGGTCAGGCGTGATAAATTTGACACTGATTACATGGATGGTTATGATTAGATGTATTGCTAAGACAGTATTTGAATATTGCCAATGCAGTACAGAATATAGGCAGGTCTAAAGGGTTATACTATAAAAAGGTCCATCTAGGAACATACAGGTTTACAGTCTCTGACCTTGCAGAACACACAATTTCAAAGCACCTATGGGGCTACTTTAGGTTTATCTGCGTATGAGACCGTATCTTAGCACTTCTACTCACCCACACAAAAATAAATGTATTCCTAATGAGAGCATCCAGAGTGTTCCTCCTCCAATTTCCATGTGGTATTTTATCTTAGGACAAATCATATTGCCCATCAGAGACCATCACAAGGGAGAAGGGGGGAGGGCGTGTGGGAAGGACTCACAGGAGGACCAGACTGTCTTTCATCACCTGTCACACATATACCAGCAAGTTTCTTGAAAAAAACCTCTAGAGTCCAGTCGATGCATGAGTAAATGTGCAGAACAAGCTATTGGCAGTCAGCAACATACTCAGGGATAAATTGTTATGGCCAAACAGAGAAGGGGGTTGGAGCTTTTATTTATTTATTTTATAAGCATTAAGAGTCTAAGTAACTTGTTTCAAATTCTGGAGACCCTCAAAGCACTGGTGGACTCAGGGACCTAAAAAACACAAAGAGAAATCTCACAGGTTTAAATTTGCTCTTCCTTCCACCCCTGCACACTTTTCTGGACCTTCAAACTGAAAGGCTGAAAATCACTTGTCTTAACTGTAACATGAACAGGCCTCAGCAAAGACCTGTTTACAGGAGATGTGTGACATTACGTGCACAGCCAAAATAAATTCAGTCCAGTAACTTGAAGAAATAAATTACTCAACCCAGCATACATACATAAGATTTACCTTGTTTTAGCCACTTGCTTTGTTACTACAGGATTCAAGTCAAAGTATTAGGCCTTGCAATGTAGTGCCTCATTATACTCTAAAATGCTCACAAAAGCTCTACCTAAGATTGGCCATCATTAGTAATGAGTGCCATATTATGTGCTTGGGGGAGAATCATTAGTTTAAAAATCGCAATGGCAAAGATGTGAAAGAGCAACTTATTTTTCATAAGTTTCACCTTATGAACTTCTCTACTTCTGGTGCTAAAACTTTAGTGTTAGCAGGGAATTTGAATGACATCATAGAAGCTACTAACATTTCAAACCAAACAACAGCGACGTACATTTGACTGGAGAAGTTTGACTAAGTATTGTACGGATACCTTGAAAACTAAAGGAGATGGTAGTTTTGCCTTTAGGTTCATCATTGATGTAACTGAATGATTTCTTACCTGTTTGCATATGACATCACTTTCCTACTGGGGTGCCATGATGCAATTGTAGAATAATGGAATAGTCAAGCTTTTGCTGACACCCTCTTATTTTTGAGGCCATTACCACAGTATATGAGAGTGTATTTCAGTCCTAAGAAGACAGGGTAACAGTATGCCCCTGTTGGAGTCAGAAACTAGATTTCAATCAGTAATGCAAATAATGATTTATATGTATCTGTATATTTATGGTAGGGGATATTACCTATCCTTGTAGAAGTATGTGGGTGTGAGGTTATCAGTCATTATCTTCAGACTTTAATGGTTCAACCTGGAGAGGATGCCTTGCAGGCTGACGAGGGCTAAATACTGAATCCTGCCAGGCATTGTTTTCTTCTGAGTCACAGTCGCTCTGCTTTGCGCTGTGTTGGCAGCTGCTGACTTTGCAAATAGCTGGGCTGGTTGAGAATATTAAAATATCTCATTGCCAGTCTTGCTGCTGAAGTGTATCACCCTGGTAAATCTTGTAATGGAAATAAGCCTGCTTACTTTATCCACTACAGGCCCATCTAGAGGGTGTGATTAAACCAGCTGACAACCTTGCAGACTGGACTAATGTGTATGAGGAAGGGCTCTATACGATCTCTTTGGTTAGCAGGTCTCTGCAAGCATTAACCTGGAACTAATGGACTATGGAGACCAACCAGGAGTGGTAGCAGCTTCATCCTGTGCTAGACCTGAAAGAGGATACATGCATGCAGAAGCGCTCATTCTTACTCAGAGTGCTACTGCTTCAATTTGTATCAGTGTGGGAAAAAGACTACAGCTTCCCATTCTCCATACTCAAGTATTACTATGCAGTGCTGTATTTTAGCTATAAGCTGTGCCAGTGTAATGAATCCAGATTGGTATGTGCTGGAAGGTTTATATCTCCTTAAAGTTTTGCTAAAAACATCACATCCTTTACTGAAATCTTTATGTGGTTAGAAAAAAACAACAACGACAACAACAAAAATATATAGGTGAGTATTTATGCGGTTTCTCAGTAATGTTTCTCTTGACCGGTAAATAAATACAGTAAGTCAGAGCCTTTTCTTTTTAAATAGTGTAGGCTGCTCGTAATAAATATATTAGAATAAAGAGTATAAATATTTATTTTTACCTGTTCAATACAAATATTTAAAAGGTGTTTTAATCCTTGTTTGACTGTGTATTGCTTTGTTTCTGGCTTGCAATTTACAAAGAGAGACTCAGAAAAGGAAGTGAAAAATATTTTACAACTTGAATTTGTTTTAATCTCTAACAGACTTCTTACAACATCTGTGGCAGGATCCTGTGGGGAACATGAATAATCTGAAAAGGTGAGCTTCATACCTACTTAAAGGCTATTACAATTTACTTGTTTAGCATCAGCAGACGGAGTTGCCTTGGCACATCAAGACTCGACTGGGAGAATGGTGTATTTCAGAATGACTGTAGTTTACAGAGTTTTTTCTTATTTCTGTATACTGTTAGGTTCGTTAATACATATATATTTGTTCTTTTCAAAAAGCTTTGCAAAAACATGTATATATTGCATAACCTTTGCTGAAAAGATTTCACAATCATTTCAGTATAAAGAGACTATTTTGAATGACAGCATCTTGCTTCAAAGGCAATTCCCTCGTGAAATATATTAGTGCAATGAAATCTATTACTGTCTTTGTGTCACATACTGAAATTAACTTCTCTGCCATAAATGAAAGGTTATAAAGGTAGCAAACAATAAAACGAAGAAGAAACTGTGCAAGCTCTGTGAAGGGGATTTCGAGGTAATGAGGAGCTACCAGCAGGTGTAGTTTTTATTTGTGATAATGGATGTTATAAGCCAAAAAACCCCAAACCATGCATGATGCAGTTTCTTCAATATTAACAGTGTTGTACTTGCTTACAGCTGAGGTTGTCCTGCACTTTTGGTTGCAGTGGTCATATGATCTGGAGAAAAAAAACCTATGTATATGTTTGTCCACAGTTTTTACAACACCTATTGCAACTGCTTCTGATTCTCTGCTCTGTGCTGTTGACTGCACTGCTGAGCACTACTGGTGGGACTAATATGCCTAAACAGTATTTATGGGACTCTTACACTGTGCTAGGGAAAGAGACTGTTCTGAGGGTGTTTAGGAGCTCTGATGGAGTAGTTTTCAACAGTGATAGTCTTTGAAACTATTGACAATTCACAGAATATAGGGCAAATACTTCACATTTTTCCTACTTCTTGCTGATATGTTTTCTACTCATCTGCAATGAAATGTCAGTCATCCTGGTGAGTACAGGAAGAGGCAGAAAGGTGAATATAGTAGTGCCAAGGACAGGAAAAGGATAGGAAACTGAATCTGTTAAGAAAAGCTAATACTTTTTGATGTTTCAAAGCACATTCAGTGATTTAGCTTCTCAGTACCTGATTTGTCCCTAGTTTTCTCATATTGCTAAGTTTCTCATGTGTCCCTTATCATATTTTATGAGTACTAGGGCAAAATTTCAAATAAGCAAGGAAGTGTAATGACAGCAAGTCTAATCCTGGGGTATGATGATAGTTCTCAGAGAAGGAGCAAACCAAATTCTAGTACTTCAGGAGCAGCTTTGCTTTGTTTTGGTTCTAAACAGGAGATACTTGGAGATATGGTCAAGGTCAGATTTAAGTGTTTTACTGACCAGAAAGGTGGTGTGTTCTCTATCTGCATGTCAAGGAAAGAATCTTAGAAAGTTAGTTTTTTTAGAGATGTTAATGACAGGTATTGTGGAATTGGTAACACCATGAGACAGGCATCCAAACTGGATGCTAATTGTTGCACAAAAAATGTAACCTATAGTATCTCCATCTCAAAAAATACCCAAAATGAACATGAAAGATCCTACATATCCTGGCAGACAACTCACACAGTATTTGTAATTCCATAATCACATCTGTTTATTTTCATTTAATGAATGAATCAACTATGTGAAGTGTCCCCATATTGGTACAAGAAATTGGTAGAAAATACTGTAGCATGTGGCAGGAAGAAATATGACTTTTATGAGAGTAGTTTTTGAACTTATCCGTAAGTGAAGGCTAGATTGAGAGCAGAGGTTAGATCATACCAGCTGTGAGATTTACACTCAAGTTTGAGCACTATCTGCTGAATGAAAATAAATTTCTCTGATCTACCTGTGTTGCAACTACCGTCGATCTAGATTTGTAGCCACACTTCTTCTATCTTAAAACCACAATGAATGTATCTTAGAAAGGCATTTTTTCTCTTTTGGTACTTGGAAGAAATAGCCATGATTAAGAGCAGTTTCTTATGTAATGACCCAGGCATTGCAGAAACCACAGCGTGGTTTCAAGCACAGAACATCCTGGTCACTCCTTCCGTGAGGGAGCAGACTGGTAAGAGACAGAAGGACAGACATCTGTAGCAACATTATTTGGTGTGACCTCCTCTTGGTTAAAGGACAATCACATAGTCAGGCATGCTGCATAGTCAGCAGTGGGGAACACCACCACTTTCATTTCAAGTGCCCTCCTGTAAATAACAGGAGACTGGTAGGTGTCAAAAATCCATCATTCTCTTTCTTAACCACAGAAATCTTATGCAAGATGAAATCAGGCAATCTAGAGCCAATAAAACTAAGTAGGGAAAATGTTGGGCAATACCTGTTGACATCAGTATAGCTAGACAGACTGTATGTGACTGCCTTCAGCTAAGTATGTAAACTTTACTGAGCTGTGGTGTGTTGCCAAGGTTAAGGTTAGTCATGTTGGAACCCTAGCAAAAGGTCTCTTGAAAGAGGTCCACCTCTGTGATATTCGATACCCAAAAGAACTGAAAAGGCAGTTTCTCTAGGCAGGGATGTTTGTGTCAGCAGGGTTGTCATCAAGCTGAATATTGGTGTGGCTCTGGAATCTGCTGCTCTCAGAAGAGCCTGAGCCTTGATGGAGAAGGGGAACCCTGGTGAGGGTGCACACATATTGTAGCTTTAATTTTGTTGAGGGACGGCTGGTAGAAGGGGACTGAAAAAATCTGCCAGGAGTAGTAGGATAGGGGGAAAAAGCAGTTTAGGGTGGTAGTTGTCAAAGTTTCTGAATGATGGATGCTTGTTAGCCTCATTCTTTCTCTGGTACCACCACTGGGCTGTTTCGTCAAACCTTTAAGAGACACTGTTGAAAACTGTTTTCATAGACTTGTGCAGGCCAGCCTTAGAGCATTTAGCCTGGCCTGGTGCACCATACTTTGAGAGTGCCTTCTTAAGGGGAATTCTAGTCTACTTATTGTAATAAAGTTCTGAATTCATTGTCAGAAGACTGAAACTCTTTTGGGGATTCTTCACTATTGTCATTTGACATGGTGGCTGTCGGGGATTGTGGACGGTTTAGAGGCTTACGGGGGGTATTGGCCTATCACAGATTTCCTGGAAGCTGCTGTGTGCCATGGGGGGCCTTGGAGTCTATTCTGTCTTGCAGAAGGAGCATGCTCTGCCACCCCCTAGGAACAATAACATTCAGACAAAGAACATTTTTTCCAGATCTCTTTTGCAAACATGGATCTGAGTATAGAACCCTTTCTGAGCCGAGAGGTAGCTGAAGAATTGTGTGCATCTCCTCTACCATGAGGCCAGGAAGAATATTGGACAGAAGCTTCTTTGGAGGGTGATATTGTGTGGCCGTCTAAGTGTAGGTGGTTCTTGTTACTCCAAAACCAGAAAAAGATCTTCTGAACACAAGACAGAAAGTTTTCCATCCTTGTTATAAAAAGAAGATCCACTGAATTATGGAGAAAAAGCTGAAACACCTAGAAAAGCAGAGTGGAGTGCTCTGAAGCCATAGGAGGATGATTCCTGAGTAAATAAGGTACTTTTCGATGGAATTCCAGGATAGCTACTGCATCAGAGAGATCAATTGTGGGTCTACATCAGTTGTGGAATGTGTAGGACAAAAACACATTCTCTCAATTGGTATCTTTTTAGGGGATAGTCTTGTGAGACAGAATGAGCAGGCGTACCAGCTCACCGCTACCAAAAAGTTGAGATCATCTACCTTTCTCTCCCTTTCTTTTCCTATCATAGACTTAGTGTTTTCTCTGACACTTGTATTTCTCCAAGAACTGATTTAATTCACTTAAATGGCACACCATTTGTGGTATTTTTGTTGTGGATAGTTTTCTGAAATTTCAGCCATAAAATGTGACAGTGGACTTTGGGTGGCTTTGAGAAGGGGAATAGGAAGGTAGGAGCTGGCTCATAGAAAGAGAGAAGCAGGAGAAGAGGAAAAAGGAAGACTGGCTTCATATTTTCAGCTGCAGGGAATAATTTATTTGGTTTATCTACCCATCAAACTTATTCTGTGTCTTTATACCACTTAAAACAATTTTTCCAATTAAAACTGAAGTTTTCCTTGCTAATTTTTGTAAAAGCTGTTTTTTCAATTATTTTTTTTTTGCTTGCATGAGGAACTGATAGTTAAACTGCACTTTTAGGTCTTCATATGCCTGAATGTTTCTGAACTTTGTTGAATTCCATGACCTAGATGTTGGTCTTCTCTTGTTATATGAGGTATGTTCCACATGTCTTCTGTAATTTTTTTTTTACAGGAATCATTTACTATCTAATAAAGTCCTCAGCTAAAGGAAAAATAGACAAATAGAAGTCAAACAGTAACAGAACACTGAGTATCAGCCACATGGAACTCAAGATTTAAAATGTGGAGTAAGCTTCACTGCTTTACAGCTTGCTGTGTTCCTGTGGACATTCAGATTAGAGCAAGAAGAGATGGGCCATAAATACAATTGTCTTTAGAAGCAATGAGTAATAGGGAAAGGCAGGTCAAATACCAACCAACAATTTTAGCCTCAGACTCCTGAGTACTATACACAAACAGCTAAATATAGGAGCATTGTCCTAAATTTAGACAAAATAATTAAGGACAGAGAGAATTTTATGTGGTTCAGAGCCCACTAGGAAAAGCAAAGTCAAAGGTCATATAAGTCTGAGTTCTTGTTTTCAGTGAAAAAACTGACTTGAATGACTGACAACTTCAACATTCGGTTGATCAGAAAAAACCTTGTCCCTTTCACTGGTGACTGTAGCTGATTCTTCACCACTGAAGAGTCTTCTCTTTGGAATAGAAATCTGGGAAAGCCCAAGTTTTACATTTGGGGCTATTATACTTCTGTTCTTTTAAAAATGGTATTTGTCAAATGATAGTAAAATACAAAAACAAGAACCCTTTTTAGCAGTATCCTTTTAAGCGGTATCAGCATTATTGATGCAGGGATCCTATATTTAGACTTCAGAATAGCTGTCAGGGAGTGGTTCTCTTTACCATGGCACTAAGTACAAAAAAGAGACATTGAAGAAAAAAAGTATTCAGAATAACACTGCAGCCAGCTCAGACCTCTGGCTGCATACCTTCACCAGTGGCCCTAGGTGTTTTGCATAGAGCTTTGGTGCAGGTGTTTCAGGGTTCCTTTTCCCCTACATGCTAACTCAAAACTATGTTTGCTCTCTGGATGGGACTAGACTCTGTGTCTTTAAATTGTTATTAGTTGTAGTGACCAGTGGACACTGAAACAGCTGGCAGCAACAAGGGGCGAGGGAGAGACAGACAGACCCACTGGCAGGGAAGGGGCTAGACTGTGACTTGGGGTCAGTGAAAGTGCAACTTGCAGAGTCAAAGACCTCCATCTCAGGAGCAGGGAAACAAAGACGTGGTCATGCAGAACAATAACCAGAGAGGAAGGGAAAATGCAGGTATAAGGTGCACATGGAAAATGAGGAGCATGAGAAAAAGGGGGGAATGGGAATGCAACATGCTACAGCAGTTGTACTGCTTTAATCTGTCAGTGTGATGTGATAGAGAAGGAATGGGATCCACATGTCTGCCGTTCCTTGCACATTCTTGTCATATTGGCTGGTTTGCAGGCATATATTAGAGCATTTATTTAAATTTTTTATTTATATCTGAAATCTGCTCTAGAGGAATTTGTAGGTCCTTTAGCATGGATGTTTTCATCCTTTCTCCTTGTAAAAGCAAAGATCAACCCGCAGCCTTTCATATTTCTTAACTAATTTTGTATTGAGATGTTTATTACGTCTTTCTTGCCCGGGGAAAATCCCATTTGTCTTGAGCACACAGTAGTTTCTTCTGTTTCCTGTGAAAAGCTGTTCTTCTCAGTAGGCTGTGCTTCAAAGATATTTGCTCTAAAATACAGGCTCAACAAAAGCCACGCAGTTCGCTCGATCCTATCTGCTTTAAGCAATCACACAGCAAGAGCTTCTCCTAATACAAACAGTGCATTCTAAAACCTGAGTATCTTTATAAAGGTGTTAATGGAGAAGGATAAATGAAAAGGCAGCAAGTTGCCAATATTTTTTAACCTACTTTTTAAACTTACTTTAAATTTCAAGTAAATAGAAGAGTTGAAAAGAGAGGGTGAGGAAAAGGATCTCTATTTCTTTCTCTCTTTCCAGCTTGTTTACTCTGTCCATGTGCCAGCACAGTGTGGGTATTCAGTTTCACTCTTTTCATAAGAGTTTTACACAGACATGCACTTTTTTTTTATTTCTATGATTATTGCCTATGTTCGTGGGGGATGTGAAGGCTATTAAAAAAGCAGAGGATCCGTACTGTAAAGCCACAGAAAATATCCCAAGGGGTTTAAGGGCAGATGTGGGATTTGCCCCATTTCAAACCAACTTTGGTTAGATTTCAATGTGATGTAGTCCCTTTGAAGAAATGGTTGCCACAGACTGTACATCTATGAACTGCCGTAAGGGTGACTCCAGACCGTGATAAAGTACTTTTAGCTGCTACTGGGAGCAGGTTTACAACTTTAAAGTCCATCAGCACACGCCCCTTCTCATCCTGTATGCTGGGTAACATACAACAGGGGAACAGAGTAAGGTTCTCTAGGTATCTGATCAATCACAGGAAATAGCTGGCACACAGTCTTGCTAATCTTTAATCTGAGATCGGCCACATGGGAGAATTTTCTTGCTTCTTCTCTCCATGGTTATAATCTGGCCTTGAGTTACTTTACTCTAGATAATATCTGATACGAGATTAAGGACGTGATAAGAAGCTGTTTTATATAAAATTTAAGAGGCCATTAACATTCCACTGAATTGTAAAATTGTCAAGCTAAAAACAGCTCTCCTGGTGTTCTGCACAGATGCAATAGCAAATCACTGAGTCACAGGAAATGATTCAGTCTACATTTCTAAACTTTCAATGTGTGTTTTATGGAAGAAACTTGATGTAAATGTTTAGACAGTTATGGTTTTGGAGATAAATATTGCAGTTTTATGGAGTTTGGTGTTTGACGTACCAGAATTGTGGTGCATAGTTGTCAATTTAGTGAACATCTAAAGCTGTTCGATTATTGTGTTCGAGTCCAGTGTGGGATATATTTTCTTTGGCTAATGTAACATGGTGTCATATTTGGGCATAACAGATTATACATCAGAATATCAAAGAAAAAGTATTTTTAATGACCCAGGATTCCCTCTGGGTCATCATAGGCCCTCACACAGTTCTTGATTTCTTGTCTCCTCATCCTATAAATACAGCATTTCAGTGATATGACCTCTCATGGTGGGTTATGCTCTGCCCTAGATGATCTCACTGAGTTAAACTGATTTAGAAGGTGAAGTTAAATTATTTCCTTGCTTTCTCTTACTTCTTGACATTAAATATCCTGTGGCAGGACTAGTGAAGAAGACTTGCTAGCATCAGCATGATAGACAAATTCTGGCTTTGACCATATAATTTCTATGTGTTTTCTAATTTGTCCCAGGAGTCAGCTTCTACATGTGAGCAAGTGCCTTCTGGTGTGTGGGAATCAGTATTTGGACCTGAGACAGTATAAGAACAACAGTGCATCTAATGTTTTTGGCTGTAACAGGTGAGGTCAGACATGTCAAGACCAGTCCCTGAAGGACTGCAGCCCATGAAGAAGATCAAGGCTGGAGAAGGGAACAGGATGAGGGGGAAGGAGCAGCAGAGAGGAGCTGTTACGGTATGACCTCAGACTCCATTCCTCATCCCTTACACCATTTGTTGAGGAGGAGGTAGAGGAGTCAGGGGTGAAGGTGAGCCTAGGAAGAAGAGAGAGGTGAGCAGAAAGCAGTTTTACTTTTGTCTTTGTTACTCAACATCCTATTCTAGCCTTAATTGGCAGTAAAAATGAATTAATTTCTCCCAAGTTGAGTCTGTTTTGCCTGTGGCAGTAACTGATGGCTGATCTCCCTGTCCTTACCCTTTCTCATCTTATTTTCTCCCATTGTCCTGCTGAGGGGAGTAAGACAGCTGCTGGGTGGGCATCTAGCACCATGCCAAGGTCAGCCCACCATAAATTTATTTTATATTGTTATGTGTGGGGACTATGAATGTTCTAATTCAACTAAATACTTGGTGTGTTACTCCTGATGATGAGGTCTTTGATGTGTAATTGTTTTTGAGGGGGATGTAAAGAGAAGGTGAGCAAGGAAGCAAACGTAACACTGAATAGATACGCAAACAGCAAACAAAGCACCAAGTACCTTTCAATGAAAATTGTCCAGTAAAGTTTATAGTGAGAATGTGTCTGTAATTTTACTTTTATCTCCAGGGTAAATTTTTTAAAGTTAAAAAAAATCAAAATGTCAGTGACATGTAGCAAAAAAAAAAAAAGAAAATCAAAGCTGTAGAAATGAAAATGTTTCCTTTATTCAACAGCCTGTAATAGCTAGCTTTGATAATTCAATCCTGAAGCTTTTGCAATTTTTTCCAAAATATTTAAACTAAGTTTGAGGTAGCTGCTTGGGATTGCACACACTGTCCTTGAAAGGACAGAGAAAGGTATCCTTATAGGGCTTATAATACGTATTCAGCTTTGTAATTTAGAGCATCTTTTTTTGACAACTGCAATATCCTTTGTGAAGTTTCACAGGCAGCAGTTGGCCAGAAATAAATTATTTTTACAACAAAACAAAAAATTGTTTGAGATTCACTGATACATGCAATCAATTGAAACTTAAAGAAACTACTATTAATTAACCTGTCAAACTTGCATCCCTCACCTATAAATCCTTTTCCACATATCTATTTTCCAACTGGTATTCATTTTTCCTTCCGAATACTTTTTACTGTTAATATAAAATTAATTTAAGGCAAATAATTTAAGGATTATCATAGCTAAGGTTTAATACTGAAATTGTTAAAAATGTATACCTATAGAAAGTACTGTGACTCATGGTTTATCAGACTAGCTCAAGGGACAAAAAGTTGGGTTTTTTTGGTATAGAGCTTCTGTAATTCTTCTGAGTCTGTCAAAGCCAAGGTAGTTACAACAGCAAACATAAAAATACACATGCCAAGTGGAAGACAGTGGAAAAGGAATTCTGCATGAAAAACAGGACAGACTTCTTTATCTCTCATTTTAGTCTAATCAGATTTTAAATTTATCCTGAATTATGTAATTGTCCTCTTTAAGCTAAATTGTAGTGAATTGAGTCTGCAATAGTGGAGTTAAACAGAAAGGAGGAAAAAGTTAAGCTCCTGTCTAAGAACCATTCATGGAATTATCCATCATAATGAAGTTAGTAGAAGTTCATGAAAGACAGATGCCAAACCCTGCACCAGATAAAGAGGGACCCCATGAGGACCACAGGCTGAGGACAGAGTGAGCAGCTCTGTGGAAGGCATCTCGAGGGCTCATGGACACTGGGTTGAGCAGGAGCCAGCAATCTGTCCCAGCATCAAAGGAGTCCACCAGCATTCTGGACTGTAACAACAGAAGTGCAGTGAGTAGGTGGAGGAAAGTGATTATTCCCATTTACTCAGCACCTGTTAGACCGCGTTTGTATACTGTGTTCTGTTTTCGACAAGAAAGACAGTGGTAAACCGGGGTGAGATTAGACAAGAACCACAGTCAGAGGCTGGAACACTTGCCCAGTGAAGGGACTCTGGGACAGTAGGGTTTGTTCAGCCTAAGAAGGAAGACACCGTGTTGGGGGGCCCTAATAGCAGGATTCCCCTCCCCGGGAAAAAATCATTAAGAAGATGAAGCCTGGCACTTCCCAGTGGCACAGTGTGGGAGAACAGTAGTCAACAAGCAGAAGTTGAAATGAGAGTTCACAGTAGGTGTGAGGAGAAACCTTTTCACCATACGGAGACTCAGAATACTGGAATATGTTATCCAGACGAGGTTGTGTGCTCTCCATCCTTGGAGGATTTTGAGGCCAGATTAAATGGAGCTGCCAGGCTGATTCTGTTTTAAGCAGGACATTGGACTTGAGATCTTCTCTAACTTGAATTATCTTGTGATTCTATGTGGAGACACTATTGGAAGAGAGAGAGAGACCTTGACAAATTAGTGAGAGGCAATCACCAATTATCTGATGTTTAACAAAGCAAAGTGTGGGTTCTGCCCCTGGGATGGGGCAACCTCGANCCCCTGGGATGGGGCAACCTCGAATGTATGTACAGACTGAGGAATGAGATGCTGGAAAGCAGTGCTGTGGAAAGGGACTTGGGGGTCCTGGTCGATGGCAAGTTGAAAATAAGTCAGCAGTGCCCTGGCAGCCAGGAGGGCCAAGTGTGTCCTGGGGGCATCAGGCACAGCATCACCAGCCGGGCGAGGGAGGGGATTGCCCCACTCTGCTCTGCACTGGGTTGGCCTCACCTGGAATATTGTGTGCAGTGTTGGGCACCACAGTATAGGAAAGATATTAAGCTCTTAGGGAGCCTCCAAAGGAGGGCAATGAAGATGATGAAGGGCCTTGAGGGGAAGCTGTACGAGGAGCAGCTGAGGGCACTTGGTCTGTTCAGCCTGGAGGAGACTGAGAGGAGACTTCACTGCAGATACAGCTTCCTCATGAGGGTAATAGGAGGGGCAGGCACTGATCTCTTCTCTGTGGTGACCAGTGATAGGACTTGAGGAAATAGCATGAAGTTGTGTCAGGGGAGGTTTAACTTGGATATCAGGAAAAAGTTTTTCACCCAGAGGTATGTTGGGTGCTAGAACAGACTCCCCAGGGACATGGTCACAGCACCAAGCCTGTCTGAGTGCAAGAGGTGTTTGGACAATACACTCAGGCACATGGTGTGACTCTTGGGTTGTCCTTGGGCCAGGAGTTGGACTTTGATGATCCCTTTGGGTCCCTTCATAGTCAGCATATTCTGTGATTATGATAGTGATTATTATTATATTTTTTAAATTATTTTCTTTAGGAAGTTCTAAAAAATGTCTTTTCCAGAGCTTGCATTCAATCTCATTTCAGTCTTAAGTACTTCTCACTTCTGCTAAATGTGATTTGATATAGTTGAAACAAACTGTGTGACACAGAAGACTTTAAAGCTTTTGACTATAATTTCAAGACGTTTAGATAATTACATATTTTTCCTCAAATAAAAATACTTCTCTGCTCATTTTGGCAAATATTTATTCATCTCCCCTGTTTTAATTGGCAATTAAATGAACAGAGCATGACTTCTTTATCAAATAAATACTTACTTTAGAAATTAAGGATATAATTTGAAAATAAAATGTAGTCTTTGAGTTGAACAGATTGCTGATATTCAACAACTATTCATTATCTATTTTCACTTTGTGTCTTGGCTGTTTAAAAGGATTTAGGAATATATTCCTAAATTCAGCATTAGATGCAGGAGTTGTGTTTTCTGGTTCTTGAACAGACCTTACAATTGGCTCAAGTGAGCTAAAAATAAACTTCAAGCAGTTCATATTAACTGGGTAATAACAGGCAACAGCAAAAAGCAGTATCCAGCTATGATGAAAACAGGAAGTACATTACACAAGCTGCCCTTTCCAGATAGGTATGAATTCTTAAAGGCTTAACTAAAATAATAATCCCTCAAAGTTTTTAATAAAAGCAGAGAGTTGCCTATTGTTCATAGCTCAGTGGAGACGAAAAACATGCACTCCAGTCCATTGTGAAAGATCTACTGTGTTCTGGGAAACAACACTATTTCCATTTATTTAGTGGTAACCCTGATTTCAATTTTAAGTCACTATGGATTGATCCTGCTAAGGACTGAGCATCTGAGCCTTGTCCAGCAAAGCTGCATAATGTTGTTAAGCTTGGGAGCCTTGTGAGATGGAAAGGCAGAAGTTGCCCCTGATTGATTGGGGTGAGAAGTGAGTACTGAGCTCTTGCCATTGATGCTGAAGGTATCTGTGCTCCAGCCTGTCCCAGGAAATCATGTTCTCCCTCTGAAGCAGTAGCATCCTCTCCACTTTTTGTTGGCGGGCAGAGGTGGCAACAGGCTCCTTTCCTTAGAAGTGAGGAGTGAAGCGCTTGCCACATCTAGACCACTTCTAGACAGGTTTTGGTACAGACATACTACTCATTTTATTTCTGTGGTCAGAGGCAGGTAAAAGAAATAACGCCTCTGCTGTCAACCCAAGTTGTCTAGAGAAGAACCGCATTTTCTTAGCCCCTTTTTCTGCTTGTGAGGTTGTGAAAAGTAGCTCTGTGCACAACTAAGTATCTGGTGTATCCAGATTCTTGTTGTCTTCCATCTAACAGTTTCAAGTCCATAAGTAGGGTGTTTTGGATGCAGGACCATCTTATTTGCATTTTTGTGGGATAACACTTTCTCTGATGTGTTAATGAGACCAATTACAGAATCTTAAGCATGCCATGTTTCAGAAATGTCCCTTACTTGTGTCAGGACCCAGACAGAGGGCAGTGACAGAGGGTGTCACCTGCCTAAGAAGGAGCATGTCTAGCTATGGCCTTTCTTCTGTCCTGTAGTGCTGGCTGATCCCTGTGGCCATTTTGCCACTGTTGTCCTTGCACCACTGGGATGCATCTCCAGGGAAGCTCTTGCCCACCTTTCAGGAGACCACCCCTCCACACTGTGGCTCTGCCTCTGTAATGGGCCCATAATAGGAATCGGTGTAATCCAAGGTAAACATGGTGCAACACAACTCTGTCACCCTGTGTGTTCAGGATGCATTTGCATGACAAAAGACATATCACTGTGTATTTCTCTTACCAAACAAAATCATGATAGACTTTTAGGTTTGCTCTGATTTTGGCATTTTTTATTTAATGCTGCCCATTCGATAAAACAACCTCTGAAATGAAGATGTTTGAAAGTCAGAATTGACTATTTCCACCCGGCAGGATAGAGTGCAGCCATATTATTAAATAAGGACAGTGTTCATTTGCTGTTATCAAATTCTTCATAGGAGCTAAACACATTACATAGTCTATGCAGACAATACTGGTATAAACCCAGACCGATGGATGAACTATTGCCATTATGATCTTATTCTTATCACACAACTTTGGTACTTCAGGAGAAAGCTTTTTAAACTACAGATAAAGTTTCCTGTGGAATCTCCTCAGGTTTAAAAGTTGGAAGTCACATATTGCCTACTTAATTTGGTTATGTTTAGTTCATGAATTACAATAAGTGGTTCCATTTTTAGCCATGTCCTGCTACGACATATTTCTTTTTGCTGTTTATAGTGGTTTGGCTCTGGCTAGATGACCTCCTAGCTAGATGACTCTGATGTGTTACAAAGGTGAAAAGGGAGGATACAAATGTGACACAATCAGCAGTGACAGTGCAGTGGCAGATCTGAACCTCTGGCCCAGATTTTGCTGTTCCTGTCTGCCAGAAGCTGTTGGATTTCTTGCCCTGGGATTTCTATTTAATTTTTTGTGTTCTGTGTTTGCAACCTATTAAGAAATTTTTTTCCAAACAGATCATTCTTAAGCATTCTTTTTGTTTCATTAGATTTCCAGAACCTGGGGGAACACTACACAGCAATACTTTTGATGTTTTTTGGGTGTTCTTTGCATTTTTATGTCTTTCAGATTCACATTATACTAGGTGCTTGTCATGGTTTAATCTCAGCTGGCAACTAAGTACCACATAGGTGCTTGTTCACACCCCACTACAGAGGGATGGGGAGGATAGTTAGAAAAAAAGGGCAAACTCCCTAGGTTGAGGCAAGAACAGTTTAATAATTGAAATATAATAATACAGCTACTGCTAATAATAGCAATCATGATGTTGAAGAAAACAGGGACAACAAGAAGAGAGAGAGAAATTAAACCCAAAGGAACAAGGGATGATCCGCAATACCATTACTTGCTACCTCTGACTGATGCCCAGTCTGTCCCTGCCAGTGACTGGTGCCTCCCAGCCAGCTCCTGCTGGTTTATATCCCTTTGGCTAGTTCAGATCAGAAGTCCAGGCTGTGCTGCCCTCCAGCTTCTTGTGCACCTGCTCACTGGCAGAGCACGGCACACTAAAAAGTCCTTGACTTAGGGTAAGCGTGATGGGTTGGAATAACAACAAACCTTCCTAGAATGCACTAGAACAAGTTTGTATAAGCATTCATTATATTAGTTTAGAAGCCACTGGTCCCAATGGTGATTCATTTGCTCTCAAATTTGGTGTGCTTGTTCTTAAAGCTGCATTAAGTGATACCTTACTTGCAGTATGGGTTCCCCGTTGTGCTGTTTGTCACCTATGGGAAGCGGCCTAAGGTTATCATGTTGTTGTACTTGTAACTCTGGTTTATAATCTGATGGAGTTGCTAGCTCTGAAATTAATATGGTATTTGTACTCAGTCTTGTTGTCATCTCCATACTGTGGAAGCCATCTATCAGAAACTGTTAATAATTATACCTTTTACCTTTTCTTCCTAGAAATCCAGTCCATGGTGGAGACACCTCCCTTCATCTTCCTCTTCTCCTCCGGGCTAATTACAGTGACTCTTGGGAATTCTGAATATCCTTGGGATGTTGAAACCAGCATGTTTGTATTGCTATGTCTCCTGAGTGTTTTCCAGGTCTTGTTTAAGATTAAACAACTGTTTAAGAATACCCCACAGTGATCTACCCTGAGGCCAGATATGAGTGGCAGAGCGTGTGGGCAAGTACCTAGGACAGTGAGCACTTCTAGTGTTTTTGAACTTCACCCCTGAACAAGTGCAGAATCCAGAAAAATTAGTAAAATATTTGGAAAGGTGTGCTGTCACCCTGGCAGAGAGAGACAAAAATCACTGCCAAGTGCTGGGGTCTGGCCCAGGCCTTCTGAGCCCTGTTTGACAATATTTGTTACCTGCAAGGGGAAACAACAGACTGCTCCAGTCTGACAACAAAACAATAGACTGCTCCAACCCCTGTGACAGGCACTGCAGCTGAACCAGAGAACCAACCTGTGCCCCTATACACAAGAAGAAATGAACACTAAAGACCTTTTAGTGAAGGAGGACTAAGCAAAGCCACCACAAGACCATGAGGAAGAAGCAGAACAACTTGATCCCTATCCCTTAGTGAGCTGCAGGATATACAAAATATGTTAGCTGCCAGTCAGTTGAGCACATTATCACCTGGCTGCTCTGATTATAGGATGATGTGGCCAGTAGCCTGGAATTACAGACTAGGGAAGCCAAACAGCTGGAATCACTTTCTAGGGAAGGGGGCATTGGCAAGGTAATTGGAAAAGGGATGCAAGTCCTCAGCCTCTGGAGTCAACTCCTGTCAGGGGTGAAGGAAGGGTAATCCTTCAAATCGGACATTATATGTCGCCCAGGAAAATGGACTGCCATGGAGAGAGATATCCAGTACCAGGGAATTAGCCATGCTATAGATAATTTATTATGACCTGAACAATGGACAGTCATCCACAGATCCAGATGAAGTCCAGTGTGCATGTCCCATGTGGCAGAATCTGTGTGTATATAGCAAAAGACAGAGAAAGTGATGGTGTATTGGAAAGTGTAGGACCTGGGCATGATGTAAATGGTACAGGATAAGGCATGGATACTGTCCTGGTTTCAGCTGGGACAGGGTTAATTTTCTTCCTACTAGGTGGTACAGTGCTGTGTTTTGGATTTAATATGAAAATAATGTTGATAACATGCTGATGCTTTAGTTGTTGCTAAGAAGTGTTTACTCTAAGTCAAGGACTTTTCAGTTTCCCATGCTCTGCTAACAAGGAGGTGAACAAGAAGCCTAAAGCAAGCATGGCCAGGATAGTGCTATTTAGTTTTGAGTGTGTGGGGATGCAGCTGCTAGAAGTTTCATTAAAGGAGCTTTTTTAAGTCCCAAGGAAACTGGAATGTGACTGGCAGAGGAACTTACTTTACTAGGTCCCTTTACCTTCTTTTTACCTTCTTGCAAAAAACCTCCCTTTTCACATTGTAGTGATTTTGAAGACTTGGACAGTTCTCCACTCTCCCATCTGCCTTCAAAAAAAATGACAATTAAGCTGCAAAGGCTTAAGGCCTGACACTAAAGATGGCACAATCTCTGTGATTTTGACAGATAGACATGGAGAAATGCCAAATTCTAAGAGTCATGGGTGAGGTCCTATTTCTGAAGAGCTGTTTCATTGTCTCCTGGTGAGAGAATACTGAGGAGGGAGAGGCAATGAGGCCTTTCTGACTATAGATCCTTCTCCTTTGCATACTGCCTGTTGGAAGTGCTGCTGCAGTGGATTGTGGTAGGAGGGAGTGGGCAACAACAGGGAGGGGACAGGGAAAGAGCACATCTGGAATGAGAGAACTAGAAATGGAGTTGTAACTGCAAATGACAGTGACAGAATTATATTATGGTAGAGGTGAGGGAGTACTTATTATTTTTCAAAATAATTTTTGGAAGAATTGAAACAATTAGGCAGTTTTCTATATACTCTATACATTCCCACCATTTTATACTTTACTAAACCCCACGAATTCTCAAAATAATGCAATCTGAAATGTTAACAAAAATAAAAGGTTTTAATAAAATGTCAGCTTCATTGAAAAATTATCGACTTGGTTTGAATTTTTTTTTCAAAATTGCTGATCAAAAAACCTTGAAACTTCTTCTTACCATATTCCCTGGATTTGCCTACTGCAGTTCAGGATCATTCACAAATTATTATCAATGCTAGTGTTTCCTAAATCTACTATTATGCCTATTAATGGAGTTTCAGAGGCCAATTAAAATTTTCCCTACTATCGGACTTCAATGTTGATAACTTAATTTTTCTTTGATATTTGTGTAATAATCTCTTGTACTCCCTGAATGATTCTGCTAATGAACCAATGTAGTTTGCACATTTTAAATGTTTGTTGTAGATGTAATTTGATGCCACTTAGCCAGCACTGTACATGTATTTATCTTTTCTTATTTTCTTTTAATTTAGTCTCCCCTTATTATAGCTTTTCTTTGAACTTAATCCAATTTGTCTGTTTTTCTGGTAATTAAGTGCTGATAGCAGAAAAGCTTTGGGACAAATTCCACCTGTTATGTGAAGAATCATGTCCTTTTATTTATTTGAACCTGTCTCTTGCTAGTTTTATTAATGACCCCTACTTCTGTTTGGAAAACCAGCAAGCACTTGATTTCTAGCCACCTTCCCACAGGTAATGTGATCATTTTGCATTCTGTAACCCCTTTACGGTTCATTTATTTTGACTTCCAAAATTATTTGCCTTATTATTTTTGTGTGAGGAATAAGTTAGATTTGTTCTGCCAGTGGTTTCTGGAGCAGTATAGTTTTCTTTCTTCAGCAATAGAACTGTCTCTGGTTTTGTCTAAACTTCTACTACTTCTTCTGTGTTGGACAGGCAGCGTGTAAGAGCTTTCTTTATCTTCTTTCTTTCTTAGTATACCTAAGTAATACCGTACTTTCAGCCTGCTTAATATGCATTTGCCACTTATAAAAAAAAACCCTTTCTGCTTCTTATCAAGAGGAACATTTACTGCGAACAGGACAATGTTATGACGTGAGGTAAGTTTTGTTGTTGTCTTTTCCCCCATCAGACCTTTCATTTCTCATGTTGCCATTCTGTGGTGTTTCTGTACTCTATGCATGACTTTGCATGTATTTACACATCATTTTTACAGCACTGCTCCCCCTTGCCTATAAACCAGTGCCTGCTAAGTGCTGCATGCCCTCTTGCCTGCTTTTTCTGAGTGCCTACAGAGCTGTGTCCAAACTGCTGGAAGGAGCTGCGCTAGAAGAGAAACAGGGAAGGCAAAATCCGTCAGCAGGTGAGTATCAGCCAGTGCAACAATCAAATAAAAGCAGACATCATAGTAGCAGAATGGAAAAATTTGTACATGAGACCTGGTTCAGTTCCAGTTACACAGTGATTCCCTGAAGTGGTAGGGATTTCCTTCATCTCACAGTTAATTGTTGTATAACAACCCAAGGGTTGTCAAATGTGAGAAAAAAACCTTAAAGCTTTACTGAAAATGAAAGATTGTGCAAAGGGACAAAAATTAGTGAGTGATTTGAAAGCATTTAGATATCAGATGTTGAGGACTGGTCTCTTACACGGTAGTTGGACAAAGAAACAAAACCTGCAACTACTAACATAAATGTTCTGTGTTACAATGTAAAAAGTAAGATAATTTGAGGAAGTAAATGCAAAAGATTATTCCTTGCAGATCGTAGCCATAGGATGGCAGGAAAACTGAGGAAATTTTGTATTCATTGAGCCTTGTAAAACCAAGCAAACAGGGAAACAAGCAAACAAGACACTTTCTTTGTTTTTTGAACTATTATTTTTGAACAGTTATTAGTGAACACTGAGGGTTTCTGCAGGTTTTTTTTTTAGCAATGTAGATTTTGGCCATACTTAATAGTTTCACTAATGCATTCATTTAATTTTTCTTTGCTTGTAGTTCTGCTATGACAAAAGAACTTGATCTTTTAGCATCCAGTAATACTTTTTATCCTGTAACCAAATGATGCTAGCCATGAATTCTTTTAATTTTGTTATTATTTCACTCGGTGTACTTATTAATAATTTTGATTTTGGCATTCACAGCATGGAAACTGAGCCCAAATAACCAATAATGTCTTTGCAATAATGTCAAACAATATTTGGCTGTTGCTTTACTATATGTTTCAGCAACGTGTTTGACACTGTCCTGATTGCATCTGGGAACAATTGTGAGTTTATGAAACCAGGAATGGAATTATAAACTAAGTCACTAGTCATCTCTGACAGGAACAAAGCCATTATAGTCTTTCAATAATACGTGATTTCAACTGGAAATCAATATGTAACAGGTAAAGGGTGAATAGGTGGCCAAATAATTCCTACAAACAGGCTAAGAGGGTGGCTAGACAAGACTTTATATTTTGAGATTTATGATTCATCTTAATTCTGTTTCATGTTAGTGCACTTAACTGGATTGTGCAGCACCCTTGAAGTCATTCAGCCTTCTGTGGAATAAAAAGAAAGAAAAGGTTAATTGACGTGTGTTGCTCTATTTGAGGCCACTAATATACTGTGTGTACAAATAGTGATTGCAGTGGGAGAGAAAGAGTTATATACAATCTTGAGTTTTATATAAAAAGGAATTTTTTATATTAATTTTTGATCTCTTTCTTGGTAAATGAAGAAAAGAGAGATTATTCCAAAACATAGACATCCTGGAATTACAGTTGAGTCTAGGAGGTAGGATAAGAGAACAATACATTGCTTAGGAAAAAAATTAGTTAATACTAGCTGACTGAGGCCAGAATCTAGGAAAAAAATTATGAAGTAATATAATATCTGTCTTGCCAGTAGGTCTGTAGTGGTTAATTGACATGTAAGAGTTAGCAAAGTTTGGGACAGAATCAGCTAAAGGTATTTGGTAAGGAGCAATGATAATTAGCTCAGGGGTTTTAGTCTGGTTAGATTGTATTTAAAATCTCAAATCTGTATTTTATTTTAGGACTAGTTTACAAGTCTTCAACAATTTTAAGAGCCAGGTATTGCCAGTTTTTTATAACTTACTGATAGAATGAATATGGCATAAAAGGTTTTCTTGCTGAAAAGATTTGTAATATCAACACAGAAATGAAAAGATTCTTGATATCAGCATCAACTAGGTGATGGTTTTAGTGTCATTAGTATGGTGATAGGATGGGGTGGTCCCGTGGTGTAGTGGAGAGCACTCCGGTCTCCGAATCCCAAGGTCGCGAGTCCGAGTCTCAGTACAGACTGTCCCCGGCAGTTCAATGCCTCCCTGACAGATCTCGGATGCCAAGCCAGGGTCAGCCCCGGTTAGTACCGGGTACTGTAGATAGTCCTAAGGACTTCACTGTCACTGTCCAAGCTTGCTCGGCCGTGGCAAATGAACCTTAGGACTTAAATGATGGGGCCAGTTCTGCGCACGCTGTGCCTCACCTAAAAAATCCACTGTGCAGGCTGGAAGGGCACACCCACGTGGGGAGAGCCCTGCCCAAATCTTCGTTCACGAAGATTGGCCATTATTATTATGGTGGTAGGTGATGGCATTGTTATTGTTATCATCCTCATTGTCATTGCCATCATCACAATACTTTCTGCCAGCTCCTAGTGATTAAGCATAGTGGGATATGTACGTAAATTAAATCTCAGTGACATTTTCCCCTACCTGAAGTTTTATTGCACATTGGATGGTCCCAAATCTGCCAAGATATGAGAGTCATTAGGTGATTTTCTGTTTCCCATTGAATTCTATGATAACCCGAGAAGAAATTGCCTGGGTTGTGTTTTTCTCACATCACTAAAACTTAGAAGCAGAGTGGCAGTTCCTCAAAATAAATATAGAGCTTCAACATGAAAAAGACTTCCTGAAAAATCTGAAAAAAATTTGTCAGAGATGAAGTAGCAGAGGGTACTGCTTTGGTTTTGTTATACAAGTCCAGGCCTGTTTCTGATACAAAAGGAGTTCAATGTTAACAGGATCATTCCAACCATGAAACTAAGAGGAGTCTATGAATTATTGGTTAGTTTAAGACACAATAAACCTTATGTCTGCCCAAACATATTTAAAATCTTATATCTGCTAAGAGAATTGAGATTTCATGAGCTGTTTAATTTTTTTTTTTGTTAATCAACAAGGAATTTTGGAATGGTAAAAAAGATAATTACTTTTATAACACTGAAACCTCAGGTAGCAAATCTAGTTGAAGGAACTGCTTAAAAGAAGTTATTTTTTAACTTGATTTCAAGGTTTTTGGAAGAGACTGATGTTGTAGCATTGTCTGTCCATCTGCCACTCTGACACTAATATCTTTTGAATTCCTTGTTCAAATTCAACCAAATCTGAGTTACCTGTTAGAGTTCTAGTTTGCTTTATGTCCCTTCAAGGCACGTGAAAAGTTAGGGGCTGCATGCAAGAAAGAGACTCAAATTAGCATATTGCTGGGGAAAGGTTGGGCAGAAAGCAAACACTCTGTTTTACTGGGCAGCACTGGGCTAAGTCTAACTTTGGAGTATCACTTTGCATTTGCTCTCTTGCCTGGTTGGGGTGGCATGGTGAGAAGTGGTGGTGTCAAGTAGCTTTATGGGGTGAAGTGAACCATCTTCCATCAATTCTATTGCTCACAGAAGGGCTTGTTTGACTGGCATTGCTATAGCTGCCTTAGCTCAAACAGAGAAGATTTTGAAAACCAATATCACATGCTTTATTAAACTCAAGTCTTAAGTAAGGCTATATATAATCATTTTAATTTCTGAGGCTTCACAAGTAATCCTACTTAAATATATAGAGAAGATTTATCATAAGATGTTAGTGCCATTTTTCTTGATTATCACTTACTGAGGCTTCAAAGTACTCACTTCAAAATGCTTAAAAGCCAAATGGGGTTTTTTTCCCTTGCCACAGCATCCAGTAACCTAATAAAAGACAGATTATACTGATTTATTGTGAAGTAGAAGGGATAACTAAAATATTAAGATTGTTTTTTCATGTCTACCCCATAGGTTTGTGAGTTATTCCAGTACTACAGGCAATGTAGATAATTTTCTATTACAGGTACAGAACATCCATGTTTTTAAAAAAGAATATTTTGATTTTGTATGACAAAGGGCATGCCAGAAAGGGAGCTTTGCCTTCAAACTTGAAGCCACAGGGTCTCATACTCATTTGGCCTGTCTGCTAGAGGAACCCCTCTAAAGATGCAGTCAC
Source organism: Sakesphorus luctuosus (assembly GCA_013396695.1). NCBI lineage: Eukaryota > Metazoa > Chordata > Aves > Passeriformes > Thamnophilidae > Sakesphorus > Sakesphorus luctuosus. The sequence continues at coordinate 487,940 of VWZD01000913.1, read as the reverse complement.
TGGAGCAGCAGTGTCCTGCATGGCTTTTGGTAGGTAGCCCTAAAAATGCTGCACTGAAGTCTTTTGTCCTTGGAACACAATGCTGTCTTGCAGGCAGTCTACAGCTGGCCACTCTGGTTGTGCCTGGTGTACCAGCAGGCTGGCTTAGGCCACTCTGAGTCCCTGGGAATTCTTGGGTTCATTCCTGGTGTCCCCCTTCTGGTTCCTCTGTAGGGATAGAGACTTCTCATGGTGCCCTTCAAAAGTCAGTCTAGACTGTTCTTTGGCTTGTCAGCACACTTCAGGTACTGAGGCTGTGGATTTCACTGTTTGAGAAAGTTTCAGTAGCAATTTTTTTCCTTTAGATGAGAACCTAAAGCCCATGGAGAACTGTGAAAGAAAGAGGAGTCGTTTCATTCTGATGCAACTTGACAGTCAGCATGATGGATGCTGAGTGACTGGTGTGGCTGAAAGAGTTGGGCTGATGCACTTTGAACTTACTGGAACAAGTCAGGCATCAGTTAAAAATTGGCAAAGCTGTCTTGCAACGGCCAGACCCAGAAGCTACGCTTGTAATAAAGAACCATGGCTATGTCATAACATGTAAAAATGATAATTTTAGTGGCATCTCTATTTGCAGCGAGAAACCGTTGAGATAATCTTGAAATCAAAACACCAATATAGGTAACTCAGCCTTCAAGATTTTTGTTCTCAACTTCACGTGTTTTACCCTTATTAAGGTTTAGTCCCATCTTGGCAAAGCACTGGAGCAGCTGCTCTCTAGGATTAATTGTGCTACCCCCTAAAGATGCCCTGAATTCCATCAGCATTTTCAGGTAGTTGTTCAGTGAGAATAGGAGGGAAAAGGGACCTTCAAGGATGTGAATAGAAATGACAGCAGAACCCTCTGGGGCCAGTCTGCAGTTCATGTTTGGATACTACTCCAAGTAATGACTCTCTGTGAAGGAGGAAAGAAGGAGAGGGCACAATGGAGTTGGATAGATCACTAAATTGGCTAATGGGTATGACAGCTGCTCATGGTGCCTGGCAGACCTATATGTACCAGCAATGGACTAGTCATGGAGTATATACTTCATTAAATTTTGAATACCTCTGTGAGATACTGTTTTTGTTATTTCTTTTATGGACCTCTTACATCTCCATAGCCCTGGAAAAATAAAAAGTCTTCTCCACTCACAATGGGAGGAATGGGTGAATGATGAAGACACCATGCAGTCCAGCCTGTTTTTCCAAAGAAAATGATGCATAGATAATTTAAGTAATTGCTAATGTGGGTATCTGGCAAAATTTGGAATGAAGCTCAGGTATGAGTTTTGGTTCTCACTATCATTGCTGGGTATTATATACAGCACATTTACAGGTCTTCTGTGGGATGTTACTTATGAAGTGTAATGGATAGAAATTTGGTGGTGTTTAGTACTTGATCACTTGTGATTTAGAAGGCCATGGTAAGTTTTCTGGATCAGATCTGCTGAACTACGTGGAAATACAATGTTTATGACCTAACCAGTGCTGTGTGGTACGTGTAGTCTACCACCAGTATCTTCTGCTGCAATGTTTCTTTCTTGCTGTGTGACCTCACATGACCATTAACTCTCCAGCATGTGACAAGTCCCACATGGATGATCCACAAGATTCCTGGAGTGATTCAGTGCTCCAAAGAAGTTTGGGAACTTTGATTTATCCCATAGATAGAAGAGGATTATCAAAGTTTTCTACTGTTTTACTCTCCTGTTAGTTGCTGATGCTGCTTGTGGAAGAATAGGATCACTGTCTTTTCTGTACGATCAAATGCTTCTGCAGCCAGAGACAAGACTAAAAGGATGAGAAGAATGAAACAACAGTCCCTTTTTCCCCCCTCTTTCTATTAGCAATTCACTTTATTCTCAGTGAATTTTTCAACTTCATAAAGAGAGCTGGCATTGGATCTGTGGAAAAATTCCACAATTTGCTTTTTTTTTCTGCAAAGTTAAGATTGTATGCATGCTCAGACGAATGCAAAACTTGAGGGCTGAGTTATATGTCATGGTATTCTTTTCTAGTTTTATGATATTTCCTTCCCCTGGTGATGTTGAGAAATTTATATTAAACTTAAGGAAATAACAAGTTTTGTTGTATGTTTAATGGACCAGACATGTTAGTCCTTGATATGTAGTTAAAGGTTTCCTTCTTGCTAATCAACAAGTTTGTATTGCCTTGTCCTGTCATGTTGTGGAGTGAATAATACAATGTCAGCCATGGAAAATCAGAATATGCTCACATGTAGGCATTTGTAAATCTTCAAAACCAATGGTACTGTAACATATAAGGCAAATAGCCTAAACCCAAGGCCCTGCTTCAGAAGGGTTTCTCTTGCAAAGCCCTTTTCCTGTCATACTTTCTGTATTGTGCCAATGGGCAGTCAGCAATATGGATTTTGCTTGTCCTGTCTAACAGGAGGGAATGTAAGGGGAATGTTTGTTCCTGATTGTCTTGTGCTATTGCTCTGCAGGTGCCTGGCTGGCAGCAGCCTGATAATAGAGGGGACGGCTTTCTGAGAGTCACAGAATAGCTGATGTTGGAAGGGGCCTGTGGAGATTATCAGGTTCAACCACCCTGCTCAAAGCATGGTCACCCAGAGCAGGTCTCTCAGAACTGTGTCCAGTCAGAGTTTGAATATTTCCAAGGATTTAGTCTCTGCAGCTGGCCTGGGCAGTCTGCTCCAGTATTCTATCACCCCTTACAGTATGAAAGCTTTTCATGTATTTAAATTGAATTTCCTAAATTTCAGTCTGTGTTCCTTTACTCTTGTCATTTCACTGGACATCACTGATGAGAGTTTGGGCTCTGTCTTCTTTACTGCCTCCCATCAGACATTTATACACATTGCTAAGATGTGCCCCTTATCCTCCCAGACATTTTTTCTCCAGGTAAAACCAATCCCTGCTCTCCCAGCCTGACTTCTTATGTCAGACACTCCAAATGCTTTACAAATGTTCATGGCCCTTTGTTGGACTCAGTCCAATATCTCCATGCCTGTCTTACACGGCACTCCAGAGGTCTCACCAGAGCTAAGCAGTGCAGAATAATCACCTCCATTAACCTGCTGGAGATACTCTTCCTAGTGCAGCAGGGTGCTGCTGGCTTCCTTTTCTGCAAGTGTGACTTGCTGGCTCATTTTCCACTTGTCAACCAGGACCTCCAGGTTCTTTTTTTTTCTAGTCAGTCAGCTCTCAGCATGTACCAATAGGTACAGATTCTTGCATTTCATTTGTTGTACTTCCTAACATTTTTGTTTGCCCATTTCTCCAGCCTGTTAAGGTCTCTCTGAATGGCAGCACACTCACTGGACCCCTATCACCCATTCCTACAATTTTATATCAACTGCAAACATGCTGAGAGTGCACTCTGTCTTATCACTTAGGTCATTACTGAAGATGCTACACAGTATTAGACCCAGCATCAACCTGCCAGTCACTGATGTTGAGTGGCATCCAGCTGGACTTCATACAAAGCAGTTGATGACAACCCTTTGAGCCCAGCATTTCATTCAGTTTTCAGTCACCTCATTTGTCTATAATGTTCTAGTAGCAGAAATTTGGTAAAATACCAGAATGTAGGAGTATATATCACAAAGTAAATTGCAGTTAGCCATCTTACAATCTGTGTATGAACAGCTAAAAGGTAGGCACAGATCCCTGTGTGGCATGATCACGTGTGCTCCATGTATTTGAACATTTTAAGTGGTCTGCATTTGTATTTTCAAAAGTCCCTTGTCAGTTATGACAAGGCTCCAAGGGCTACTGCCATATTTCTGAAGAATCATAAGCTCCTGGAAAAGTACCAGTTAGGCTGAGATGCAGAGTCAAAACCTTCCAAGACATTTGTGCTGGTGACATTCCAGTTATTTAGTGAAAAAGAGCTGTTACCCATTCATAATTGCTGATAACCTGAGAATATATTACATGTATGACTAGTATAGTTTCCAGCAGTTGTTAAAATCTCTGCTTTGTGGTGTTATTCTGTATCTGGAAAAAGATCACAGGGTTCTGGGGATGAAATCCTTATCATGGTGGTGAAATATTCTCAGATTATTAGATTCCAGTGGAAGCAGAGGGAATTCAATGCTGAACACTTCTCGTAGTCCTACTTAGAATAATCAAATCTGTATTTGCAATGTGAACGTGTCTCTTCTCCATATCAAAGTTTCCCTTCCTTTAAGAAACATCCAAATTTTGAGCTCTTTTTGAGTTTTCTGCCTCATGCATTCAAACAGCTGCTTCAAAACCATTATGCTTTTGTTAAGCAGTGCCTAATCCATATGAGTGGATGGTGGCTCTGCTTATGTCTGTTTTCTTTGTGTATTTCCATGAACACAAAAGTTTGAAAGGCCTGACTGTGTTGTTCACTGTCTTGGCTATGGATCTGTGACAAAATGTGCACTGATTGAAAGAAAGATGAGTTTTACGCTTGAGAACTATCAGTTTTATGCATGTGAATTACAAGTGGAAGTTAGGCTGAAGCTCAGTGATGGATAGTGCCTTATATTTACTCTGCTGCTATGATGTTTAGCTCATTAACAAAAAAAGGGTGATAGAGTCACACAGAGATCTCTGGAGGAGGGGGCAAATCACTTCTGGAGATCATTTGAGTGTGTAGGAGGAGAAAAAAGCTCTGATACACATGGGCCAGGCAGAGGGGAGATGTCTGAGACTAAAAGCTGTCTGGGGAGCTAGGAGGTGATTAAGGAGAGCAGGGAGCAAACACATGACTAGACCTGAGTGATTCTCAGTATCAGGAGCGCACAACAGAGAGTTGAGCTGCAGCCTCAAGAAAGTGGGTTGCTAGATTGCTAAAAGAAAGGAGGTACTTCAGGAGAACAAGATAAGCAGAGGACCTTCTATTGCAAACCATTTTAAAATTTCATTTCTGCCTTATCTAATAATTTGATTTATATCTAGTTAAAGTTAACTCTTCTTGTTTGCCCTTTAATAGAAGCTGGCTTTTAACTTGAAAAGTTCTTCCATTTTTGGAAGGAGAAAGGGAAGTTAATCCTGCAACTTTAAGCAAATGTACCTCACAATTCCTGTCCAAGTTGAAGTTCAGTCCTTGGCTCACCTGAAAAAGTGATTTTCAGAAACTGCTTCTAATTTTTATTTTTCTAGTGACATACAGGCTGCATTGTCACAGTGCAGGTTTAATTTTGAGGCTTAGTAATAGAATACAAATCTTTTTGGGGTTTGTATTAGATCTGTGGGGTAGACGTAGACCAGATGTCAAACTTCCTGAGAATAGTTCCCCTTTTGGAGAGGATGACCATCTTTTCTGTCCTTTAAAGGAGATTCCTTATTTCATTAGTCTGTCACATGAATCAAACATTTGCAGAGTGATGCTGAAACATACGCTGTTGATTAAACCTTGCTTTCAGTGTGGAGCTCATCCTGAGGAAATACTGGTACTACATAGAGCCATTCATATGTGACAAAAAAATTTGAAACATGCTCTCTTCCAAGATTTAACCACAAGTAAAGTATTACTTCTTGGTAGAAATAAAACTTCATGTGCATGCTAATAATATTTTGTCTTTCATGTGAGGAAAAAAATGAAACAATTAGGTTGGAAAGAGTATATATTGCCTTTCTGGCCACAATCTCAAGTGATGAGAATATCAATGTTTCTGGTAACTGTTCATTAGCACAACTTTGAAAAGGCAAACCCCCTCTGTTTATAGATTAATTAAAAAGAAGCAATGAAACTGCATTAGGAATAGTTGCAAATGGGAAAAGTACAGTGCATTCAAATGATTTGTCTTTTGAAAACAATATTATCATTTATACTCAGAAAGCTAATACTGATTTTCCAGAAACACAAGTAGGTTTCTGATTCCATGACACAGCAAGGTATGTCATACAGAAGTAATTATTCAGATTTTTTAAAAAGTGCAATGATGTTTATAGTCACCTTTCTTCAATGGCCTAAAGAATTCCAGAGACACAGGAGATATTTTGTTTTATTAGTCTTGAATATTTGGAAGTACCGAAGCATAACTCCACAAAATTATTATCTTCACCATTAATTTAAGATAAATGTGTTAACTATGGAGTTGAAGGGATCTTGAAAAGTTTTCTCACTATTAGAAGTTAGCTTTCTGCATGAGGTGAAGATTGCTTAATTGCAATTTATAACTTCTTTAAGGATGATGGAGATGGGAGTGATGCTTTCAATGACTAAATAACTACTTAAAGGAGTTTTTAATTACACACTTAAAAATCATAAAAACCTGCTTGTCTGTGTGCTGGAGTTAATGATGTCATGGTTACCCTCTGAAGGGTAAGCTAGGAAAAGAATTGACAACTGATTCATGAATCACAGTCTAATTCTTAAAAACACTTTGTATGAAAGCAGAAAAAACACCAAGCATTTCATTCACCTATCAAATACCTGACTTTGTGTTAAAGCCATAACAAACAAAATTAAATGTAAACTGAGCCATTTGCTTCCTCTGGAAAAAGTGTTGATTTTGAGGAAATCACAGATATTTGAGATAGGCTGAACTTTCAAGTCTGTATGAGGAACCTTTTCCTGATGAATTTTGTGGAAGGTGAGCGTGTCACTAATACACCTGTAGCATGAGCTTTGTGGAAGCAAATTGTCCATGGCTGTATCCTTAAGCTCTCATTCTCTCTATTTTTTTAATATTCCCTCTGCTAACTTGGGTGCATGCTCTGAAGAATATTTTTCTTTTGGAAACAGATGGTATGGAAATTTTTTCAATATAGATTTTGTTAAACCCAAGCTATATATTAATGTTAATTTCAGTTGAACATGTGAAAGGACATGCAAATTGATTTTAAAAAAACACTTAAGAACTGATATGTTAAAAAGGTATTTATTATTGGATTTATCTCAATAAATTTAATATGATAGTAAAACAGAGAAGGCAACAGGAATGCTGAATGAGAGAAAATTGAATGAGAAATATACTTCCCTTTTCTATTGTGTTTTCACTCATGAAAGATGATTAGCCAACTTCTGAGACAATTAAAAGCTGCGTTGTCAAGAATATGGCATCCCCTATGGATCTCTGGTAACTGTACTGCAGGTCTGCCCTTTAATCACAACGAAACTCATCTTTTTAAGCTGCATAATAGATAATACCTATATTATCTAATAAATACCTAATAAATAGGTGTCCATATTAAGTGACAGTAGTTTCAACTTGCACAGCTTTCAGCCTTGAAGCTTGTTACATTACATTTTTGATCTTTATTAAGCTTCTACTCATGAATGAATTGCATTTATTTGTTCAGGTTTTTGTTCTATTGACAAGTAATAACATGCAAAAGCTTCATTTGGGTGGGTGGGGAGAACAACTGAATATATCTAGGTTAATGAACTTTATAGGTTATATTTTTTAATTGATTGTTCTTTGGTTTATTTGGGGGGGGATTTTTTTTTTTTAAATAATCAGCTTCTAGAGCTGTGGTACTCAAATTCAACTTCTTTATTCCAGTTAAGGTCTAGTCACTGCTGTCTAAACTGCAGTAATGATGTTGGTTTTTTTCCTGTAATATCCCTACTGATACTCCCCAAAATAGCACTGGTCCATTTTTTCAGATAGCTGATGTTTACTGACTGTACAAATAATGGATTATCATCCATTGCATGTAGTCTGTTTTTTGCCATAATGGGAAACTGCATTAAAGATAAAAACCATCTTGAAAGTAAAATGAAGGCTTTAGGGGTACAGAACTTTTTCAGTCCTGTTTGGGGAAACTGTCATTCAAGGGCTACATTTCAGGGTTGTGCTGCTCTAGGGAATGATGGGTCCTGTTCTCTCAGTCCCCTGTGGCCAAAGGGTGAAGACGAGAGCTGGGATCTAATGAATTGTAAGCTTAGGGCAAATTCACCTTTCTGGTGAATTAAACTGTGGCTTAAAACTTTTTCAATAAATTGAACATTATCCTGAACCTTATTTTATTATTTCATTCTATTGTGTTTTTAAAAAAGTCACCTTAGTTAGCAGAATAACCAAAAAGACCTACTTCTGGGCACTAACTATTGTGTATCTCTGCTTCAAGTTGAACTGGTGTCCAACTGTACGATTATAAGTACCTTGTCTGGCATTTGGATGCCTGAGGAGGCAATTCCAGAGATCACTGGCTGTTTGACATGGCAAGAAGAGTTTCTGCAGTAGCCCCTCCATGGTGTCAACATGTGCATGCTTTTCTTCAATTTGGAAATATCAAAATTAGTCTTTAGTCTAAGCACGAGCTTTAAGAAAAAACAAAGACAGTACAATTTAACAAAGCTGTCACAGGCCTGAGGTGTCTGTTTGGAACTTGAGTAGACTGGTGTAGACTTACTTGCCTGTGGTTTAGTCAGAAGCTCTGTTGGAAGAATGTGGTGCTCTAGCTGCTTTCTTACACTATATGTGGAGAAGCTTGCTTTATGATTGCTGGTGTCTCTAGAGGTTTTATGGTATTGTTGAAACTGTATGATTTGTTACTTTGTCCACTTTCTTGAGACCATGCCAGGTTCTAGTAGCTAAGTAAGTAGAATATGAACACCCACAAAGTTTTCATTGAATAGTAGCAGCAATGAGGGCTATTTTGTCCTGGAATAAAGGAAGAAGATGACCTCTATGCTAGATGCTCAGATAAATGCTTGGCCTTATAACACCTGCTGCAATTAGGGCAATGCCAGCCAGCCAGACTCCTGTCCTGCAGAAAGAACAATATCTGAATTTCTGCAAAGAATGGTGTAACTCTGCACCATTTGTAATGACAAGCATTGTGTTAACTGCACAAAAATCTTTTGCAGGTGCATCTCTTGCTGGAAGAGAGACTTAGTTTCTGTTTACTTGTTGTTGGTGGTTTTTTTCTCTGTTAGTATTCATGAGCTAAAAAAGCAATAGGCCACAATATATATGTATTTTTTTTTTGCAGTATGTGTTATAGATAAGGAATCCACACAAAATCACATGAGAGGAAGAAAGGGACATGACCGGCTTTGAATGTGTGCTTCCCACACAACAGAAAACCACAAATATGTGCAATTGGTGAGCAGCTAAATCAAGTGCTCTGTTGGTGACCGTATTAGCTTCACATAAGGTGCTCTGCTTGACTGGCCTTCAAGAACTTATGCTGTAAGTTCTGCTAGAAGGCTGAATTTGTTTCAGACCTTCCAGGGCACTTGGGAGAGTAATCCTACCAACAAGGAGATACCAGGCCAAGGGAATGGGACTATCATGAGGAACTGAACGTAAGCACATAGGCTATCATCTTGAGCTGACCTCAGCTGGTTGTACACTCTTCCTGACCCTGCCAATGATGTTCTGGTGTTTCCTGGCAAGTCATTTTTTATTTCCCTGTTGCGTCAAACAAGGGATCATGTTATCCTGGGGAAAAGTTGCACCTAGAAGAACTAGGAAGCTCATTGTAACAGTAAGGTTTGTGCTTGTGCCGTTACTATCGAAATTATCATGAGTTTGTTGCAGAAAAAAGGTTTCTTGCCTCTAAGCCTTCCATTTCCATTGTACTGGGCCTTCCCACAGTGGTCAGTCACAGATTCTAACTGTTCAATTTTAAAGCAAAACAGGACTGAGTGGGTTCTATTAAGATGCATTCAGTCAGAGACAGAAGTGGATAGAAATGGTGCACAATGCAATTGTATTTCTAGGAGTATTTTTTGTAGGATCATTTTTTGCTATCAAGGAATCACTGAAGAGAAGATAATACTATTTAAACTTATTGATGATATTTGTGCAAATATAAGATTCTAATATTATTTTTAAAACTGGTACCACTCCTGGGAGAGGACTTTGTTTTAGCTGTCCTGTTAAGAAACTCCAATGATTTGAGTGAGAGGAGAAGTGTTAGCGGGAAAAGACATTCTGAAATATATAACCAAATAAATACAAAACAAAGAGAGGAGAATAAAAACTCAAGGCTTATTTTTATAGAAGACATTCTATAGTAAAAAATTGGAGATAGTGTAATGCTGACATCAATAATGTGCATCTGTATATTAAAGTGTATGAAATTGACTCATATGGATGTGTTCCTTCTACCTGTGTCCATATGGAATTTAACCCATCACAGTAAGACACTTATTATGGCTAGTTCTGAGCATTACAACTATGAGGGCTGCAGGCAAATGACTAGGTCACTGAGTAGGTCCTGGCCTGAACTTGGGCTAACAGAAGAGAGATTGCTGGCCTTCAAATTAGAAATTCCTGAATATGATATGAAACAGGAAGAAGCTGGCAAAAGCTGCAGCTTGTGCCTTTGTAAGCAGGGGTGGTTGGTGTTTATTTGGGAGAGAGTGAGAATGGTGAAACAGAGGAGAGTGAGAAGGAGAAAAGGGAATATGAGAGGTAGCAAGTTGTTAATTGTACTGTCTGGGAATACCGGCTGAGAAGTCCTATACTTTATAATTGTGGGCTAAACTAGGGCAGTAAAACAAACTTCCTGTTCTGACCATAGCACATGCATCAAACCTGCTTTCTTGGTAAAGAAGACCAGGAGGAGCAGAGCAGCATGCTTTCCTTAGCCAGGGAACACCTGAGGCAGATCAGGCATCCTGGAATCACTGTGACTATGCCTGTCCTGTGCCTGAGAGCACTGGCATCCTCTTAGTGACTTCCTGCCAATGTCAAAAGGTGCCAGTGTAAACCTTGTGCAGTGAAACCCACTACTGCTTTTTTTGGCCAAACTTCAGGAGCTATATGAGGTAGTGGGAAGGACCTCTGATGGCTATCTGTTCTTCAGATTTGGATAAACATAATTCCCTTAACACAAAGAAGAGCCATTAATGCACCATGTTCGGAAGACACTCATTCATCTAAAGACCCCTTCAGATAACTCTGGTATATGATAAGGGTGAGATTTAGAAAAATATGAGTAGAAGAATCAGCTTTGCATTACTGGAATAAATCTATTGCTTTTTTTCTTTAATCTAGTTTAGTGTTAAGAGGGAACCCAGAAGCCATTGCATGACTGGGTAGAGTGTATGGGAATAAAACTTTTTGTAATCTGCAACCTGGGCAAATCTAGCCATTCTTGTGTTGTCCTGCCAATAAGCCAAAAGGCACAGTTCGAGAACCAGTGGCTCCAAAAACCAGAGCTGGTCTGGTGTGGGACAAGTAATAGAAAGGCAGCCCTTCACTTTGGGAGACTAGATTATCACTGATGGCAGTATGAGATTTCTTCTCATGCATTGTTTTGCTTTTTGCTATGGGAATGACTGTGTCTCTTGGATCGGGAAGTGTGTGTAACAGCAGCCAGTGTCCATAAACATGCATTCAATACTTTCTTATGACCTATGCACCTGTCCAGATGGTATTTTTGAACAGCAAAGTGTCGTTTGTAATCTCACAGCAGACTCTGCATATGTTGTCTAACTATGAGCTGTATACTGACTTGCCCTTTGAAAATCTCACTGCTAACTAGGCATTTTTCACCTGTCTGGAAATAATGGTAAAGAGGGGGTGCAGCTGGGTGAGACTCCTGCTTGTCATGTGGCAACAGCCTGTTCTGGTAGTCCCAGCTAAACTTTTGGGAAGATTGCTGGAGATTGTGGTGGCAGTGAGGCAGAAACTGCCTTTGGGATCTCAAATAGTTAATATTGAGAGAGATATCTCTGCTACAGTTTACTTAAACCAGAGGGCACAAAAAGATTGCAGTGTTTTGGGTGGATCATTTGAAAGTTAGACTCTCTCCTCTGTGGATGGAGCAGAATCATTTTTCCCCCGCTCCAAATAACCCAGTTTGCAGTTACCAGACAGCCCTGACTGCTGGATTCATAAGTGCTATTTACAACCAAGTATTTACAGCCTTGTTAGCTAAAAGAAACATTTTCAAGACTTGGAAGGTAGTACTACTTGTCTGTACCCACATTGAATATGCCAGCTGATATACCTAGATGCATGGAACATTTCTAAATTTTCACCATTCAAAATTATGTGTTTAATTTTAACAAAGTTTTTAGTTTTCACTCTCTGCAATTATAGAACTTCTCAAAATTTCATTAAGTTAAAAGAACTTGACAGTAGTGGGGAGGAATTATCCCTCCTCCTGTCTTGTTCTGTCATTGTTGTGACAGACTGTAATGGTTTGTAGGATGGTGGGAGGCAACTCAGAGGAACAGTGAACTCAGGAATATTGTTCTTATCCCTTGTGAGCTCTCAAATGATGTCCCAGTAGACTGATGAAATGCTGCTTCTTGAGAGCAAGAATTTTCTCTTTTGGAGTTTAGGGGATCTGTAAGGTTCCTTAGTGATTTTGTGCAGGAGCAGATTTTGAGGGCAAGAAGGAAGAGCTACGAGCTGGTTTACACATTGAAGAGTTCACTGGTCAACAGATGGGAGCTGTGCAAAAAAAATATCTGAGCTGCCAGCTTGGTTTTTGTGGGCTAGCCCTGGTGGATTTATCTGTGGAGGTCTGAAGGGATGGCTGGTCCCCAGCTGTGTCATGTCCCAGAGGTTATTGCTTCTGCTGCAAAGGTAGCAAAGCAGAGTTCACATCAGTTCCTTGGCTGCCCCAGGTCACTATCCAGTATTTCAGCATAAACTCCACCTCTGTAGCAATTTATACAACTGTGTTAGGTAGTGGAGTGACAGGCAGATCCCCATCTTCTACCACTGCCTGCACTGTCAAGGTGGCAGTCTTTGGCAGGGAGGTACAGAAAAGAGGCATTTCACAAACTACAGTGATATTTTCAGCCCTGCTAAATAAAGCTTCCAGAGTTTGTCTGCCACTCATCTTGGAGGAAGTAGAATCAAGGGAGAGCCTGGCAGTAAGAAGGGGCCTGCTGGTGACCACTTCTGTTTCTCCTGTACCTCTGGCATATTTCAGAGTATCAATTTCCTAAAACAGATACAGGGTATTCTTAAACATCCCTACCCCACTGACCTGCATAATCTGAGAAACTTCTGTCTGAGTTTAATTTGTATTATGAAGCTCTTTTTTAGCTCTGACTATACATCTTTTGTATCGTAAGTGCTTTTTTGCCCAAGTGCATCCATTTTTGTAGGTGTGACTGTCACATCTTTTCCAATGAAGGATATTAGTTAGTTTCTGAATTACAATGGCTAGTGATTGAAATAGAAAACATTGGAGTCTGGGATTGTCTGAAGCTTAGAACAAATCATTCTCTCTGTCTTGTCTTTGAACTGACTGGATTAAAAGAAAATTATCAGAGAGAGAGAGAAAAGTCACGTATAAGTGAGGAAACACAGGAAGTCTTGAGGAAGAAACAAGATTGGAGTCAGGTAAGGTGCTCTAATGGGCAGGATGGAATAAAAAAATAGGATGGTTTGGGAATATTTCATGTTTCAGGATAAGAATGTGATCTGACTGGAAATTCCCTGTATAGGTCCAAAAGAACTGAGCTTAAAGGAAGGCTCCGATAGGATGATGAAAAGGAGAAAGGCCTTATGTTTTTAATAGATTCATGTATTTATTGTGACATGAAGTAAGTAGTTGTGGAATCTTAATAACCTTTGTCCATAAGTCTGGCTTGGTTTTGGTTTACTTAGCTCTGCCAAGGACTCGTAGAGTGCTAAATGGTGTAGTGGGTATCTTGCTGTTCCAGTATTAAGTTCTGGAAAATAAAGCTGGTTCCTCAGCGTTAAAATATATTAAATTGTGTGGAGACAAAAACTGATTCCATCTTTTGGATGCCAAAGAGAGGATTTAGAAGCTGAAAGCTAGAGACAGGTGAGTAAGTAAAATGATCCTTCCCAGATCCCAGAGTTTTCAGGTTGGAAAGAGATTACTGGCTGGGTCTTGGCCTATTTGGCTCTGCACAGCTCTGTAGGAAAAAGTCTTGCTCTGTTCGGTGTCTTGCTTTGAAAATATAAAGTAGGCCTATTTCTACCAACTCATAATTATTGTATGTAAGACACTGCTAGTTTATTCCTTATGGCTTTCATTCCCTCCTGTTGTGACAAGGCACAGGGCTGTTCCAAGAATCTCAGTAAACTTGCATTAACAAACCTGTGATCCAGAAGAAAAGTCTTAGCTAGGGAAATGAGATATGGTGGATGGGAGAGGCTTGAAAGGCTACTGATAAAATGTCAAAGCATGGACAGATATTGCATACATGTGTTCCTATGATGTTCTCTTGGGAAAATTGAAAGTAGAAATGGTACCACACTTTTAATTATTCAAATACTCCCTGGTTGGAGGTTAAACTGTGATACATGGTGTGTGCTGGTTTAAAGGTAAATTGGCAGGAGAAATGAACCCAGCTCAAAAGAGATTACAAGTCAGAGTTACAATATAATAAAAATATTACAATAAATGCAATGCAACAAAGAGAAAATGGTTTTAACCCATAAAAAACAGAGGTATAACCCAGCACCCTGGGGCACAAACAAAATGGTGTTTGTTAGTCCCTCTGCTGAACCCCACATAGTCCCCCTGAGTCCAAAGTCAACGGAAAGGAAAACCTATTGGTGCAGATGATGGTCACAGCCTGGTCAAGAGTGGCAGTAGCAGTCCTGTTATGGTTCTGGTCCTCCTCGGGATACAACAAGTGGTACCAGAAGTTCCCAAGCCCCAAGATTATATATGCTCAGGTTCAAATGGGAATGCCCAGTACCTCCCCCAGGGTGGGGAGTTCCAAAATGGGTGATTTACTCTGTGAGTCATGGGGTATTTTTGGAATCCTTGATGGCCCATTAGCAGGTATGACCCCAGGCTGTGTGTGAAGGTGCTAATGCCTCCCCAGCGAGGCGTTATCAACCGACGTCTTTGATGTGGAGACCTTGTCTCACAAGGTTCTCTAGCACCCAGCTTGTAGCCTGAGGGGTCAGGTGTGCCTTGGGCAGCTGCTGCAAATTATCAGTTTGTTAGAAATTACATAGAGGATGCAGAATACACAGTTTTGGTTACACACATGCACAGTGATAAGCTGGTCCTGGCTGCTCTAACTAGGACACAGTGCCAAATCTGCTGTGTGTGTGTGTGTGTGTGTGTGTGTGTGAAGTACTGGGAGAACCTGGGATAGGAGCCCTCTACTAGCCATACAGTGAAGGTAAGGACATCTTGAACTGTGGTTTCACTGTCACAAAGCATCCAAAATAACCTGAGGTGTCAAGTGCTGGTCCTGTAAATTCCTTCTCTCTCTCAGACAATACTCAGTGGTCCTTAGGGCTGCTCCTGCTGGTGTCTGTGGGTATGTGCACTTACCCCTTATTTCTGAACCACAGTTTTCCAGGAAGCTTCCAGTCTTTAGGCTGGCTTCTTTGGGTGTAGTTACATTTCCCAGAAGCATTGGAGACACTTCTCTGAGGGAATTGACTTCTATGGCCTACTCATGCTCACAGAGGCATAAAACTGCAAGGAAATGGCTGTTTCGGTACAGAGACAGCAGGCTGGTGAAATGGGCAAAGAAGAGCTTGCTTAGGGCTGCAGGGCTGCCTTCAGTTGTGTCAAAAAAAAAGTTAATTGTCATCTGGCCTCAGTTAAATGGATGACCTCATGAGCAATAGTTTGTTTAATCACAAAGCCACTAGAAACATCTTGACATGAGATGGAATTGGTTTGTCAGGATTTGTTCTAAAGAGGTTGGCAACAGAAGCAGCAAGGATATGACCTGCCATTAGTAACGAATAAAACTCTCTGTCTCTCTCATTCCTCAGCAGGTTTGTTCTGAACCAGTAGAACAGAAGTGTTGCCATCTGAAAGGCATAAACTGCCTTGAAAATTTAGGTCAATCCCACAGTCGAGAAATGAGGACCACCACACATATTTCTTTGCAGAACCCAACTTCATGTTTGAGGTCCTGGGTGAGATTTTCAAAATATCTGAGTTACTGTGTGGTGGCTGGAACTCTGAATTAATTGAAGAACCTAGTGGTTATCTCCAGTAAGGAACAAAAAAATGAAGGGAAGGGAAGGGAAAAAGGAAGGGAAAAAGGAAAGGAAAAAGGAAAGGAAAGACAGAATTCACAAGTCTGTAAAGAAACTATCATTTTCCTTCTATTATTGTTCTCTTGGAAGAACTGCTCTTGACTGACTAAGTTAAATAACACAAGCAAAAGATGATGATTCATGCTGCTTTTCCTGATAGTTTCTAATGTTCAAAAGCCAGTATCACAGCTGCAGCTTTGAATAAATGCGTGGGGAAAGGAATAAAATTATAGTAGGTATGTTAGCGTAATGTTCCCAATGTGCAGCCTGTGTATGTGATTACCTAATATTCCTTACCAGCTGTTTCTTAACATTAGTCATAGTGATCTAAAACAACCACCCTCTCTTCATTTATCTCAGTAAACATTGTTCTTTTTTGAAGAGGTAAGCTGTTTAGGAACAAAAGTTGTTCCCTCCTCCCCTTCAGCTTTTTCGTCTGCATGTCGTAATCATCTTGAATTGGAAACAGCTACAGCTGACCGTGTAAGTAATAAACAGTGAGGAAATATTTAAATATGGTTATAGCTATATTTGAGAAGCATTATGAATGTGTTTCCTAATTGTGCCTAGAAAATTCAAGGCTCTGGTCTCATGCCAGCACAAAACTAAAATAAAAGGAGGAAATGTTTTAATTTTCTGCTTTTACACCACACTCCTGTCTATCCAAATGGAATCAATATATCCTTTGCAATTCAAGTGTTCATCTTTGCATTTGAAGCTGCTTATACTGTGCAACCATTTTGGTTTTATTTCAAATATACGTTGTCATAATTCATAACCTGTTCAGGCCAGCACCTTTGTAGGTGTCTGTCGCACTTACTGACAGTGAGCAGTGCTTCATTCCTGCGAAACTCCCATGAAAATCAGTGGATTTGCTTCCAAGTACACTGGGGAGACATTTAGTGGAGAAAAGCACTGCGCAGGGTGAAGAGAATCTGCTTGAGGTCTTTCTGCAGAGGAAATGACAGGAGTGTTTGTGAGACTGAGTACAGGCAGCAAGTGGATCTCCTCAACCTGTGGCTTCAGTACACTCTACGCAGGGTGGTGACGTTCCTTGACAAGACAAGCTGCAAACCAAAACCTCTCAGTATCTGAAACCACAACACTCATTCCTTTCTACAGAAAAAAGCCAGAGTCAGGACATGAAACGACAATGGGTCATAAGCTGATCATAAGCAACCTGGTCTGGACCATGTGATCTCTAAGAGGGCTTCTTTGTTTTTGTGTTACGTCAGTGTAAGCAAAAGTACAATTTTGCCCAGCACTTAAAAGCAATCATTTCTCAATATGTTGTCTAAGGAAAGGCCAGATTATTCTATGTTCTAGTATGTGTATGATACTGAAGTGAAAGCTGAGATTTCTTACCTGGTCTGGAGCACAGAACTGCCTGATGGGAATTGTTTCTTAGCTGTTAGCAACAAGAAAGATTTGTGCTCCTCTGCAAAAATAAAGCATTCATGAAACAGAAATAAATTGTATTTTGAAAAGATTATGAATATTTAGAAAAAGCTTTTTAAAACACTGAACAACAAGAAACTTAAAAAACTAACCAATGTGGAGAAATAATCAAACTGGGCGTATATGGAGGAAGAAAAAGAACCTGCTTGCAGTTTGAAGGCTAGGACATGGTATAAACCTCAAGGAAAACTGTAGAGAAGGGCCCATCTGGGGTTTGATTAAAGATTAGTGAAGAGATCTCATTAACATGTTATGTGCAGTGTATTTCCCTCTTTGTCAACATAGGTGGCACAAAATTAAGTTTGGCTTCTGCATCAAAAAACGATGTTTTTTTCTTCTATCTTTCTATTAGCCTACTCCAACTGTGTCTTCTCTTTCTTTTGGCACCATGTTCCTGATCAACCTAACAGGGAACATAGAAGAGACGTCTTCTAATCTCAGATTGTTTGTTTTTAATTTTTTTCTTTTTTTTTTTAAATCAACAACTAAGAGTAATTCAAGTGATGAGTTTTTTAAGTTTCTAGCTGAATAACCAAAACTCTTTATAGAAAACAATCTTGGAAATGCAGTCCCAGAAAATGAAGTGAGCTGTTCATAGACAGTAAA
>VWZD01000913.1:399183-468746 GCA_013396695.1 Sakesphorus luctuosus | reverse complement strand
GGTGGTACTTATTGAGAAGGAACAGTAATCAGACAGCTAATAGGTAATGGATACACTAAAATTTCATAGTCCTCTCTCACTGTCCTCCATATTTATAAATCTGCTGTGAAATTTACCTTTCATTTTAGTAGGGCCTTGTCTAGTAGAACGATGATGAAATAGCAACTGTTTGTCATCAGGTTGTCACAGATGGGGAGAACCAACTCTGATGACATATCTCTGGTCTCCTTTTTTACTTTGTCTCATTCAGCTTGTGGGCGTTTGGTTTTCACTCACAGCCTGACAGTCTGATTCATCAACTATTTGAGCTTTAGCTTAAGAGTGCTATGTAATATCAATCAGTCTGCAACACATAGGGTCACACCTGCACATCTAACTGGCTGGGTCCTGTGTCCACTTATCTTCCTTCATCAGTCAAATATAGCAAGAATTCATGATCAATAGTAGCATAACACAATTTCAAGACCATTCCAAAATGAAAGCCCCAGCACTCAATGCTCAATGACTAATTGCAGGTGATTGCATCCCTCCATAAATTCTGATGACCTCCTGGAGTCTAACTTTTGATAGTCATTGACAATATTGACATCAATTGACAGTCATCTAAGATTGCTGTTTGTGTTCACCCTGTCCAGGTAATACAGTTAATTAAGAAACTCATGTGTTTCTTCCTTGTATGATCTGAAGAGGGTGTAATTGAGATGTCAGGACTGTGTGACTGTTTGAAATTATGTTAGTATTCAAAACAGATTTGGGTCACTGTTGTCTGAGATCTGTCTGGTTACAAATAGGCATAGTATCATCTTAAGAAAATAATAGTAACATGCAGAACCTCACATTGAAATAAGTCTTGTTTTTACACAAATCTATACTATTAATATCTGCAAATCCCCTTTGACTTCGGTAGCAGTTTTCTGGATTAGAGAATTACAGGCTGTTGATGATATATTTCAACCTGTATGTAATTGCAAGCTGCTTACTTCTTTTTTACTAACTGGTAGCTTACTATTAAACAATATTGCGTCAAGTATGGTGCATCTAGAGAAAACTATAAGATAAAAACTTTCTAGAAGTCATATTTAAGGGAAATCATAGGTGCATAGAATTGCAGCACCTCTCCTATACAATCTGGACGTAGTCTGTTCTGAACATCCTGTGCTTAGACCTTTCACAATAATCTCATCTTCAGCAGCAGTGCCTGAAAACCACAGTTTACATTTCACCTAATAGTAAAATAAAAGGTAAATAAAGGCATGAAGCTTTGTATACCTACAGATAAAGATGGAAGTTTTTGCTTGCACTTAGTGCCATGCAGATTTTCTGAACTAATCATGCTGCTATAAGAGAAAAAAAACCAACCAAACAAAAAACCTTTACCTAAAGAATTTGATCAAGAGTCATTCTTGTTTTCAGAATGTCTTATAAGGAGAGGAGGCAGTTCAAGCAACATTTTAACCTGGCAATGGAAACCAATAGACATTAGGATCAGTTGTTCTGAGTCATTTTAGCAAGTGTTGGACACATAGTTTCCATGTAATGGAAGTAATATACCTGGCAGGAAAGGCAATACAACGAAGCTGAGACCTTTTGATAGTGTGCCCACCCATTCAGATAAGGGAGATATAAAAGACTCCTTGGAAACTATTAATTCAGTGGGGAAACATGCTTGTGCTTCCTGTGCCACAGCTGGAAAGTGAAACCATTGTGCTACTGAGCAAGGACAGTCAAAATGAAACAGGGTGAAGCTGTCCAGGAGGTGCGATATGTGGGGTCGGACCAGAGCATGTGCACAGTTGTTTCCCTGTCATTTGTCCCAGTGCACCCATGGATGTCTCAGCTAGGTTTCTGCAGTGTCTCCAGTGGATGGTAAACTGGTTCCAACTCTATGTACATCCTTCTGTCTGCATTTAAGTTGCAATTTAATAGCATGAATTATTGTTCAATCTTATAAATGATGTTTTATAATTTTGCAGAATGACAGCCATGTGAAATATAGACAATAAAATATTGATGGTGTTCATGCAGTAGCTGGGAGCAACACTTTTTTTTCTGAAGAAGCTGCAAGGTAAAATTCTGTGTTTGACATTATTCAAAAATATCAGAACACATGGGCCCTTTTGGCCTGAAAAACCTATGAATCACCTTAATAAAAGTAGCCCCTAGTACATAAAAAACAAATCTCAAATCCAGACATTAAGTTCTTTTATCTTTGTTTAACAGCATACAGGAATAAAGGAACGAGAACAGGGATGACAAAAGTAATGACACTTTGAAAGTAGAACATGTAAGAGAAAGAGACAATAAAAAGTTATGAGAACATATTAATCACACACAGTCTTACCATCTGTTGACTCCATATATATACCCCATCCTACTGCTCCATATGGTACTTGAAGATAAATACATATAATGATGGATAACAAGTGAAAAATAGCACACAAAAGCTCTAACATACACATAGTAAATAAGCATATGGCATAATGACCCCATTTTGGTGTATCTGGTATGACCTCCCAGAATACACAAGCAAGGAAAGGAACTGATCGGCAGTTGCACAAATGTGACCTTAGAGAGATCTAGTGACTTCAGTTACTGAAAACTCAAAAAACCTCAGCCATGGAAAGAGCCTAAACTGAATAAACAGTCTAGGAACATTAAACTCTGAAAATAATGGAACATAGTACAAACACAGAGCTCTGCCTTGTTTCTGTCACTCCTCTTCCATCACCCTTTCTCTCTCTTCCATACACATCCAAATATCAGTGACTATCTTCTATCATGAATCCTACTTCGCTGTGACTGTAGGTGTCTTCAATGGTGGAGTTTCATATGTAAGGAACAAGAAATCATCGAGGGTACTTTTCTGTGGACTGTGGAGCAGAGGAGAGAGGTGGAAAGTCTGCATCTTCTTTTTGTGCTGGCTGTTCCCTGTACAAGGTAGAACATTACTCAGCTCAGAACCAGGTCTTCTTGTACCAGAGAGCAAGGCTGGTCTGTAGGTGAAGTAGAAATGATATTGCTTAGAAAGTGGATGGTGATCCAGAGCAGCTGGTAACTCTCATTTTTTGTTTCCTTTCTCTTGCTTCAGAAGTCTGCCAAATTCTGGGTAGGAAATAAGTTGAACTTTGTGCAACATGAAGGTTACTCATTCATTTTCTTTGCAATCTCATCCAGAAAAGTAGGGGTTTTTCCACCTGTGATCTCTGGGCACCAAATGTAGGCATCTTCAGGTCTTCATTTTGATTAGAGAAGGTGGATTGACAAACATCCATGGTCATTTTCAGATGTTAATTTTCTGTGCTCTAGTCCCATCACAGCTTGTTTGGTCAAATATATAGTCCTACAGTATTTTGTAATTTGTTGTGTGTGTCATTAATTGATGGATGGACTGTTTAGCATTGTCTACATTTCCCCCTCAAAAATGTAGAACCAAACATGGAATATGTCTTGCTATGACCCGTAGCAGTCCCTGTATCAATTTTCAGTATAGGATCACCTCACACATCAAGGACCTGGACTGTGAAAAGAGTTGCACTCTAGCTCTGATAGCAGCTATCAGTTCCCGATTCACAATAGACTTTCCGATTTGTAAGGAAGCAGACAGCAGCCTGGTGTGCCCATCCTACTGATATAGCGGAACGTCCTTTCATTTGCACCCTCTTGCCTCCATCTATGTTTGTGGACTTCATGTCATGCAGAAGAGGTGAGTCTTCGGCCATTGCTTACTGTGGTTTTCCTGGCAGCTACAAACATTATTTTGGAAAGCAGTTGACTCTAGCTGACAACCTTGATCTTTATTTCTTAAGGAGTTGTGCTCAATGTGCAAGTATTTTTATATTTCTGCTCCTGTTACAACTCAGAAGTTTCTTTTTGCTTTTTTAATGGGAATGTTTCAACCCAGCAAGGAAGCTATTCCAGTGCCTGAAGAAAAGTCACTGCAAGCTGCTAATCTGTTGGCTGTGCTGTAGGGTTGCTGTCTTAGTGTTGTTGTGAGCACAGGTCAGCACATCAGAAAGTGACCTTCCTCCATTCACTTTCCTAGTCTTGTGTAATTGATAAACCTGGTGTTTGCTGAGACTCTTCTGGAAGAAGAAAAGTCCAGCTGTAGTGGGTTACCTTCCTCTGCACATAGCTCCAATATTAAGAGCAAGTGACATTGCTCTGCTTATACAAAAGAAGGGAGGGGGTCAGACCTGGTCCAGTTGCTAACTACTTTTGTTATGAAAAACACAGAAGTCTTATTAGGCTCTGTTTACTGTTCCTAGTTATGTTTTATTTTTGTGCAGCTATGTGGTCTTGATGGATACTTACGGTTGCAGGATCTCTTGTTTGTCACTTCGGTTGTCAGAGCAGTAGTATGTCTTCTGCCAGAATTTAGGGGAATGTACCTTTTTGTGGCAGAACAGAGAGCTAAGAGAATTTTCTGGTGGAGGTTTTATGAGAATTTTCTGTTTGTTGACCACAGAAAACAGATGAAAGATCTGGTAGGAGACTTCATTTATCTTTGGAAAAATGACCTTTCTGAAGGTTCAGCATTTTAAACCTTTTTCCTTAGTTTCTGGTCATGTGTCTACTTTCTGGTTTCAACCATTAGCGAAAATATTGCCCTGCCATGAGAAATGCTTTTTCTAGAGCATTGCTGACTCACTGAAGCAGTGAGGTGTTAGAAATTTTCGTAAGAAACCTTATTCTCATGAAATTTGGAAGTGTTTGGAGTGGTATTTCCTCAGCAGCATGTGCTTACTGGGAAGAAAGGTTGCTGAGCAGTGCAGCATTGCATCTGTCTTTTGCTGAGCTGTTTAAGTAGCCTAGGGGAGGGTAGGCAGTGCGCAGCACATCAGAAGACAAATCAGTGCAGTAAAGGTTGTAAGTAGGCACTGACAAATCATGACATCTTACTGTGTCATCTCTCCCACTTGGACAGAGGATTGTCTGTTGACTAGAATGCTTTGATTTGTTTTCCATACTTAATGGTGCCTCATATTAGTCTCTTTTTGATAGAGCTTTCTGGTTTGGGAAGCCAAAAGCAAACCCCTACCTTACCCCCAAGCAAATATAGCCAACACGAGGCTTTTCTTTTTTGTCTTGTAGGGTAAGCCTACGTATTGAGCTGCAAAGAGGAAAAGGCAGCACTAACAGACTGTGACGGCAAGAGGAGGAAACTCTCTGTGCAGATAGTATGCTTGGCTCGTACAGCTGTACTCATCTTTTCTGGAGGGGGCGATGGGGCTGGCTGACTTCCTGTGGGCTGGAGCTTTGTCCTGGTTGCTTGCCAAGGAGCATGGACTTTTTTTTTTCCTTGGGCACAGTAGATTAGATTTTTACTATTTTGGTTTTAACTCTACCCAAAATGTTTCTCTGGAAAATCAGGTTGTCCAGGATGCCTCATTATCCTGAATAAGTGTTTGGCTGCCCTCATAGAGAACCTAATTCCCTATCTTTGCCTTGGACTAGGTCTGGCTAGGTAAGCTCATTTCTGTTTGATATGCTAGCTGTAGAGTCTGAGAGGCTCTGACATTGGCGAGGTCAGGGACAAGGAGATCAGTATGGACAAAGAAAAGACTCCTTGAAGAAACCATTTGTCATAGTGTGTTCCAAAGGGTGCCTATTTAGAGTAACACTCACATAGTCTTAAGAAAATAAGATTAACTTTTTCTCTGTGATATTTTTGTTTTACTTTACTGTGTTTTTTTTTCTCTTCATGCATAAGTAAAGGTGCCTCACAATTTTCATGTCCTTTAGACATTGGGATTTTAGGAGAAGCCAGGTAGAGATGACACACTTTTCATCTGTCAGATCAGTAGTACAGAAAGAGTGCATACCTGGCATCTAAGCTACCCATAATGTGCTGGCACAGGATATGGACTATGGACTGTTCTTCTACACGATGAGTTACATTCAGACCTAAGCTGTGCGAAACTAGTTAATGTAATTCTTATCACCTCTCCTAAGGTCCACAGCCCAGTCTTTCCTCCACCAATACTCTACCTGAATGTCTGATTGAATATAAGTTTTTCAGAAAATAATCTGCTTATGACAGTAGTATGTGCACTGTGTAGCATGATGGCCTGGTTCTCCTGTTAGGCCTTTAGATTCCAAAGAAAGAATACCCACAAAAGCAATAAATAAATGTCTCATGATTACACGTGATTTTTTTCAAATGAACCTAAAGTGACATTTATTAACCAAAACCTTTGAATGACAGAAGAAGCTGTCATCACTTCCTGATTCCTTTTCAGTTAGGAAATGTCTGTGGTCCGAGCATTTTCATCTATCGTGAACCCAAGATTCTGGATTAAGAGAAGTGGCTAAAATGGATTTTTATAAATTCAGTGCAAATGCCACTACTTTGAGGAAGTGAATTTCTGCACAAGATGCACTCTGAACTTGCTGCTAGCTATCCAGGTTTCATAATCTAAATGACTTACTGTTGGTCGCCTCCTGAGAGCTGAGAAATTTCATTCTTATGATCAAAACTCCTGGGGAGATGCACTCATTTGTAGAGTGCTTCAGTTCAGATGAACTGTATGATTGTGTACATAATAATACCAATGATAAACTTCCTTGGTTGATTTTTTTCAATGTACACTTTTGTATATATACTTTTTTTTTTCATTTTTATTTTTGGAGCATAGTGTCTGGGGATTATAACCTTGACTGGGACTTCCAGTTTTAAAAGGGAGCAGTAATTCTTTCCTTTGTTTGACAGGGGTTTATCAGAATGGTGCTTATTTAAGCTTGTGGGTGTTGTCGTGTGATACCACTTTTGGGTCTGACAGGCTCGGGAGATTTCCTCTTCTACCACCTATGACGTAGCTGTGCAAATGAAAAAGGGAACTCAGTTTACTTCAGGGAACAACTTGCTTCTACTCTGATAAGATTTGCTGTCTTTCACCTCTAAGCTTACCCAGAGTTCCTAGAGATTAAACAGTGTGAGTAAACTGAGATCAGATTAGCTGAGCTTTTAAACCTGCCATTTAAAAAGTAATACTGAACACTTTAGGTTTTTTTTTTGGGGGGGGGGTGGGGGGGTGGTGGTGTTAATGAGTTATTTAGCAATCAAGGAAGCTTTTGATACAAAGTGGAAATATTTCAGGCCTGGAACCCATGCATGCGTGAGCAATTGAAGGTATTTTTTGAACAATTTCCATGAGAGAGCATGGTAGGATCTCACCAGGCCAACAGCAAACTTGTGCTGGTATGGGATGTGCTCAGATGGGGTTCTGTGGGAGGAAGCAGGACAGGAGTTGCTGCTGAGATGGCATTGGGTAAGTTGGCCTGAGGTACAACTGCTTCCAGGCTCAGCCAATAACAGAATACAAGTGAGACCTTGGGGGATTATTTCCCACCTCTGATTAATCATATAGTGCCATCTATCTTTCTTCCCCACTGGGGCTTTTCTTTGTATGTGGTGTCTTGGTCACCTAAAGACTAGGATATGTATCCTGGGAAGCGGAGAAAATTAACCATCCTAGAGTCCTGCCATTTCTCATTCGTCCCGTAGTTGGTGGTTCATAGTTGGGAGTCATGTCCTGGCCAGGTGTTAGTTGCACAACACTGCAGCCTATGGTGGTGCTGCATGTGTAGATTTGAGTGTGTGTTCTGTGCTTACTTGAAGGCCTGTTTATACTCTATGAATTTCTGCAGGGTTTCTATTTTACTAGTGCTTTAGGGATTTTTTTAAGAAAATCTGGTTATGCAGTTGTACAGTGTTCTTGCCCCCTTTCTCCATGCCTTTTCCTCCTTCAATAGGTTCTCAGACAACCAAAAGGTTGAGGTCAGGTCCTAAAGAGATGTGTTCCCTACTGAAATCATGAAGCTCCATAAAACAAAACAAGCTTACCTGTGCCTTTATCAAGGTGCTGTCTTTGGAGAACTGGTTTCCTTCTGGACACCAGAAAGTTAGAGAGAGGAATGTTATAAAAGTCTCAACCATGAAAAAAGCTTCAACTGAATTTCTTGCCTAACTGGATTTCAAAATCAGACAAGTATAAATCTGCAGAAAATGTGAGTTCTTCATCCTGGGTTGGTGCAATGGCATCATAGTCTAGTGCTCTCTCAAGGCCCAGTCTCAGCTGAAGACTTACCCTTTACTGTCTCCATGCCTGTCCCCTTCTCTAAGTCCAGAGGCACAGTGAGGAATTTCAGTTCCAACCTTCCACATCAAGAGTAGAAATGAATAAAGGAGAAGTCCGCAAGGGAGCTGAAGAGAGAAACCTGTTGCCTCATCTTCACATTGGCTGCTGCCTCATACTGTGTTCTGGAGGAATACCCTGGGCTTCTGTAGAAAGCCTTGTGCTTGCATCTGTGCTGCTGGTGTTCTCTGTGTTACTGTTGTGGAATATTTACTTATGTGAGTGGTGTAAGAGCTCTGAGTATCCCTGGGGCACCGACCACATCTGTTCTTCTCTAAAAGATGTTGCGTGATTTTTTGAGTTGCATGGAAAATTAATTGAATAGTATTTAACAAATACATCTCTACGCAGTGTCCTATGTGGAAAAAACCATTAGGTCTGAGGGACAGTAATGAATGTAATTTTGAGACCATATGTGACAGATGATTTCCTCCCCAGGCAGATCAGGAGCATGTATCAGCTGTTCTGTGTAATAATGCCAGAACGTCTATATAGGTGTCTATAGAAAGACATTCCTGCCTTTTCACGTCAAAAGGGCTGCAGGTTAAACCCAAATTTCAGTCAACAGAAACAATACATTTATAACCTTGGAAAAGTCTCTAAAGCATCTGCTGTGAATCCAAGGTATCTTCCATTTCAGCAAAGTTTTGGTGCAGAACCATCATAGCAAAGTAAAAGTCTGGGAGTTACTGGCACTCTGCTGAAAAAAACAAGTCACCAAAAATCCATGGAACACTGCTTGAATTCTTGGTGGTTGGGACCATGGCCATCATTTGCAGTTTGTGCTAGCATATTTTCAGAAAGGGGATGCAATAACGTTTCCTGTCATGGTTTAACTCCATGTTTCATAAGCAATTTGGAAACCTGAAGCTCTCTGAGGGTTTCACCATTATACGTAAAAATCGCAAAACTTATTTGAAAGTGATGGCACATAACAGTCTCTTCTGGGCAAGGATAGGGTTCAATTTTTTTTCTGATTTGTGACATAAACAAATGGCAAGTGGCTTTGTAATGTGCATCTTGAATAGATCAGTGAGGGACTAGAAATGGTCATTCTTTGTGCCACATTTTTTTAGCTTTTGAAAGTTTCCTAGAGTAGAGGAGGCAGGGCTTCTGCTGAGGCAAGCAGTGCTAGCTCCACTAGTGAATGGAAAGTGATGTCTGACCATGTGATACGAGAACAGCACTTTCCATGTTTGCCTGATTATCGAAGAGCTGGAATCAGCATTGACGAAGATAATGTGATGTCACTCTTTAATCTGGCAAGCCTGCAAAACCACTTCCTCCTCGTGTAGGCTGGAGGTCTCATGATTGCCATTTCGCTCTAAAGCATTCATTGAAAGTGATGTAAGACAGAAGAGCTTTGACTCTCTCCTTTTTTTAAATGAATGAATGCTATTGTGAAACCCCTTGCAGCTATATTAAGAAATACACTGGTTATTCAACAGAATATAATGATTATCAAGCAAAAGGGAAAAAAAAGGGAAAAGATCAGCTTCTTCACAAAGTTTAGATTTTTTTGGTTTTGAGCTTTAACTTTGATTTTATTTAACATAGATTAATAGGCGAGTCATCAAGTTAAATTTCATGTTCTGAAATACCAAAGCCAGGGCATGGCCAGGATTTAAAAGAGCTGGGCATATTAAAGCTGGGGGAGACATGGGTATTTTAAACCATGAGGATCCTGTCTGTAAATTTATCTTAATATGGGTTTTAATATGTTCCCTGAAATAGAACACTCTGAGATTCACATTTCTTGAGATTTCTAAATTACTAGGAAAACGTTGCAGGAGGTTGCTCCTATCAGGGTTTTGTACTGCTGTGACTTATGTGCTGGGGTACATGCTTTTGCAAGGAGTAGTCTGTAAACTGTTGATAGTCAGGGGTCAGCTAGGGATGACAGTCAGGTCTCTTAACTCCTTTTGCATTGCACAGTGCCACAGCTGCTGTTGAAGTAATGCATGCTGCTACCACGGGCAGGGGGTTGTCCAGTAAAAATACATTATAAATGTTTTCATATGCATTTCACTCTTTGTGGAATGTACTCAGAATAGGAGATAGCAGAAAGTCTTCTATCCCTCTCATACTGTTCTTGTTTTCCAGTCCTGCTCTCTCCTGCCAGTGAGGGCTGAGGACTCCTTAGCTAGGATGGCAGTAGCTTTACTATAACATATAGGAAGTGAAACTGTGATTTTTTGGGAGGGGCCTCTGGAACCTTATGCAGTACAGACATTAATTACTGTCTCCTTACTGAAATAGCTTAGTTTGTTAATTAGAGCTGAAAGTGCAAAGCAAAATAATTAAGGTAAATCCTGAAGTTTTGTTTGGAAAACAGATAAAAAGGATGGAAAGGACTCCAAACTATTTTTCTCAACATGTTTAAACTAGATTCCTAAAAGACTGATAAAAGAGCAGAGGAAACATTGGATGATGTTTGAACCAGAAGATGAGATGAACAATGCCATAGTATTGGATCAGCAAATTAATTAATTAAATTTTCTGTTAATGGATTTTGTGGAATATTGCTTTGAAATTGTGATTTACACTCTTCAGGATTTTCTGGCACACCATGTAGTAAAACAAAGAATGTAATGTCCTTTTAAAGAATAGATGGAAAATGTAAAAGCTGTAGAGGTCTGTTCTTTTAGGCTATCATCTTTTTGGGGAACGAAGTGTGATAGCTAATTAGTGTGATACTTAAGAGTTGAACTCAGTGATGCTTGTGGGTCCCTTCCAACTCATAATATTCTGTGATTCTGTGATACTTTTTTGTACTTGTTGAAGAAAGCAGGAGAATTTAAGAAAAAATTATATCCTGGTTAATAAGAGTATAACTTCATCTTTCTTTTTGTGTGCTTATATTGCTGAACTAAAAAAATAATCAATTATTGGCACAACCCTGTTCAGTACAGACTTCAGTGAAAGCAGGCAGCAAGAGCTCCTGTTACCTGTATACAAGTGGCAACTCTTTACAGAATAGGACAATCCTTCTTAAAATTACTCTTTATTATATGTGACATGAAACACAAGCATGCCTGCACACAGACTAGGACAAAATGTGACACAGTCTGATGGCAAGGTATGCTGGATGCAAACATCAAAGCCTGAGGGCACAGCTGAGCCTTGAGTGGTTATGTCATATGTGCTGCTCTTACTCTGCCGGGGCTTGACACTGGCTGAAGGGTGACTTCGAAGGACACACTAGTTGGAAGAGTGGACAGTGATTAGGTTCTCCTGATAGCTCAGGGAGAAAAAGAAAACATGGACACATCTAAGAGACAAAGATTTGTAGTTTTGTTTGTGGTTTGTTTCAAAGCTTTACCCTATGGCCTGTGTTCAGAGAGACTTCCCATCAATGTCATAATCTTAAGTCACTGGCTTATGTAACATCAAGATGAACCCAAGGCTTGCTTTTTTAAAAAGAAAACTGAGGAGTCTGAGAGGTTTCTAAATCCTGTTATTCAAACTCCTGGCCAATACCTGTCAGATATTTAAATTTGGATCCTTTCCCTGTCTTTAGTGTCACCAGTGGCACAGCTCAAAGTGCCAGCAGAAAAAACTCTTGAACTTCAGCCCAAGCCACTACTTGGCAATCCATCGTGATGAGTTATGCAAGATCTATGAGCTGAACACCTGCCAGCACATTCCTGGGATACTGCTGCTGATGCCATTGAGAAAAGCTTATTCATCCATTAAGTTGATGCTAAACCCACAGCAAGAGGATGCATGTTGAGGACATTTCAGGGTGGAGAGGGTCCAGGAGGAGCAGTACACTGCAGTGTGCCTGGGTGGTGCAAAGAAACAGTAATGGTCTAGACAACTTATTAATAAATAAAGCATGTAAAGCTCTTCCTGAGTTCATATATGTTACTGGGATTTTAAGGAAGAAGAATGCTTAGAGATGTAGGATAGCTATAATATGATGCCTTTATAGGTCTAAAAGCATTAAGCAAAGGTAATTTAATAAATAAGCAACTTTTTTCAAGTTCCTCTGGTGACATGGCTTTCTTCTGCCATTCATACCTTGTCCAGTCTGTGGCAAACTGTCTTTTTAAAAGATATCTGTGTACCATGCAGACTCCTCAAATTAGGGTTTAATGTACAGGTATACTTTCTTTTCTTCCTAAATGTCTGAACAATCTCTTCTTTTTATGTCCTTCAGTGATTCTTACTGAATGTTTGCTTTGTCCATGAAACTTCTAGCTCTGGACACACAAACCAGGGGAGCTTTTAATTCCACAAAATGTGAGATGCCCATATATGACCAAGTGAATGTATCTGGCAAAGATCACAGAAACCAATCTTTCTGAGAGTAAAAGGAAGTCTATCTTCCTCACTCTTTGAAAGAGCTGAGGAATCAATTCAGACCATGCAAGAAATCTAAAATCAGCATGTAAGGGAGCTTCAGGTGCAGCTGCCTGGCCCTTATTTCTCTTTTTTTCCCCTCTCCCCACAAGGATAGCCCCAGTGACTGGGCTACTGGGCTATTGAAAACAAAACAGTAAGATGCACTGTGTGAGGTGGTCCTCCACCTGACCATAGCTGCTAATTCAGCAGTTTGCCAGTTTCTGCAGAAGAATCTTCCCCCATCCTGCCTGTGGAAGTGTTGAAATTGCTCATTTTGTGCTGTTGTAATTACAGGGAAAATTTTCCTCAATATGCTGGAAAAACAAAGAGCATTGCAATTCTTTAGTGATCAAAATTGATTTATAAATCTGTTCTGACCCGTCCCCACACTTATCTCTCTTCAGCCTTGTGTATGTTGTCCTTCACTACCATGAGACGCATCACAGTATATTCTGAGCATATTTAAAACTATCATTTTCTATCTCCTTTTGTATATTTAAACCAGATCACTAATGTGCTGTAATTAAAAGTTTTGTATCATTCTGGAGCTTTAGAGGAAGGAGGCCATGAACGTGGATGATTTGGGATCTGCTTTTCTAGCACATGTGTGGATGACTCATTTAAACGCTGGTGGCATACCCTGTCAGGTTGGCTTAGTTTGCCATTATTCTTTATCCCTGAACCCAAGGCTGGTTGTGAGGTCCTATGTCCTGCTCTAGTCTCATTTTCGGTGTTAAAAGTTCACATCACTGTGCTCTACACCAGTTGGTTTGCTGCAAAGTGCTCTAATAAAAGTCTTCAGAGTCCAAAATTCTACCAGATGACCAGCTTGTACATGTCAATATTGTGGTTGACAGAGTTATGTTGATTTTTCCAAGGGAATGGAATATCCAGCAGCACTGGAAGGAGTAGGTGTTTTAATTCTTGACCTTTCTGTTGATTTAATTTACTGTGCTCCTCTTCTTTCAGAGAAATTTGAAAGGTATCTGCCCCACAACTGTTCCCAGTTTTGATTTGGTTTTGAGAAAACCATTTCAAAATGCTCCTTCTTTCCTTTCTTTCCATTATTTATTTTCTTTATCTCTCTTCTAGGTTTCTGTTAGGGCTTCTACATAGAGGTTGTCTTACAAACATTAATGGAATAATCTTGACAATTTCCTGTGAGAAGACTTCAGCAGCTATTCAGATATCTGCCACGGAAATCTGATTCTCTGAGTCATTTGAGTTATTCTGAATTCTTTCATTGATGGAGAGCACAGAATTTTTTTAATGTTTAGTATATATCCCAAAGCAGAGTTTTTGCATTGCAACAGGAACCAGAATGCAGAGAGACAGAGTGTCTTGTTCGTTATGACACAGGAAGCCAGTGGAAGCACATAATTTGAAGCCAGATCTTTGTTCTCCCCTAGGACTTTTTTCCTGGCTTTAAATACCTTGTGTCTGAAGGCCAGATGTCAGGACTTTAGAAAATGGAAAGCTGTCATGATTTATTACTATAGAACATATTTGATGAGCTGACTGACCAGTGTTCCCTTCAGTCCAGAAATAGTCATCGTCTTCTACTGTCATCTGACAGATGTCAGTTATAGTAGTTTAACTTGCAAGACAGGAAAAGTGAGCTACAAGGCTTTCCTAAGGAGAAATGAGTTAGGAGCCTGAATAGCACTACTCTTCCAGACACTGTCTGGTTTTAACTAGCACTGGGGAGTGAATTCTGTCCTGTCTAGCATCTGTCACTACCTGGGGTATGGGTCCGTGTTCTGTAGCGGGGATGTTGAGTATGAGAGCTGTGTCTCCCTAGGAAGTATTGGGGGACACTGCCATCTACTGTCTCCCTTACCTGAACTAACAGTTTGGTTGTCGACTTTGGGGAAGACTTTCTTCTCCTGCTGATACTATTCTGTTTTAATAACTATTTTCTCTTTTTTGAGTTTTCCACTTGCACATGTCTCCTAAATGTGGGAGGAATCCTGACTGAGGTGCAGTAAAGAGAACACAATGCTTGAATTCCAACAAAAAACCTTCTATTTCTTTCTCCACCACTTGGCAATATTGGAGAACCTTGGGCAAGTTCCTCTACCCCTATTTCCACCCTGCTAAATGAAGACAATGCTACTGATCTACCTTACAAAGTGCATTAGTGTTTTAGTTATTGTTCTGTTTAATAGTTACAGATTTGGAATAGTCTGGGTAATCAGTGCACAGGTGTAAGGGAAATCATTGCCACAGTATTTTCTTTTTGAGAAAAGTAGCCAGTGTCCTCTCTTTTTTTTTTTCCCTCTGGTGGTGAGGGCTGTAGTATGACACCTCTTTCTATCACACTTCTTTCTTCTTCCTTATCCCCTCACTGACCTCTGTACAAGGGTGGGCTCTTGCCCTTGGACTGCGCACAGACAGAATGACCGTCCTCTCTAGTGGCAGCAGCATATCTACAGCTTCTGAGGGTAGCATGGGGTTCCACATTCATGATGTCAAAATGTGTTTGCAAGACAGCACAGGCATCCCAGTGGCCTTAGATTAGTCGTACTGCTCAGTACAAAACCAATACAAAGAATTCCGGGTTCAGTTCTAATTATCCACTGATAATTAAGTCATAATTAAGAGCAACAATCAACCCTGCTGTCCCACTCATTTAATGTCTTCAATATTGACAGCTCTAAATAAAATTTTTTATGTATTTCTCTCAAAACCCACTTGTGTGAAACAGCTGTAACTCAGGAACGTACTCATCTTGTGGAATTGATTGTTTTGAGTACTAAAGCTAGGCATTCATAACATTAAATAAATAATATTGCAACTTTTTATAGAGAGTTTGTTAAGTTTTGTGGGTCTAACTTCTGGCCAATAGTTATCGCTGGGCAGTAAATTACAGTAAATGACTTAGATCAAGCCCCAAGCACCAAAAGGCAACAAAACTGAGAGCAAATATTCCAGGGGACTCCCCTGTATTCTTTCTCCATAGGCACATTCAACTGGTGAGAGCTGAATGCATTGCTCCTCCCAGCTGACCACACTAGATTTGCAAACCTTAGAGTTTCTAAACTGCCTGACTCCTTCACCATGCCTCTGATCAAATATTTATACATCTGATAAGATCTCTCCTGAGCCTTCTCTTCTCTAGGCTTAACAATTCCAGCTGTCTCAGCTTTTCCTCCAGTCCCATAATCACCTTTTCTGCCTTTTTCTGGACTTGCTATTGTAAGTCTGTATCTTTTTTGTACTGTGAAGCCCAGAGCTGGAAGCAGTAGTACAAATTTGGCCTCAGCAGTGCTGAGCAGAGAGGAGGGATCATCTTCCCGACCTGCTGACAATGTTGTTCCTAATGCAGGTGATTCTGTCATACAGTCCTGGGAGAGATCCCTCCAGCTGACAGTGACGAATAACTGTGGTTGAGTGCCATCATGCTGGACATACTTAATTGAACTGCATATGTTTGGAAAAGCAAACCATAGAATCTCTTACCTTGGCCATTATGGTACAACTTCTCTCCGGCTATCACTTTTTCACAGAACTAATAATTCATAGACCAAGATTTCTTAGAACTTCAAGATAAAATTCTCATTTGTCTTATTTCTCACTTTTTTCCATCTCTCTAACCAATTTGGGTGTTTGAACGTTATGTTTGCGTCTTCAGATGTGTTATGGAAGAAGCAGACAAGCAATGAGAAACTGCAAAGGGTTCTAAATCCAATTAATTTTTTTTATGTAATGAGCATAAAACATTTATAGAATTGGAAAAAATTTAATATCCTGCATATATTTCTCAGCTTCCACATCGGATTATAACATCTTAATGAGTCCTGTAGGACAACTGGGATCCTCTTGGTTTGCATCTCAGGGCTTCTACTCAAACTACAGCACCTCTCTCTCACTTTCTCCCTGCCTCTCTCCTTCTCTCTCCCATCTCTTCTTTGTCTTCTGTAGACTACTTCTTCTTTTGACCATGGCTAGCTGTGGGAGAAATGAGCTTGACTCAGGAGAGATTATAAGTCAGAGTTACAATTTACTAAAAAGATTACAATAAATTCAATGATATAGAGAAAAAATTGGTCTTAACACACAAAACCCAGAAGTATAACCCAGCACCCTGGGATATGAACAGAATGGTGTTCATTAGCCCCTGTGCTGAGCCTCATATGGTTCCCCTCAGCACAAAGTAGAAGGAAAGGAAAACTTATTGATGAGGATGATGGTCACGGTCTTGTTGAGAGTGGCAGTCACAGTCCTATTGAGGTTCTGGTCCTCCTCTGGATCTGATGAGTGGTACCTGAAGACTATATATGCTTAAGTTCAGGTGGGAATGCCCAGTACCTCCCCCAGGGCCAGGAGTTTCACAATAGGTGATTTAACTCTGTGAGTCATGGAGTATTTTTGGAATCTCTGATGGCCCATTAGCAGACATGATCCCTCAGGCTGGGTCTGAAGGTGCTAATGACTCCTCGGAAGGGAGTTATCATGGCTGAATCATTGGTGTAAAGACAGGAACACTCCCCTGTCTCACAGGTTTCTTTAACACCTAGCCTGTAGCCTGAGGGGTCAGATGTGCCTTGGGCAGCTGCTGCAGACAATCCATTATTAACAGTTCATGAGAAATGGCACAGAGGATGCAGAATGCACAGTTTTGGTTACGCCACACAGTGATAAGCTGGTTGCGGCCACTGTAACTAGGACACCAGACTACAGATAAATTCTGTATGTTTCTTAGGTTACTCTTGTTTGCTCTCCCCTTAGTTTCTAGTGCCATAATTCTTTCTGTGGTCTTTCTGCAGTTCTAAGAACTAAAAAGCTCAAGGGAGTTAAAAAAAGTTCACTTAGAGTTGTCATCTTGTCTTTCTGCCTATACTAGTGAATGGGGTCTTATGACTTACAGGTATAACTCTTGTGTCTCCTTAACCAGGAGGATCTCTTGTACAGATGTCTTCTGACCACGAGCACCACTTTCTGCAACCAAGATTTACCATCTGTCCTCATAGAACTACTACTTTGACCTTTGGCTCATCTCTAGTGCAATATAATGCATCAAAAAGAGAGTTTATGCAGACACTAATAATGGATGATCAGGTACATATAGCCAAGTTGTGGTCTTAAAAATCAAGGATATTGTATGGCTGGCCTTCACCCATAGAGAATGGAACTGCAAAAAAGGGACAGATTTTATCTATGATAGATTAACATATGACCATGGATATCAGCAAAGTAATTTTCAAATTGTTTCAGTAAATACTGCTTTGTTTACTGTGTCTTTAAGGAGAGTGAAAGGTGAAAATAAAACACAAAGCAGCTTTACCTATCTGAGACAAAACTTTTTATTTTCTGTTAAAACTGTAGAATTTATAAATAAAACTGTAGGCCACATTTATTGCTAGGTAGTGCCACATTTGGGATCAGACATGGGTGAGGGATGTGGTTCAGAATTCAGTTACTGAACTGAGCAACTGTAATAGCTGCTTAAGGGTCTTTCTGTATCTTGTGGAATTACTTGTACAGCTGGGGAAGAAATGGTCTTCTTCTCTTAAACCTGCCTCGCTTTCTTAAACCTGCTGCTGCAAAACAGATCTGACTCATGGGAGCTCGCCTGTTTCCATGACATAGATCTCCAAGCATTGGCCAGATAGTGACAGCTACTGACAGTAACTTACAGTATCCAGATGATCTTAAGTTGGCTGGTTTTTAGTCAGATTAAGTCTGTTACTACTTCTACAAAAGAGCTACAAATTATTATAAAAGTCAACTGTGCTATCAGATGTGTTGCCAATAGCAAAACACTTGATAGCATACGTAACAAATCCTGTGATATTTCCATCACTGTGCAAGATTATTGAATTAAGTACTCATCCCTTGAAGTGGTTTGAGGCATGTATTGCTGTGATGTAGGAAATTGTTTAACCAATGAGCTGGTTATAGCCTTAGGCATTTGAATCTGAATGAACAGAGAGCAAAATACTCTGTGTTGAGTCTGGACAATGCACCCAAGTAAAGGGCCTCAGCTGTGGAGCACAGCATATTCTGATCTTGAGGACTTGAATATGGCAAACTCAAGAGAGGATATCTTAGATTCAGAGTGTAGCATCATTCAGCACAAAGTGAGAAAGCAAAGTATCACTCACTAAGGTACCAAGAAAGGATTGTGCCTAATGGAACATGGACAACTAGGTACAAGGCAAAAGAGGAAGAGACCATAAAGAATAAGCTAGTCAGCGTGCAAAATAAATAAATAAATAAATAAAGCCTGAGGCACAGTGAAGATGCAATATATAAGACAATACTGTTCCTCATGTCAGTTAGCACAGATGAGCTTAGCAAGTCAGTAACTATGAAGCAAACCCTAATTGTCTTAATTTAAAAAAAACCCTGAATTTTAAATTATCAAAAAAGTACTTGAGGCAGTCTCAACAGCCTGTGTAACTGCTACATGAAGCTCAGGGCCAAACATTAGCAGTCTCTATGTAGCCTTCCTCATGATTGCCCAGACAAATTCTCCAAACTGCTTTAAATGGAGAATGTCCTACTCTTCAGTGAAGCATTGCACAGCTTAATATACATAAATCTCCTCCTTTTCTTTCTTAGAGGTAAGTTGACCTATTAATTTGAAAAGTGCAGCTATTGAAGACTGAAGTTTGTTTTCACTGTAGTGTTTGCAAGATATGTGGATCATGCTGGTTAACAAGAGTTGCCACTTGTTGTCCCCTAAGTATGAATCATTTTCCAAAAGTGGCTGTCACTGAAGATTCAGGACAAAGAAAAATGAAATATTAATGTTTTTCTAGCAAAAACCCCAGAGTAGCTGCTATGTAACTACAATCACCTGGATGTCAACAGTGATACTTGTTCTCATTCTCTGCTGGAAATGTTAACTTATAGCTGGATCAAGTAACCCTTTATGACAGTGATTTGCTCTGCAAACAAGTATCCAGTATGCTGACATTTTTATTAGGTAGCAAGTAGTTATCCAGAAATACTGACTGCTCACTACTTAGCCAAAGGGTCTGTAAGTGCTTCCGCTAGGGATTATGTAATTGTTGTAGTGTAAGGCAGCAGAGGACTCTCCAGGTTAGTCTTGGGATAGCCAAAGTAACAAACGTGTACTACACACAGTCTCTGAGTTGCCTGTTGCCTGCCTTTTCATAAAACACAAGGTACCATAACTAAGAAAACAAGGTGGCTTGGAATTTAAATAGCTTTCTGTAGACACCAGCTTTGCTGTTCCCTACCATAATCAGGCTCTTCTTGTTGAAGGTAAAGATTAGTGTCTGTGACGTCAGCTCAACTGTGAACAGCAGTTAACTATTGTTGCATTTTCCTTTTGCTATGCCTTCAGATACAAGAGGCATGCTACTTACATTGACACAGATCATAGAGTCTCTGTCAGAACTGATAAGCTCAGCGTCCAAACTCCTCCTGAACCATCAGGAATGACATACAAGCCTATTCGTCCTGTCGGATGATCTCTAAGAATAGCTGCACCAGTGTCCCTCTTCTACAGACAGACTCTTATTAAAGACATGCTCAATCACAGGGGAGTTGAGTCTTTCTGAAGAGTGGATGATAGCATTTCCCTTGACAGGTCTCATTCTCTAGGCATATTTTTGATTTCATGGTTGTACTCTACCAGAGTCTGAAACATGGTGTTCTGGGTTTATCTGGTATTCTGACCTGGACTTCTGAGGGGGATGAGTAGGAATGTGGCTGTATTCTGATTTGCACTGGGGGAAAAAAAGGAGGAAAACTCTTTGCATCTTGGTCCTCCTTGCATCTTTTCTTCATTTGGTTATAACCCTTCTGACAAGTCTTGATTAGCCACAATGGGAACTGGGCTTATATTTGAGGAAATACTAAAAAAACACCCCAAAAAACCAGCTTGAGCCTCTGTCCCCAGTCCACCAAACAAAAAAATCACCCCATGAAAATGAAATTAAACTTTCTGTTGTTCAGGGTGCTGGTTTCCCCTTGACATGCATGATTCAACTGACATAACGAACAGAAGTTTATCAAAAGAATAAAGGAAATAGTCAGGAAGGCAGATTGACAGAGTAACATGCAGTGTCCAATGACTTTTTTCCTGAAGTCCAGCTGTTCAGTTACTTAGACTGCTTGATAAGTCACTTCATGGCTTCCCAATGCCATTGAAGTACTTCTAGAACTTGTTTTCAGGGTGGGATGGACAAGTGCCAGAGGCAGGTGGGTCAGTTGGTCTAATTGAAGCTGCCAGTGATCTTTCAATCAGAACTGCTTTCATCCTGCACTAGCTTCTCACCACTTCCATTCTCCTTGCTCTGATACTACTTTAAGCCAGCCATCACAGCTTTGCTAGCAGCTCAGCTTCTCAGTAAGAGTAAAGGAGCAGCACATGGAGCTGTTGCTCAGACCTCTCATGTTTGGACAGACAATACTACCCTTCAGTTTGGAAGGGATTTAAGTAGATTTTAAGTAGCTTCTCCCACCACCACCACCTTCCTATTTCCCTGCATACACCGCACTGGCTTTGTGAGCAGATGTTTATATAGATTGGAGTGACCACTGACTCCAGGTGTATCTAGACATAATTCACTGCTCCAGAAACTTATTTTTCCATCTGTAAACTTGTCTCAGCTTTTTTTTTTCCCTTCCCCTTCCTTTTTTTTTTTTTGATTTATAACAACATAAACCCGCATGTGTAAAATAAACATTTCCAAGCTGTCCAGTGAGTTTTTTTCATTCATGACTCCTACACTTTAGATGTAATCTCAGCATTATAGCACAAGACAAAGGGGAATGGCAAAGAGGAAAAACTGAGAACAAGACAATGTGTTAACTGCTCTCTATGACCAGTCTCATGCATAGATCCATAAGTGGGAAAATACTGGACTGATAAAAATTATGAAGACATTGGATCAAATCCTAGTCTTATTAAACAAAGCGTTGTGGATTATGAAGCGCAAAGATATAGAGAAGTTAAATCCATCTCCTGAAAGTTCTTAGAAGAACAGGGAATGTCTTCGGTGTACCTGGTTTCCTAATCAATGATTAGCATCACTATTGGACTGCCCTCTCCTGAACTTGGCATGTCACGGACAATACAACAAAATTCTTTTGCATTCAAGCTGATAAAATTCTCTATGAAGCCATTTGTAAACTAGTCTCTTCAAAAAATTAGTCTGAAAACACCTTCTAAATCCTTCCTTTAGAATGATAAAACCTTATGATATCGGACACACAAGAGCATCCACAGAAGCCATATTTGTAATGTAATTAGTAAAAATTCCTGCAAAGCATCCAAAGACTAAAGGAATTTGCTTAGAGCTGCAGTAGGAGAGGTAAACTAGCTCAGCTCAGCAGAAAGCCCACCTTAATGCTATTTATGATTTGGTCCTTTCTAAAGACTCTCAAATATGGTTTATATTTCTTTACTCACTGATAGAGAATAGCTAGGTAGTTAGTAGAGCTCACTGTTATTCAGGAGTTGGAATTAATAATGATTTATTAACACTGCAACATTGTTTCCTGCTGACCACTGGCAGCAACTGAGTCAATTCTTTGGCATGTCAGATACTAGCAGATCCAACCCCATTCCTCTGCATTTCTGGAACACACTAGGGATATATTCCCTTGAATTCACAAATAAAATGAAATATTCCTCAAGAAATACCCTCTCTTCCTTCTTATCTACATGGTGCTTTAATGATGTAACAGTGAACAGGAGGTAAATGGGTTTTGTTGTTTCTGTTTCAAGGGAGTTTGCTATCCATTTAGACCATTTTTTTTCTTTCATCTTGAAATAGAGGACAGGAAAGAAATAAGATTTATTTTTATCCCACTTCTTCAAATATAATAATTGGTGGCTCCCTGGGGAGCCTTGAGTTTGAGCGTCTGCTCCCCACAATCTTTTCACAGAGACAGCCAGAGAGACTCTTTGGTTCCTGCTGTCCAACAGAAGACACTTATGCATCTCCGGATTCATGTGTTCCAGAACCAAGATTTCTGATTCCTTCCTTCAAAAGGACCCAAAGTATTATGCTTTAAATGCTCCAGCAGAACTGCTGGAGAACTGGGGTTCCTGTGTACTACAACTTAACTTATATTCTATACAATTCAGTGATAAATGTATTGTCATTACTTACCTAGCTTGAAATTAATCTTATCATATTAAAGTAAAAGCAAATAAAACCTATATTTGCAACTTGTAGAATAAATGATGTACTTACAAACATTGGTGGCTCTTGTTTCAGACCTCTGAGATCACAAAATAACAACTTCAGGATGATAAAAACTGTGATAAAAGGGTGTTTAATCCTTATTGTTTTTTTTCTAGACATACTTGAACAGTGATTTTAAAAAAGTCTGCAATACTTCCATGGTTTTCTTCGTATCTTAGCAAAACCAAAAAATCAAAATAAGAAAATACAGCTTTCTTATGTGTTATTTTACATTGCATTTATTCTCTGTGTCTTTCATTTACCAGGACTGACATTATTCAGAGCTGAGAGATCCATGCCTTGGTCTCTGAGTGACAGATCATATTTTATCTTTGAGTGAATGCTGAAATTGTGCAATTGTTTTAGAAAGAACATAAATGTAGAGGTAGAATAAAAGGGTGCAAAGGGCCAAATTCTGCACAGACTAACACCTGTTTGCCTTGGGGATTTAAATTAGGGCAGAATTTCTTTCTTGTGCTAAATTCATCTCTCTTATCTGCAAGAAACTTTCACTTAGGCAGTTTTGAGTTATGCAGATCTAGCAAAACAAAATATGGCTTTTTGAGAAGAATTGCCAAGTTTTATTTAATTTGAAACCCCACTGACTTAATTTGTGCACACAAGTAAATGAAGGCATTTTTAAACCCAGCACCTAGTTGGTGCACACAATATGATTTGGAATGCTTACACATTATCACTAGTTCTTTCAAAGGAAAATCTTCTTAACTACTTGCCCAGAAAGTAATTCAATGGGTTAAGGCTATAAATGGCCTGGTTTTAAAATCCTTCCTTCTGCTGCAAAGAATAAAATCAGAAGAGGAAAGTCTAACTAAACCAGAAGTGATGGTGGACTGAGTTTTACTTGGAAAAACAGACAGGATGAATTTATGTTTCTAGTTCAGAGAGTTCTCTGAACTTAAATATTTGAATGGCACCTAATGTGTCACTTCTCAGACATCCTTTCAAACTGAACTGAGTTGAGTAATTGCAAACAAAGGCTGCAACAAAATGCCAAGCTGGTGAGATCTTTAAAAATCTGATCAGTTTTCAGTATTTGTGAAGTCTATTCTCCAATCATTTAACATCGGTCCCATGCACTCTGGGCTTTTGCAGGAAAACTGGATTCCCACATTTGACCATTAAAAGTTGTGGTCATCTTAAAAGCTATCAAAAAAGTTGTACTGAGGTGCTGAAAATAACTAATGATCTCCTCTTTCTAAAGGCTGATTGAACTGCCAGGTACTTGAGTAGCACAGACATTCAAGTAAAGTGCTGGTAACAAACATGCACCTCTGCTGCTAGGTGTGCTCTTGTGGAATTTATTTGGCTTGATTAAAGAGTTTTGAATCATATTTCAACAGGCATTGAAGGTCTGGAAAGGGAAGATGACTTTCTAAGTAGTTTAAATGAAGCTGGGGGTTGAGTTGTGAAGATGTGTCCATCTCCTGGAGACAGGCAAGGTAGAATGGGTGTAAGAGAAGATCATAATGTATTATTATTTTTATTTATTTATTAACTATATTAAACTTACTCCCTTAGCTCCAACTGTCAAAGGAGCTATGAGAAGATATTAGTTCAGTACATACTTCCGGCAGCCAGTGATTAGTGTCCTGTTCCTGCTTTGGATAAAATACAGTAGTTCTAGAAAGCCTTGCCTAATTGCATGTGCCTGGGACTTTTTCTGAGTCAGAAGCACTGTGAAGCGGAATTCTGTAGGACAAATAGGAACAGTCCAATATCCTAATGGGAAACCTTTCTGAGCCAGGGCTCTGAACTGCTGTATGTATCACATCAGATTGTAATTTGTCCCATAAACACAACTGTTCTCTTGCCCAAATCAGCGCTAGCAGGAAAGGAGGGAGCGGATGTGACTTCTATAGTCTTGACTACAACATGCCTTCTGAGAAGGAAAGGTATACATGCAGTTAAACTATGCTTTCACTTTTGCAAATTCTAAACCTTCCCCAAAGACTTAGTCATTGCTTGACAGGCCAGCCAGGCCGCCGGGTGGCAAGTGAATGGCAAAGTAAGTTGGCAACATTCACAATGCTTGTGATAATGTGACTGTACCAAATCATCCAGTCCATTGTCTGAGATTCTTAAATTAGTTTTTAGAACTTGTACTGAAAGAGAATTTAGCCCTGAGAGCTCAATGGAAGAGAAGTTGCTTT
Organism: Sakesphorus luctuosus; assembly: GCA_013396695.1. NCBI lineage: Eukaryota > Metazoa > Chordata > Aves > Passeriformes > Thamnophilidae > Sakesphorus > Sakesphorus luctuosus. The sequence continues at coordinate 443,921 of VWZD01000913.1, read as the reverse complement.
GCTGTAGTTTTTTCTTTGCAGATTGGTTCTGAGAAAAAAAAAAGCCTCCTAGTCAGACAACATTGCTAAAATTATTTTCTATTTTGAGCATGTGTTTAAGCTAATCCTTTTGTTCCACTCAGAGCTCATCCGGTGATGCAGTGTTCCCTTTTTTAGTTCTCAGAATTGTTGCCCATAGCTAATCTATACTCATATCTAAGCCTTTAGACTTTATACCCCTTTACGTTGACACCTCCAATTTCAACCAGCTGGACTGGACTTTGTGAGACTCTGAATGAATGGAATGAACAAGGCTCTGATGGCAAGGCATCTTGTAGAACGTGCAGCTAGCAGGAAAGCATGAAGCATTCACAAAGAGTATACAAGCTCATATCTGTTCTAATTTATGCTACAGCCCCGCAATGATTTAGGCCTCTGCACAAGGGCAGACAAAACTCTCAGATCCTTCCAAATTATCCTTATACCCCTTAAAAGGACATTTTGCTCCTTTCATAGTGAGTAACTAGCATCATCAACATCATCAACAAATTGCTCTGATCTGGTCTACATTGCTATGCCTAAAACATAAAAAGTCATTTAAGATAAAAAATAAACCAACAAACAAAAGCCCACCACTTTGGTTTTTTTTTTTTATGTTCAGCTAGGTTCTTCTTTTAGATGACTGCAACACCTACTCTCATTCCATCTATTATGTGAGGTCAGTGCTTAAAATTACCTCTCCAACAGATATTTTCATTTCTCATCTAATTTGTACAACCCCACTGTGTGGCCTTAGCTCCCAGCTGCATCCTACAACATTTCACTATTTGTCCCTCTTGATACACTGTTGTCTAAAAATAAAAGATGAAACAACTTCTGGATTATGAGTCCTTTAGTGTATCTGCAGGTATTGACTTGCTTCCTATCCAGCCCATGTGGCAGCTCACAGCAACACAATCTCAGCTTTCAGGAGGAAGCACAATAACCCTATGCTCCCAAGAAGCAAAATCTCCACTGAAAAGATCAACAGTGATGAAAACAGTGTTTTCTTGCCTTTATGATTTTTCTGCATGAGCATAATACTACAGGAATCTGTAAAAGTACATATAATATTATACCAGCTGTCAGTTATCTCAAGTATTACAAATTGTCTACAGTTTTGGGATTTCCTAGTTAATTTTTAAGTCATCTGGAGCTATTTCCAAAGTATAGAAGCCTATCCCTTAATCACTCTCCGTAAGTCTTGAAGATTTTTATATTTGTCCAGTTTCCAAATGTTTTAATACATCATTGCAGTGCCTTTTTAGCACCACAAAACATCCAAAGCCTGCTGGCCTGAGCAAGTGACTTGGAGTGTACCCAGGAGCCACCATAGGTAGGCAGATATGCTCTGTTTTAGGAATACTGCCAGATTCAAACCTTTTATTTCAGAGACTAGGTACAAGTCAGGTAACTGAATACACAGTCCTAGTTCATGGATAATCTGTTTTGGGCTGGGATAGACGATGGGAGAAGTGTTAGCTATTCCCATGGGTGCTCTTTTGTTGGCAAAGGGCATGCTGACATTCCTCTTATTCTGTGGTGTCTTCTTATAATACCCAAAAGTGCTCTAAAGCAGTTGAAGACCTCCCCGTATGGGCTTCCAAAGTGCTTTTGTGGGATAGCTTATCTTGTTTTTCCCATTGTATCTCTTGCCATTTGAGAACCAACTCGGTCATTTCTCTTACTGGTCCTGTCAAATGTTACACATTTGTAACAATAGTCTTAGAAAAATGTAGAACTACTTAATGGTTAAGGTAAGCCCTTTGGAAATGAACTGGGTTCTTATGATAAACATAAAAGTAAAAAGAAATTATGAACCCAAACTTCCCACCTAAAGGTTTTGGTATTAATACTAATGTCATTTACCAAGGGATGCCTCAAGGAACACTCTACTCTTATTGTGAAAAGCTATAGCTTTTGCTAGATACAGCCCATCACATGCTCATTATGATATGTCCTTTTCTGTTACTAGAAGTTGTTAAAAATAAGCAAACAAATTGAGACTACACATCTATAATGTCGTGAAAGATACAAAGGAAAGGCAGTACTGAAGATCTAGATTATTTTATAATTGATATCTATATAAAAAAGATACTTTTTTCTTTAATGCATAGTGACTAAATGTATTCATATAATAAGAGCATGATTAAAAGCTCGAAAATGGATATATTTAAAATCCCATGCTGTGCGGATATATGAACTCAGGAATTTTTAAGAACTCCCTGAGAAATTTTAACAGTAATAATGTTCAGTAGGAACACTTGGAGAAGCAGAAATGACAGTTAAGTGCCTGAAAAGGATCTCTGCATCGTATTCTGAAATAAGCACAGTATCTTAAAACTGACATGTATTTGTATGCAGGGAATTAGATACCTCTACATGGAATTAAGAGAATAGGTACCTATATGATTGAGAAGCTTTTCTTTCCTTCTTGTAGGTTTTAGCCTGCAGTTGCACCAAATTTATTGTGGATTACTGTGAATTATCATTCAACGCTCACTACCCATTCATCTACTCTGTCTGCTTTGGCTGATGCTATGAGCTACCATTGCTTTTATGCCTGTTGTAGATGTTATAAAGATCTTTCACTATCCAAAAAATAACTGTATTTTAGATCTCTAAGACTTAAAAAAGGGTTTTACAGCAGTCACTATTTTGGCATGTACAAAATATGTAGCTTCAGAATTTTCTCTTTTACCAGTGAAGACACTGGTTTAGAATTTCCTGCCTTACTAATGAAGACACAGTTAAAAAATACAGCAACTTATATTGTCCTGCTATAGAGTAAATGTTCTGCATGTTTTCCCTTTTTATGAAGCTTGAGAAATTGAAGATTAATGTAATGCCTATTTTTTACCCCAGGAAAGATTCTTTCTAGTTTTGAACAAGGCCAAATCGGAGTGTTTTAAAAACAACAATATTCACTGCACATATTGACAAACCCAGAAATTCATACAAGGCAAAAGCAGTGCTTGGAAAACTCATAGATATGCTAACACAGAACCATAGAATATTTGAATTTGAAAATGTATGAAATGATTCCTCCTGATGGTGCTTGTTGTTTTTGTTTGGTTAGGGGTTTTTTGTTGTTGTTGGGGTTTTTCTTGCTCTCTTTTTTTTTCCCCCAGAAAAAAATAGGCATCTCCTCTTGTATTCCCTTCCCCCCTTTTTTTCCTCTTTTTTTCTTATTTTGTTTTGTTTTCTTGGGGGTTCCCCCACCTTTTTTTTTCTTCTTCTGGAGGCAGAAAAAGCATGTTCTACATTAGAATGTTTATTTCCATGTCTTCTTCTCTTCTTCTTCCTCCTCAATAGGACACATGAATTTTTGATCATTTTCCACTGTACTGCCCAACATTGATAATTTTGTCATAATAATGGGCAGGTGCAATTTGCTCTTCTCAGGTGTGTCTGTTTCAGTCACCTGCCCCTTAGAATACATTTTAAATAACCATTTATTTTGAGGTGTGTCAGTATCTTTTGTAGGGACAAATATATTGTCTAAGCTAACCCCAAAGATCAGTCCTATTTTTACACAATCAACAGGAAGACTCCAAATGTGGAAGGGAATGAAACATCACTTCAGCAAACTTCTATGATTTAAATAATTCAGATAGCTCTCTTCCTTCAGCTGTGTCACTGCTGAGCCCATCTGCGGATACACCAGGAAGTTTTGCAGGTCCACAAGTGGCTATTCTCTGGCCATGCTCAAGTTTTGTGTGGGGCACTTCAGAAATATGTTACTGTGACTCACAGAAAAATCTCCCAACAGCTGAGAACTAGGGTCAAAAGAAAATTGTGGCTTTGCAGAAACAGTGTCTGAGGAAACAACTGTGTGCCATTCCTACTGACAGGGTATGATGCTCTTTCCCTGAAGCCGATGGCGTTTCTGTCATTTACTTCAAGAGATGCAAGACCAAACAGGTGGGCTGTGAGTTGGAGTTTGATCCTTGTCCTGATCCATTACTTTCTAAGAATTATGTTTTGACTGATGGAGAATTCCTTCCCTGGGAGGACAGAGCAGCATTGCTCATTTGTGCTCTCACAGCACCCTTTGGTCTGTCTGTCCCTCTTTGCTCTACCTCTTTCTAGCTGCATTGTAGTCTTCCTGTAGTGGGTGTTCACACTTTTCTTCCAAGGTTGGTCTTAACCTGCACCTGTCCACAAGCCCACAAGTGCAGTGAGGGCACGCAGAGCTCAGTGGGATTACACAACAGGATGTGACGGTGCTGTGGATGGGAGATGACAAACAAATGGAACACACTGACAGTGTCTCCAGGGTCTGCTCCATCCCTCTCTTTTCATTTGTGACTGTTCCAAGCAACACAGCTATGAAAAGGCCTACTGATGGTATCTTCTAACAAAGCAGGTTACCATGTCTGCTAGATGTAAAAGTGGTCCTATTTATTACATTTTAATTTCAGACTCATCCTTTAGATTAGAAAAAGATTACTGGGTATTTTGACAACATCCAGTAAAATTTTAACTCTAATTTAGAAGCATAATGTAATTTAAACATACAGACATGAAGAGGCAAATAGTGTGGTTTGTCCTGTCCTGCAAAAAACACTACAGGTAAACCATCACAGCAGCAAAATGGGAGTCACTGAGTCTAGCAGCCCTTCTGTGAATTCAGAGAGATCTGTATAGGAAGAGGCTTCAAATACTTTTTCATCTTAAGTTTGTTTAGGGTTGAGGGTTTTTTTGTGAGATGACGAATATCTCAGCCACAGGCTCGTCTTTCTCTTGGTGCTGGCAGTATCACTGCTTATTTCAGGCTCTAGCATGGTAACGTCACTTCTCCATGGTTCCAGGAGAGCTGAAGTAAACACTCCCATGCAGTGCTCTGAGAGCCCACATACAGTGGCTCATGCTTGTTCTGCCAACAGAGCTGTTTCATCCCAGACACTATATTGTCTGCATAAATAAACTGTAACAGGAATTCATACACCAGCCATTCGTCAGAGATTTTATTTCTATTTTTGCAGCTTGCAGTAATTATTTCCTCATAGGGAAGCTGATTCTGCTTATATGGACTTTTCTTGAGATGCAGCATCTTTTCTGTACTTTTCTTATACTTGTTATAAAGAAAGATTATTCATCTCTAAATTTATAGCATCTAGACATGTTCCCACTTACAGCACCCAGACAGACAGTTATTCACTTAGCTCTGTTCAACACCCATTTTGAAAAAAAAGCAAACTAATATTTTCTTTTTGAAGATGACCTAAGTCTTTCTTTTTCATCACACTTAGCAACAGCTTTCTGATTTTATGAACTTCCAAACCCATGGGTTTTTTTGCCAAATTCCAGGTGCCTTTTTGGACTTTTTTGTTCCCTTGTGTAAAGGGTACAACTGACATGTTTGTGACCAAAGTGTAATAAACCCATATGAAATAAAATATGCATTTAATTAGTCAAATGAATAGGTAGGAAGCTTATAGCATGAACATGTACAAATGCTTGTATGTTTTAACCTTGTAAAACTCATGTGATCAAACTTGATTCTGGGCTTTGCTTTCAAACTTCATGAAATTAATCAGTACTGATAATTTCTTGAAGCTAAATCGTTCCTCATTGACAAGCTGATGCTGCAGAGCTTTCAGGCTTTTTCTGTGTGGAAAACAAGAAATTTTTGAGTTGAAGAGGAAATGTGCCAAGGTCTTGTTTTCTGTGCACTACCATTTTCTAGCTCACTATTCTGGTGGAAGGCATAAAAGATTGCTGGTAATACATATGGATGTGAAAAGTGGGAGGAAGCAAGTGAAATGGGAGGCTCTCATTGCATCAGGTCTGACCAGGTCTAAATCTGTCCTCTGATTCGTCTGCAAGTTCAGCATATAGTACTTGCACTCATATCATCATAGAAGGCATGATGACCCTCAGCTCTGCTGTCCGTGGCTGCCACAGACCCTCTGTTGGACTCCTGACACATGATCAGCCCAAGGTTAATTTCAGACAACTCCAAGTTGTGACATGAGCCTTTTTGTGTCCCCCAACCAACCTCAAGGTGGGCAGCATAAAGGCAGGAATAGTGATACCACTGAAGATGGACACTGACCTTCTCACTGAGGAGGACCAGTCGGCACTCCAGGGCCAGAAGGGCAGCTAGGGACAAGCCTACCAAGTGACATAGCCTGGGTACACGGAGCCCCTCAGTCATGAGGAGAGGGCCTATGGAGGTCACTCGGGGCCCCTGTGGGCTGTAGGTGTGCCCAGGGCCCCAGCATGTGTGCGCAGTGCTCAGCCAGGGACAGGAGCTTGGGTCCTTGACTGTGAAGCAGGAGCTTGTGAGATGGAAGAGGCAAAATAGGTCATGAGTTTGTGATCTCACATACTGTTGATTGAAGTTTACTTTTTGGGTTGTTTGATATCAAGCCCTTGATGTTAAGCCAATGGGTCAGTGAGGGGAAACCAAAGCTTTGCAAAACTAGAAATTGTCCCCTTGCTCAGGTCTACCAGGTCACTGGTGTATGCCAGGCTCTGCCTCCTGGTCAGCAAGTTCTTCTCTCCCAGGGAACCTAGTGCTACCTTCACAGGCTAGGTCAGTCATCCTTGCTTTTGTCAGACCCCTGGCTACCAAAACCCTCCTGCTATCTGAGTCTTGACTTTCATCTTCTTCCTGCAATGACCAATCTACTGAAATGCCTTTGGAAATGAGGTGGAGAGACAGAAAAAGGGGGGAAAAAAAAGGATTAAAGAGAAAGATAAAAATGGAGAGGGAAGAAAATTATTAGAGAAACTAGAATCTCAGTTTCCTTCTGCTAGACACTAACAAAAAGCATTTGAAGTGTTAGACCACATCTTTTCAGATGTGCCTGGGCTCATTGTGCTGAAGCTGCTGATCACCTGCTTTCAGCTGTGAGGTTGTCTCTTATGCTGAGTGCCTGCTCTGCCAAATCCACTGTCAGGGCAAAATACTTCACCTGCTGTAGTTAAATCTCATTATTTTTTAAGCCTAGATCCTGATTTTTGGAGCCTGACTCATGGTTTCTGTGGAAAACTTAGGCTTGGCAAATGCTGAAAGCAGTGGGAGTATTTGCAGCTTGAAGGCACTGTTCAGTGAGAGGAGGGGTGGAGGAATCTGCCCCTCAGCAATTAGTAGACTCGCTTTCTACGAAAGGACGTGTCATTTCGTAGGTTATTTTAGCATGCTGTACAGATGCAGATTATTTTTTAGAATTTTTAATTGGTGATACCATAGCAACTTTATACAATGAAAAACAGTCCAGGCCAGATTGTGCCTGACAACCACCCGCCTGTTTGGGGGTGGCAGAAAGCTGTACCGACCCAGGAGGACTTTGAGAGGCTCTTGATGCCGCAAGTCTGGTGTGTAAGGCTGTCAGATATGTGAAACAGGCTCCTAACCCCTCAGCTAGAGGGGACTCATCCATTGCCTCGTCTCTGTACGTGCTTTTCCTCATCGTTTGGAGCTGAATAAGATGTTGCTGCTAAACCCTCAAGATGCCAGAAAATGACATGAATTCCAGGGTTCTGATAGATTTGTACCCTCTATGAATCAGAGGTGGGAGGGAGTCTGAAGAAGTAGTGCAGGACAGAAATACATATAACACATAGTTTTGTTTCCAGGCCTACTGATGCTGCAGCACTCAATAGTTTCTTTCAGTGATCACTGAGAACTAAACTTTTCCTCTGTGCATTTGTCTTAAACATTTTCTACCTTTTGGTGATAAAAATCTCAATGTGACATGTTCAGTGCTGTCACTGCTTCCCTTGGTATCAGTCTAACAGTAAGGGGCAGGGAAGAGGGTCCCATGACTGCCTTTGGTGTTCTCCCCTTGGACAAAGGTCTGTTTTTCATACCTGAACGTCACCTCAGGTACAGACAGATCTCAATAAAGAGGCCATATTCAACTCTGTGTGGTATTGTGGTCTCATATATGAAGTCTTCAGCTTTCTGTCATGTCTAAGACGTGTATGTGTGTGTGTATATGTCTGTATATGACTCTGAGGCATTTTAAAGTCACTACTAGAAATGGAAATGGACTGTGCCTGACTGGTTGAGTAGGCCAGGAACCAGCACGAAGAGGCTAAATGTATGAAGTGGACAGTATGGATAAAAGTGTGAGGCATTATATGAAAGGGAAGGATCTTGAATAAAAGATGGTGAGTAGATGAATCATGAGAGCATTTTGGTTCCCAGCCCACCTAGGGAAGCTGGAGAGCAGACAATGACTTTGACTGAGAAACCAGCTACACAGTAGTGGGGTAGAAGCAACTTGGTGAGGCAGATGGGCTTTCAGAGGAAAGTAAAATGTAGTGTTCAAGGCCAGGTTGGATGGGACTATGAGCAGCCTGGTCTATGGAAGGTGTCTGTGCCCATATCAGGGGGACTGGAGCAGATGGCCTTTAAAGGTCCTTTCCAACTCAAAAGATTCCATGATTCCGTGATCCTTACACTGTTATATGTAGTTAAGATAAAAGAAGTTCAAAGTGATGTTCTGTATATACCATTTATTGTGGACATGTATTAAAGCAAAACCAATCTCTTAGTGAATATAAAGGCTTCACCTGGAGACAGAAATCAACACGTGATTAAATTGCACCAAATGTGTGGAGAATGGTGACTACTGGGAAGTAACATAGTATTGAGAGAAATAGGTATTTTAAAAACTGTGCAGAAGCTTAACTGCAAAGAACATAGACTGATCTAGGTAGTCAAGACATGAGGCAAGTCTCCTGAAAAAGACTTTTGAAAACCTGATAAAGACAGATTTCTCCCTATCTGTATGGAAGAAAGATGAGAGGCATGGAAAGAAAGTCACTTATTTATATTGATAATATCAGACTTCTTTTTGCCAGGCCTCCAGCAGCCCTCTGTCGTACATAAACAGGTGTGTGGGAAAGAGGTTTGAAGGAGGAGCAAGTCCAACATTTAGGAGCTGTCTGCTTCATTCCCAATGTAAATTCATAGAAGAGCTAATGCAGAATATTACTGTGCTAAGTACTCATGCTCAAATGTTTTCCCACCCCTGAGGGTAGCCCTGTGTCCTTGGTCATTCCCTAGAGATTTGCACAAATTGGCTTGAAAAATACAGCAGTGGAGGAATGTTGCTGAGTATCCCTTTATTCATACCACTTCCCATCATATTTTTAATGGAAGAAAGCATCTGACTGTGGGAAATTAAACATTTTAGAAGCCATGAGCAGAATTTATCATGAGCCAATGCTACCACAGAAGAAAAATCCCTGAAAATATCACCAGGAGTTTCTTAATAACAATTCCTTAACGAACTTGTTCTTTGAAGATGGAAGAATATATTGCATTTGTGCGTACATGTTATTATTCATCTATAAGAATTTAGCATTAGTAAACAATTTAAAGAAATTTACCAAAGACTAATTGGAGATATTTTTATTAGTGTGTGCTGCTATGAAGTTCTACATTTTGAATAGTGGCCTATGAATCATGGAAGAGTTTATTTTTTAATTAGGGAGATACTAAATAGTGATCCTTATTTTGCCAGTGTGGCCAATGAATACACTACTGCTGGAATGTCACCATTTACAAGATTAGTGGTGGTCACCTATTTTCAGAATGCATTCATAATAAGAAGCTGAGTTTTTATCTCAAAATTACTATTTTTTAATGAAGAGCTAAATATGAAATAAATACCATGAAACCTGAGCTTATGTATTTACTTCCATCTAGTGATGTGCTCCCAAATTCCTTCTCTGCTTTATTAAACTGTAGAAAAACTTTCCCCCTTCTCAAGTAATCTTGGTTTAGTTTAAATCTTTATATCAGTTTATGATAACAGATTATGATAACAGAATGTTACCATTTTTTGAAGAGTGGTATCGCTTCATCTTTCATAAATACTAATTAACTCAGGCTTACGTCAGTGCCAAGATTCATGTCAGCAGTGAGTGCAACTTGTTATTGTAAGATTAGTTCTGACACATTCCTCCCAGCACAGCAAGCGGTGGGATCCTGTGCAGCACTGGGAAGAAGTCATCTCTCTAGAGACTGCCGGTAGGTATCCAATAGGAAGGAAGGCTGCTTTCTTTAACGAGATTAAAAACTCTCTGCTGACATACTCCCTAACTGAATCATCTCGAACTGTAAGTCTCACCACGCAGAAGGAAAGAGTGTATCACTCATCACCCCACTCTTCTCCCTTAATGATACTGTTAGGCCATTGGTATCCGTCCTGGCTGTGGGACTGGCTTCAGGAGCCTTCTCCAGTCTGGGCAGGGATCATTCACAGCTGCAGTAATTGGCAGCGATTTCTTGACTACAAGAACATCAAATGAGGCTTGCTGCTTTGAGCAATTACTTGCTGTGAAAGAGATGTAAGGGAGAGAAATGACCTTATTCTGTCCAGCTGGCACGTACACTGCTGATTCAGGGGCATTCACTGGGCTCTGCTTAAAGGGGTGCTGGTAGTATTGTCAGTGTCTAAATGTTACCGTTTGAGTTAGCAGAGATATCATGACTTCAGTGCTCTGTAGAAACCTTAGTAGAAAAGATGAGCTAAAATGCTAAAAATATGCTTTAAACTAAGCAAACATAGATTCTCCAAATACAATGAGAATTTGGGAAATTGTGCCCATCTCATACACCTTGCAAATTTCAATGCATAGTCTTTATCCAATACAAAAAAAAGCTATGCCATCATGCAAACACTGGAATTTTAAGAGCTTTGTAAAATGTGGCATCTCCTTAGTAGAGCTCATCCTCGAAAGAATTGCTTTAATTGTTCAGATTCACAGGGGTTCTGTTGCAATGCCTTTTGGGTATCATTTCATTTTACTCTGAATGCTTGTGAAGTTGCAGAGTATGGTGACAGGGAGATAGGGATAGACAATGCTTCAACGCAATACAGAGACTGCTTGCCCAGCAGTGTGCTGTGGGCTCACAGAGTACTGGTTAGTATTCTATCCTGTTTCTCAACATGTTAAGACCCAGATTTTTCAGAATGCTGTAAGCATCTGTGTGTTCAGCTGGCATCTGCAGTTGCCATAAGTGCATGCACAACTGCAATCAAATGTAAACGTAAGGGACGGAATATATATCTATTGGCCTGTGTGCCAGGGCCCCAAGTGATTCAGTGAGTAGTGCACTCACCCAAAACAAAATTGTACACACCTTGCAGTTCTGAAAACCAGTCTAGCCTGAGAACTTGGATCGTCACATAGACTGAGGCATAAACTAGCATTACTGTGTACGCTACCTGTTATTCACTTTTTTCCTCTTTTTAATTGAATTTTTCCTAATCAGGTACCATTTATTTTCAAAAAGGCACTGCATATCTGCGCTCAGAAAGTTATTAAATAAGTAAGCCTTTTTTATTCTCCTGTTTGCTGCACTGACTTGAAGTAGTACATGAAATTCTGCTCTAAGTTTGGATAGCTAATGATGAGTTTAGACCTCAGCATTAATATGAAGAAGAAAATTGTTGTGATCCAAAGTCGTGTGAGTGATCCAGAAGCTGTGTCAGACTATGCCATGCCAGAAGGTGTGTTTACACCCTGTAATCCCTAATCAAGTGCTACTTGGAATCAAATTTATCATTCAGATACTGTCTTTGGCAACGTGTCTAAAGACATAGTAGAAAATAAGCAGTTAAAATCAAATAGCAAGATATCTGTTTTTCAGATAGGGTGAGTGTGGTGCTGTTCTGAGCATGCTACTGCATGGAAAAGAGGTACAAACATGAGAGATGGCAAAGCAATTTTTAATTTCCCTCTTCATCATATACTGAACTTCAAGAAGGAACCCCAAACATCTTTGCAGAAAGTAAAGCTGTGAAGTGTGATGGTACTTTTGGCTTTATCACATGCTGCATAAGTGAAAGATTAGTCCAAGCAGTATCTTATTTGAAGAACCTAAGCCTGCACAACTGCTGAAGCTGAGTGAGGCTTGGTGGCATAAATAGATACACAAAAGCTTTGAGTTCTCTAAACATCCCATACTGGAGGGTGCCTCTTAGCAACATCTCATGAAGTGAGCAGAGATACAGCGGTCCTAGATGAGTGCATCAACCATCATTGGTGTCATTATCCATCCAAAAGAGAGGGGTGCTGTGATATACTTTGTTGTTTTTAAATCTGCAAGCATGGGACAAAGTTATACCACAAACAAGTCCTATCTGGTTTTCTTTTTCTGAAAAATGCTGAATTCCTACTCCAAAGAGAACTTTTCATTATTAAATAGAGGAGAAATCAGGTTCTTTATGATCTTCAAGAGAACCACAGCTATGTAAATTATTTTAGGAAAGATTTCAAGTATTATTGCAAAGGGCACCTGGACATTTATTTTTTTAAAGTAGAGAGAAATAATTTGAATCTATTTTAAGCTGACACTAAGACTCCAATCAAGAACTCACACTGCTTAGGCACATGTGGTGCTGCAACTGAAGACAAAGACAATTTGGGGCACATTTTTAAAATCTTTAATGATTATTCAGAGATTTTAGTTACTTTGTTCCTCTGATTTATTTACTCTGAAGTCTGCATATTATAGCTTAGACAGCATGTCTTTACATACAGAATAATATCCCAAGGATATGGGAAGAAGGTGATAAAAAAGACATATCAAAGGAAAAGGGAATAAAAAAGAGAAACCAGTCTCATTAATATATAGGGAAGAGATGGGAAAATTAATGATGACTTAGAATTTGATGAGATCAAGTTTGAAATTTCTTTCTTCAAGCATTTTTGAGTTGTGAATATATAAACATTTTGTGTAGGGCATATGGAAGAAACAAAGCTTTATTTCTATTGGCATAACTCAAAAACTGTTGAGTTTATAGGAAAGAAAAGGAAAAAGGTAAGAAGAAAAGCAAATTTGGCTGAGATCAAGCATGCAACATTTATATTCAAAAGAAATACTTTTGTTTTGTTTTAGAAGGAGTTGTGAATAACCAAGAAGGGGAATCTGGATGGGAATCAGAATGTCACCTTCACAGATAATCAACCACACATAGACCCAGATATTTTTGATGAGAGTTCCTTAACTGAAACTTACGAAGTATGATTTATTCTCTCCTTATGCTTAAATTAACTGCATTTTAAAATACGCAGTGTAGGTATACAGTAATGCTGTGGGTGGCAAATCAAAGTGCTTTTTAAAGCATATAACACTGTTTAGCCTGTTTGCTGTGTTGATACATGACAGGTATCCAGGCTGTTGAGTATTAGTGAAAGCTGACAAAATAACTGGACTTCCACCAGAAAAGAATTAATTCTTTCCCCGAAGAAGAGATCGGTGTTAACTATTCCAGAACAGTAACTGTTAAAGCATTTGGTCTCAGAGATACTCTAATGAAGACAGAAGGTTTATATAGGCTTGGCTAGTCCCCATGGAAACAGCCTTTCTACTGGGTTACCATAGGAATCGTCAAAGCCTTTGTAAGCCTCCCTTAATAGCACATATACGCTTTCCAGGCAGACTGGAATATCTGCTAGAGGATACACCTCCTGTTTTCAAATATAAATACAAACAGATTTTGTTTTGGAGTGGTACTCATGTCTGTTTAACTAGCTATGCTACTCTTTACGTTAGAGTTATATTAAACATTGGAGTCACCTGTGGTATAGGAAAATGTGTGAGGGCTAAATGATTTTAGGAACAGGACAAGCCATATATGTTTGTACTTAACCTGCAGGGAACTGCAAGCCAAAATATACTGTTCCATACAGAACTTCTGTCATAGCCCAGACATTACAGTGCATTGTCCTTCCACCTTCTTGCGGACATTGCAGCGCTTTAGTCAGCCTGAAGCTTTGCTGGGCAAAAGTTATACAACAGAAAAAAACAAGCAAGAAATTAAGCCAAAGGAAACAAACAGAACACCCAGCTGAATGAAACTACCAGCAAGCAAGCCACAGAGTGATTTCAGCTTTCTAAGTCTTTCGAGACAATTGTTGTTTTGAATTTCCAGTGTTCCTTGAAACCACTACCTGTGCACAGTAGTAGTAGATGCTTGGATACCTAATCAGGAATTGCAGTTTCACACCCTTGATCCTGAGGCTTTATGAGAACAGGGGAGTACAGTGGGGAACTGCAGTTTGTGAGGGAACCATGCACCTATTTGCTAGTCTTGTCATTGTGAGCTTAATTTTAAATCAAAATACCTTTACAAATAGAAAAAAATTAATATAATTTTTGTTCCGTTGAAACTCCTGGGACTAACACAGTGTTCTCCACACAGAGGATTGACATTAATAAGATGACTTGTTAAGGAAATCTAGCCAGCATCTTCAGGGCTTGTTATTTTTCCAAAGAAATGCTGGCTACAAGGCTTTCTACTGTAAAGCCTCACAGCATCATAATGTTTTTATATTCCACTTTCCAGTTGGCTAAATTTCATTATACAGTTTGGGCATATAAATCAGTGGAGCTGAGTTGAAAGACATGGTTCTTACAGGATGGCACTAGCAGAGAATTTGGCCCTTGAGTTCCAGTTACCAAGATACCAGCTTCCACACATGCAAAGATCACTGAAAAGCAGTAGAGCTGCTTCCATGCTTTGGTTAGGCATGTGCTTCTTGCTTTACCAAAGAAAGAATTCTGATAGGAGAAAACAAAAGTTTTCGAATTAATGGAAAATGTGTTTGTTTTAAAATGGATAGTTGGAACTACAGATGTGAAAACTGCTATATATTGTGGTAAGTTTGCACAGATGGCATGGCAAGGCATACATTCTATATTACTTCTTTCCAGAGCTGGTAAAAAGGCAATGTATCTTTCTAGGAAAGTATTTGAATGAAGCCAGTAATGCCATTGTTTTCACAAGTAACTGAGGTGCCACTATTAAAAGATAGTTTTTGACATCCTAGCTTCCACATGATCTCTCTAGTTACCCCAAAGTAGGCAGTGAAAATCTGAGGATAGCAGTCAACCAGAAGCAATCAGTGAGACAGAGACCTATTTACAGGGAGAGGGGATGAGAAATAAAAAAGATTCGTAGAAGAGAGGAGTTAATAAGAGATTCTTCTGTGCATTGATAATCTAAAGGCTTCTTTAACTGTCCTCTGCCAGTTATGAGTTGCTCTTACACAGAAGATGATCATAGTTTTGGTTCCATTTTAGGAGCTGACAGAAGTCTCATAGATGGTATCTGGAGCAGCAAGAGAGGCAGGATTATATAGGGTATGACAGTATGAGTGCTCTCCAATATGCTCTCCCACTAAAAATGTAGAATGCTTACTATTTTTGGAGGTCTGACTTCCCTAGCCATGCATTGTGTTGCCAGAGCAGATAGTTGCAGGACTACCTGAAATGAAGATCTAAAAATAAAGCCATGACTAATTCATTGTATGGTTCAACTAGTTATGCGTCCACCAAATGGAACAATGCAGCTGTAATTTCAGTCATTCTATTCTTTGACCATGAGAACAAAGAGGATGATGTAGCCGAGATAACATTCCTTAACTCATTATTATTACACATCTCTAAAAGATATTTTAAAAGGACTCTACCTATAGGCTTTCTGTAAGAAGTGCATTCAATATATAAATTGCCCCTTTTTGCCCTGATCTTGGCCCCTAAAAAGTCCTTACTGGCTCATCCAGAGAAATTGTGGGTGCCCTATCTCTGGAAATGTTCAAGGCCATGTTGGATGGGGCTCTGAGCAACCTGGTCTAGTGGGAGGTGTCCCTGCCCATGGCAGAGGAGGTTGGATGAGATGTTCTTTAAGGCCCCTTCCAATTCCATGGTTCAAATTGCAGAAACCATCACTGAAGCTTTTTGCAGGTGAGAAATCCACCTGGTTTGTGATTTGTGTTTTGGGACTGTGTGGCTGCAAGTTTTCACAAGTGTGTCATGTTGTGATGAAACTGCTGCACTCACTGCAGCCTCCCAACAAAATAGCCATTATGTTCTGTATGCTTTTACATTTGCATAAGAAGTCACTGACAATCAAATTGTATCTTTGCACAAAACATGACATGTGAACAATTTGTCTGGCCTGCAGGGCATGCACCACATCTGCTCCATTACTGAAGGTGCTAAAATGGGTGGGGCAGAGTGAATACATTTGGCAATTTTATCATAAGAGCTCATTGTAGACTCCACACATAGACTATTGGCTGACAGATATGCTGTCTTTCTCAGTGGGCTAGAAACTGGGCAGAGCATTTCTGTTGTGGTGCCTATATCTATCTGCCCTTGGTTCCACTTGTATTCCCACTCCTTTGTTTCCTCCCCATTTTATGTTTCCTGTCTTCTCCTACAGAGCCATGGATCGTAAAAGACCTTACAAAGTGTTGGAACATGCATACCTCTCTAGTTCACTCTCTGGGTTTTTTGCAGATGTTTCTATCTGTGGACCTTGCTTTTGTTTATCATGATTATAAGTGTACATATATATCATATTGAATTATCTTTGTCTTTCTGATCTGGAGAACTACTTCTCCCTCTGGCCATTCTCAGGAACATATAAATATGTTACATACAAAGAAGTGCTTGCTGTAAAGTTAGACCAGTGGAATCAGCTAACCTAAGCACCAGAGGTAAAGTGAATGCAAATGAACTGGCTTCTGTTGCTGTTTATTCTGCTCAGGCAAAGGGCTGAGGTAAGGGAGTGATGCCATGGCTGGATACTGGCTGTTTGCAAGGACAGACTGAGAAAGTGAGGAGGTGAAATGTACACTTCATGTGAGAGAGCAGTGGGAATGCATGGGCTCTGCATGAGCCAGTCAAGAGCTTAGGAGTTAGTGTTAGAGGGAAGAGATATATAGGCAATGTTGCTGGGGGTGTCTGCTATAGATCACTTCTGAGGAGGAAGTAAATAATGACTTCTTCAGAAAACAAGAAGAAACCTTATGTTAACAGCTGCTAGTGCTCACAGGGGAAGTTTAGCCACCCCAAAATCTGCCAGAGGGACAACAGAGAAGGGCACAAGTGATCCAGTGATCCAGGAGTTTTCTGGAGGGCATTCATGATAGCTTTCTAACATAGCTGATTAAGGAGCTGACAAGAGGAGGCACTCTGCTGTGCTTCATTCTTACAAATAAGAAAGAACTGGTTGGGGCTGTAAGGTTCAGGGCAGCTTCTTCTCAGTGGTTCCCAGTAGAAGGACAAGAGACAATGGGCACAAATCATAATACAAGAAATTCCACTACACACACACACACACACACACACACACACACACACGCGCAGACAGACACAGACACACACACACATATATATATATATATAAAAACTATGAGGATAGTAAAAGACGAAGCAGTTGCCCAGAAAGGTTGTGTATTCTCCATCTTGGGAGGTATATAAATCTAACTTGAAACACCTGTGAGCAACCTGCTGTAACTGACTCTACTTTAAGCAGGGGGAAGGAAGTAGAAAAACTCAGATGAGAGTGGGGGAGAAAAGGAAAACTGGATCCAGCATAGTGGTAGAAGGAAGCATCTATCAGTTTTAAAGTAAAAGCAGAAAGGCAGTAAAACAGGGGAAAACAAGAATGTCTGAGTCTACTGCCAATCCTTTCTAAGCAATAAAACATTAGATAGCAGCTCTTTTCCAAAGGGAAATGTGGCATACATGGGTTGGAAGGAGGTAGTGAGAAGGGGCCAGCCCAGGGACAGTACTGTTCAGCTGTGTTTTATGCTCTCAGCTGCAGATTCCTACCTTGTTCACCACGTGGCTCACCACATACCATATGTGCTGTGTGAACTGATAGGACTTCATGTTATTGCCCTGCTTCTCACCACCCCTCTCTGGTTTTGAAATTACTGTGAACCTGAGGCCCTGTGCTAGCATCTCTCCCCATCCTGAGCTGACAGCATTGTCCAGCTGAGCCCAGAGTCTGCTGGGCTGCAGAGGCACTGAGCAGTCACATGTGGTGCAGCACTAGAGGAACTTGCTCCCTTTGCTTATGTGCCTGCACATATCCCTCCAAACTTGCATGACAGTGCCTTTTTGCCATCTTAAAATCTTTGCATTTCTGCTGCTGTTGGCTGGCTATGTCAGGCCTTAGCTGTTTTGCTGCTCATGGATACTTTTTAACTTGAGGGAGAACATGTCTTAAACAAAGAAAACCAAATCCCAGCTGAACATGATTATATCCCTGTTTGGAAAAGCCTGGGCAACCATCCCTAGGGTAACAAGGAAAAGAGGTCACTGAAGAAATACTGCAACCTACAGCAAGAATGGGAGGATGGTTGAGGTATCTGAAGCGTAGGAGCTGTTGACAAGGAAAACTGAAGGGTTTTTAAAGGAAAGAGAAATTGTGTCGAGAAATTCTGCCTTTTTTGTCATGGGTACCTTTCTGAAAAAGCTAAAGCCCTGCCACAGGAAAGGACTCAGAGGGACACCAGCAGTGGCAACTTGCATGCCATGGGGAAGTGATCAGCATTAAATGCAGTTAAGGAAATTGCATATTGTTTTTCTTGCTGAAAGTGAAAAGTTAATGCCAATAATAAATTAGTAGAAAGGCAGAGAAGTAGCTTGTTTGTAGGTATAAAGAGTCATAAGATTTAACACATGGAGAACAAGGCATATATCAAGACAGCAGCCCATGCTCTTTAGAAGGACTTTGTAACTTTGCATATACCTGTGTATATAATTTTCCAGATGCATATGTTTTTTCCCTCAGAATTGCCACACTTCTGACTCAATGAGAGAGAGGAGAGGGAGCAAAAACCTCACCAAAGGCCACACCTTGTAGCAATCACTTTATGTTGTAACTTGTTCTGTGTCGTAAAAGACCTTCTGTATATGCTTAATTTTGTAATATAGTTGTTAGGCTGTTTAAGGTTTGTTGCACACTCATGTATATGGTATTATCTTGATACTTCATAACCAGTGCTATTCATGTTCTGTATCAAATTGCCCTGCTAAACATCATTTGTGCTCACACTCCTCTGACCCTTCACCAAAGGGTTCTGTTGAGATCCCACCACATAGGGAGCAATGAAAATTGCTTTTTCACTTTAATAGATGGTTTCACTATGTGTTGTAGTCCTTGGACATTTTGAATGATTCACCTAGAAACAGTTTGAAGAACAGGAAAACAGAGATCATTTTGGTGTCTAAAATCAATGTCTTCCAAGTCTTGTGTGTGCAAATTATGTGTGTTGGCTTTGAGACTGAAATTATTGTCTTCTACCTCCTGAGCAATTATCAATAAAATGGATTTTAATTTCTGATTTTGATATCTTCTAGGTAGAAAAATGTGAGCAAATGGAGAAAAGATCTAGAACTGAATTGATACCAATCATTGCAAATATAAACATTCACTTCTTCAGCTTTGATTTTACCGGCATTAAAGAAAAGCATTAAAAACTCACATGAACTTCAGCATCTGGTAGCCTGTGTTTTTATGTTTCAGAACAATACAGCCGCTATACAATCATAATAAAGGTACATTTCATATGACTGGTCATCATTTTGTGTCTTTACTGGTCTCAGATATGCAATATTGCATCCAATCCTATTATTTGGCACTAAAATATTATGAGCTGACTCTCATTTATATTTCTGTTCCTTTCCAAGTGTCTGGTTGTGTAAAAAAGCTGCATGTTTGGCAGAGGCTTTCATAAACATGGCAGCCTTGATGAGTTCATAATGACTTATAGTGCCCAATATGTGAATGATGCAAAACAGAAGACAGTAGTTCGTTTACTGTCATTTCCTACACTTGCCTCTGCTCATGCAATGTGGCTGTGAAACATTTTCATATTGACAATATTGTGTTTTGCTTGCATTTTGCAGTCGTCTTCCACATGTGTAAATGGAGCAACAGGTGCAAGATTCCTGCATTTCAAAAATTCAATCCTTCCCAGAGCTGAAATTGTAAAACATAATAGAATGAAGATGGGGGTACACATGCAGACAAGGAAATGTTTGTCCTTATGTTTTTTATGTTATTATGCATTAAAAATGCACACACTTTTTTTTTTTTTTTAATAAGCTCAGTCCTTTTGAGGTGAAGAGGACTGTAGCCAGAGAAAACTGTAGAAGTAGAAATATTATAGCATTCACTGAAATGCAGGCTTGGCATAGCACCACATAATAAATTCATAAATGCTGTTCATAATGCTTGTTGCAATTAGAGGTTGGATTTAACTGTGATGAATGACATGACCAGATGACATTAGGGGAAAATGAAAGCTCTTTTGTCAATATTCTGCTTTACTGTGACTAAAGTTTTCTGCTTGTGCCAGTTACAGTTCACTATGTGTAAATGGTATCTATGATGTATATATATCTTCAGTCTTACATCTCCTGTGAGATTCTCCTTTCTAATATGGTCATAGAATAATCTAAAAGTTACTATCAACAAAGCATTTAAGACCTTAGGCAGCTCTGAAGTGAGTCTGCTGAGGAGACTCCCTGTGAATATTTACCTTTAAGTTTTCAACAGTGCTCGGCATGAACTGTTGTGTCTAAGGGTAAAGGCAGAGTTCTTTACAGCAAGTCACTCTACAAAAGGAAGAGGGGAGAAAAAAAGAAAATTTCTGGCCTTACAAATTCTCTGATGAGTTGGATGAAGAGGAATGGAAGGCATTACTTTCTTGTCTTTTTCTAAAATTTTATTACCTGAAATTATTGAAACAAACCAAACACAGTAAGTTTCAAAAGTAGATCACCTTTCAAATGCTAATGTAATTATGACAATTGATAGCAGCAAGTCATGTAAATCATGGTAAAACACGTGTGATGCTTTACCATGGTTAAATGAAGCCTGGTGTGCATCAGCAAGCTTTCTTTGTTAATTCATGTCCCTCTGGTAGCACACTTTGGGACTGTTTTTGAACATTTTTAAAGAGATTGGCTTAAAAGCACCACATTAACTCCATTATGATTTTCCCCCTCTCATAGGTTAGTTTTATTAAGTGACAAATATCTAAATTCTTCCTTGTAATCATGCAATAATATTAAATGACTTATAAAAGGACTCAATGCTACTTCTAGATATGGTCTGGAGCAAAACCAATGGCTAAAAGGCTGTCTGAGGGAAGGCAGAAGGAGAAACTATTAATCTGAGACACCCCTCTGTGAACAGTTCCTCTGCTTTTCCTCTTCATTCTACCTTTGTGGTAGAACTACAGCAACACAATTCCACCTTAAAAAGGCCAGCATTCTCAATAGATATCTCCCAGTTCAACAGGATATGCATGTCTGGTGGGTTGCCTGGGACAGAGCAGTGTCTCTATACACTTGTCAGTGGGGAGGATCAGAAATTTTGAGCAGAATGTTTTTCAGAAAATGCCAATTAATTCAGTTGTAAATGTTCTGTGGGAATGTGTGAGGATTGACTATACTTTGTTTGTTTTGCTTTCAATCAAAACAAAGCTTTTCGATAACATTTTTATAATCTTGTCATGACAGAATATTTGAGTGTTTCATTTTGGAACACATTTCATTCCGGATTGTGTTTGAAATTATAAATTAGGAAAAAACAGAATTAAAACTTTGCATATAAGTTTATCCTAGGTGAATTTAAAAAAAAAAAAGTCCTAAGGGAAATATTTGCTTTGCTTCAATTTAGAAGGGGTGAAATGTTAAGATGTCAGAGTTTTTCAGGAAACTGAAATTCTAGTTTCATGAAAAGTATCTGACAGAAGTCCATCACTCGTTGTTTAAAAAATGAAATTTTTATTGTTCTCAAAACAAATTAAACATGTAGTTAAATGAATGAAATATTCCTAGAAATAATATTTTGGAGTTATCCTACTTTTGAAATGTTTAAAAAATAATTGGATCTTTTATTTATTAAGTTACTGAAAAAAATTTTCAAAATGTCCAAACCAATATTTGAATATTTCAGTCCTGTCACTGGGAGATACTGAGAACAGTCTGGCTTTCTGGATGTTCATTCCCTCTCATCAGGAGATTAAGAGATTCTCCCCTGGCTCATCTGTTTCCAGGCAGAAGAGTCTCAGCTCTCCTCATATGAGGTGCTCCTGTCCCTTAACCATCTCCACAGCTTTTCACTGGGCTTGTTTCAGTGAGTTCATATCCCTCTAGTACTGGGGAGCCCAGAACTGGACACAGTATTTTGGATATGGCTTATCAGTACTGAGTAGAAAGAAAGGGTAACCTAACCCCTTTCAGTCTGCTGGTAATGCTCTTCCTGATGCAGCCCAAAGTGCTGTTGGTCACTTTTGCTACTGTGGTCTATTGCTGCCTTGCATTCAACCCCATTGGCTAAGGTTTTAATTAAGAGGTTAAAAGATATTGGCCTCGATATTGACCCCTGGAGGACACCACCAGTGACTTGCCTCCAACTGGACTTTGTGCTATTGATCATCACCTGCTGGGCTTGGCTGTTCAGCTGCATTCCATCCACCTGGCTGTCCATTTACCTCACCTACCTAACCCATAAAATGCCACCTTGTCTGTAAGGTTGTTACAGGAGACTGTGCCAAAGGCCTCAAGAAAGTTGAAGTGAACAATGTTTATTACTCTTCTCATCGTCTGGTAAGGTAGTAATTTTGTTGTAGGAGGGTATCTGCTGGGTCAAGCATGAATTCCACTGGGTAAATCTGTGTTTACTACTTCTGATCACCTTCATGTCCTTTGTGTGTTTGGAAAGGGCTTCCAGAATTAGGTACTCTATCAGCTTCATAGGGAACCAGGCTGCAGTTCCCCAGATTATCCTTCTGGTCCTTCTTGAAATTGCATTTGGTTTCTTTAAAGACAGGAGTGATGATTGCTTTCTTTCATATTTCCTTTACTTTCACATATTGCCCTTGGCCGTGAACAGACATGTAGTGTTCCCATATTAATTTAATCCCCTACCTGATGCAGAAGAAAGGCTCTGTATTTTCTTGACATATACACAGTTGTTGTGGAGTCCTGCTCAAAGCAGTAGGGAGATTAAGAAACAGAATACTTAGAGAGTAGTACCCTGAGAGAATATTTTTCTTCACCCTGCTTCTCTTTTTGAAGTACATCTAGAAAATATTTGATTTCTCTTGCAAACAAGAGAAGGAGAGAAAGAGGGCTTCTTTCTTCCCTGATCAAGAAGTACACTGGACCCAGCCTACGACTGATCTGGATTGTCTTCCTGGTTGGGCTCAAGAACTACATTAATAAAACTTACTTTAGCTATATGCTGTAGTGTATCTGCTGTGTCAGTTCAGTGACATAAAAAGCTGAAAACCAAGGGTTTTTTTATTTCTGATAGAGAAAAGTAATAGTTTGTTGCTTCACTTAGTGCTTTCACCTATGCATTGGCTCTGAACCAATCCATGAGCAATGTCTGAGACTGAAGTCTTTGTCAAGGATAGGAAACAATATGAAGATGAAGAAAACGCCTGCTCATATGGGAACTTGTAAACCCACAAAACCAGAGCACCAAAGAAATATCTGAATACAACTGTAGAGATAAAAGAAGGCCATCAAAACTCAGAAATGTGTCCAGTAACAGTGAGACATAATTTGATGGCAATTTTTATTTAAATGCTTATGGGAAGATTAAGAAAGAAGAAAATAAGCTGAAAATAGAATTGTTGTCTTCTAGGGACCACCAGGCTAGATCAGAATAATAAAATATCCCAGATCAACTCATCTGGTACTCAAGCCCACATAGTTCTTTTACCCATGGGAAAAATTTAAATATGTGGACATCTGCTGGATGACAAACATTCAAACTTGGTTCATTAAAGTGCAGCTCTGCTCTTTAAAGTGAATATGTGAGAATGACATCTAGGACCTCCATGTCTGTGGTCTCTCAAATGTCACTCTATCAGGTTTTGTTTTACTTACTGGTTGAAAGATGCTTCTTTAACATCAGTACACAGACTTCACCTTATTTCCTAAGGTAGTCTGAGTTTTCTGCTTATTTGGCATGGTCATGAGAATCTTCTCTGCATGATACATTTGCAGCCCAAACTCTTTCAGATATTTTTAAGTAATCAGAAAGCAGAAAACATAGCTGCTGGTGAGGCTGAAGGAGAAATAGAAGGAAATTCTCACTTGGTCTTGCTATCTTTGATCCTTTGGGACTCACTGTGTCTGTAACCTTACCAATTCCTTTCTCAACACAAGCAATAGAGGGGATATGGCAGAAGAAACCCCTTTGCCTTTTAGAAGATGATTTCTTGTTACCTTCTTCTCAGAGTCACAGTCTGAACCCAAGAGTATGAAAAGCAGCCATGAGCAATGTTTTTATGGAGAGCAGTTATACAGTCTCCAGAAGAGAATAATGAAGAAATCTTAATTCTGTGTTACAGACCTGAACTCGATCTTCCGAAGAAGGTGCTCAGGAGTTAACCATTAAGAGAGGGAGAGGAGAGAGGCAGCGAGGAGAAAGAAAAAGAAAAGAAAAGAAAAGAAAAGAAAAGAAAAGAAAAGAAAAGAAAAGAAAAGAGAAAAAAGAAAGGAAAAGAGAAAAGACATATTTGTAAAATCACTATCATCCTAGATTATATATTTTATATATGAAGTAGTATGATTTTTGTACAATCCAAGAATGACTCTTAAAAGTTTTAAAATATTATTAAAATACATTGAGATATCAAAAAAAACCCTATTCTGATGGGATATATTCTATGAGTCTCCTTCCTTCCAGTAGGCAGCAGCCACTCCCTGGGTTGTTACTGAAAGGACATAACTTTTTCATTTAGGAGTTTTAGAGTAAATAGATGAACATAAACTAGCTCTTTTCTTCTTACAATACCAGAGATGTTCTGCATAATTTATTTTCCAGGTTATGACAAGGCCATGTCTTATATCTGCTGTCACATTTCTGAAAAGTGTTTAATCCAACATTTATTGTATTAACAAATTTCTATCAGTAAATGTAGTTTAACATCATAAGCTAGTCCTCCAAAGGTAAGTAAACTGATTGTATTATTTCAAGTCTCAAAAATCTACAAGAGCAGGATTCCAAGCTAAATCATGCAATTATTATTAAAAAAAAAGGAAAGAAAAAAAAAGAAAACAAGTTAGAAAAAGTGCTCATTGTGGATTATGAAAGAGTCTCCAATTATATATTGTGCCCATTCTTTGCTCCTCTCTCCATTTTCACATGGGACAGACTGTGCTGTCAGGGTGGAGAGGGCTTGCACAGCCATGGATTCTGCTCTCTGTAGTTCTCCTTCATTAGCTGCAGAAATTGGAAGATGCACAAGGCCACTGGCAGGCATGTGTGTGTGTGAAAAACAAAGGTTCCTCTAAGAGAACTGGATGCTGTTCAGATAATTGAATTCTATTTGTTGTAGACATGAGAGAATTCCCTAAATCAAGTGTTTTATGCACCATCACTTGAAAATGTTCTGCTACCACTTTACACTCTTGTCAGTGGATGGGATGGAATCAATAGGATCCTGATGTTGGATACATAAAATGCTGCATATATATCATCGAGTGCTCTTAAAAATCCGAGTAGAAGACATCCCAAAATGGACATCCATATTTACTGAATGTTTTTGTCTTTAATTGCTCTTTGTTTCTTCCGTGGCACTGTAAACTGAGGACAGTCAACCCTGTCACAGGAATGCTGCGAAGATAAATCAGTTGAGATTTTCAAATAACTTTCACACAGAAGCTGCAGTGATGAATGCCATTAGTGAGCTTATGGAAAATTAATTTTAAAATGTTACAGATTTCATCACTGACTGACAAACTCAGTTTTGAACTGAGGTAGGAATCCTGAAGTAAAGTTGGTACAAAATTAATTAGTTCACTTATTCAGTGCTATATGAAAGTACAATGGAACTCAGTTAAAGTTACACAGAAATTTTACTTCCAACATTACACAACTTCTAAAAATTTTACTTTACAAATTTATTATTCTCCTAATGGAGGTTTTTGGCAGTTATAGCACAACATAAACATTTTTCATAAAGCTTTATATGCAAGAATTTATATTATATTCTGTGTAATAACTGGCTCTTTTTTCTTACCTCAGTTACACTAACTAAGAATGACAACTAATATTGTCATGTTCTTTAGGTCACATCCTAAAATGCCATGTGACCGTTTTCCTCCTAGAATAATGTTTTTATTGTGGATCAACTCAACTTCTACAATATACATATAAAATGAAGTTTTGCCAATATGTATACAAAATTGTGTTTCCATAAACAGAAGTTTGTAAGCAATTTTTTCTTTGAAGAAAAAATATAAAACAATTTACAATTTAAAGATCTAATGTGAAAAGATTTCATGAAAAAAACACAGAAAATTTACCCTAAGTTTTCTTTTGCTCACCCAGCATACAGAATCTTATATTCCACAGTGAATGAGAATTCTACCTACTTACCTTGTACCATCTTCCTCCATCAAGAACAGCCTTCTTTGTGACTTCAGTTCAACAGGTTCCTTTGGACACAGTAACATTTAATAACTAAGGAAGGCAGTCAAGTTTAATGATGTAAAAATCAAGTTTGCACCTAAACACTGTGCTCTGGGCATTACTTAACACATACACAGAGTGCTTCATTAGTGTACAAGATTTCAGTCAAATATAAAGTGGAAGAGCTTCTACACATGTACATTCTGATAAGAGGTAAAATTTCAAAATCTCGTATGTAAAGTGCACAATACAGAAAGTTAACTAGAAGAATGTTCGTAACAAATCCAGTCCCTGAGGGTGACACAGTATGACCTTTGCATCTGAAAAGAAGTAAGAGTGATACACTGAGCTGAATCTGACTTTGAAGAAAAACATTGATTCCACTCCCACCTGTTCTCCAGGGTTTGATTTCAATCTCCAGGAGTGCACCACACTTCAAACTCAACAGGGTGATTTTTTTCAATGATGCATCTTTTGTATCATTATCTTATACACACCAAAACAGGTACGGAAGTTAGGAAGGCTCTTTTTTTTCCCCTTGAGAAATGCTATCATGACACAAAAAGATAATAGAGGTTTCATTTTCACAGCAGCTGAATACTCTAGCATGCAAGAAATGGAATAGAAATTTTCTATGCTTCCATGACTTTCATAGGGGCACAAAGATGGTCCTGTTACACCTCTGTTTCTGTTGTTGCCTCTGGCATGGCCCGTGCTTTAAAGTCCATAAACTCCCCTTCAGTGCTGTTTTACAGAGATACACTTTAGCTTAACTCTGTTTTTTGTCTCAACAACTGGCTTCCCTTTCAGGATTTTCTTTGAAAATCGTCTTGTTTGTTTGTTTGTTTGTAATGGATAACATTAAAAGCAACAAATAGTTGAACTCTGGCAAGTCAGTGCATATTAGAAATACATCTCGTTCAATAGCAACATTTTTCCAAAGTATTTTCTTTTAAGGAATGTGTATCCGTGGTGGATTTCCACATTTTCCCCACTGTCCCGACACTGCAGCTTCCTCTGTTAAAAATTTCTTCAAATGTAAAGTTTTTAGATGTAATCTTTTTTACTGACACCTTTTTTGCTTTGAGATGTGATATATTACAATTCTCTTCCTGAGATAGTATTTTTTTAATTTTTTTTTGTGGTGTGGGTTTGTTTAGCAGCTCTTGAAACCCTATACTCATTACTTGCTTTATTTCTTTTCTATTTGTGAAATCCTTTGTTGCTAATCTAGGATGTCTCTAACTTGCCTGCTGAGACCCTATTAAGCTGACAAAAATTTATCATTTCTCCATCAGTACCCACTTCAGTATGCTTACTATATACTTTCTTACTTCTGTCTCTTCTCATGCTATTTTTCACTGTTCTCTGTCCTTCATTATATATAGAATTTTTGCCCATTCTTCTACTTTTTGGAGGTGTTTTGGAGAAAGTGATCTGTCTTTTTCTTTCTTTTTCTTTCTTTCTTTCTTTCTTTCTTTCTTTCTTTCTTTCTTTCTTTCTTTCTTTCTTTCTTTCTTTCTTTCTTTCTTTCTTTCTTCTTTCTTTTTCTTTCCTTCCTTCTTTACCTTCTTTCTTTCCTTCCCTTCCCACACCTTCCTGCACTTTCCCGCACCTTCCCATACCTTCCCTTCTTTCTTTCTTTCTTTACCTTCTTTCCTTCTTTCTTTACCTTCATTCTGCTTATTCTTACTTATCCATTTTTCTTTATGGCTTGTATTAAACCCAGATACTATTCTGACAGGTTTTCTGCTGCTGCCACATGAAGAAAGGTTCATGATATAGCAAAAAAATATGTTTCGTGTTACCTACATTTTAGTACCTAAACACTGTTCTTGAGACAAATTTGAATTTGCCATTCATATGTCTTGCCAGTTAGCCTTCTGCTGGCCTTCAAGGATTCTTTCTTGGATCAGACATCTGTTTCACCAGAATCTGCAAGTCTAAACAACGAGGGAGTGAGTGGACACACAAGACACCCAAACCTCAAAATCTGCAATAACATGCAAAATACATGACTGAATATCCAGATTCTAGGGGACACTGTTCATCCAGTAACTGTCTCAATGCAGATACAGTTTTGCTTCTGAATTCAAAGAGGTATTTATGAGCCATGTTTTTATTTTTAATACTTCATGAGGGCTGATTCAAAGGTATTGCTGCTATTTAATCCTGTCTGTTGTTTTCTTTGTGAATTGATAGTTTCTTGTCATGTATTTAATTGCTGTTTAATGTTTAAGTTCTTTTCCAAACACTTTGTGATGTCCCCTTTTTTGCTCATTGCTCTGTAATGAGAAGCATGTTAAAGAAAGTGGAAAAGTCAACAAGTCAAAAGACTAAGATCTGATTGTGTGTTTTCTTATTGTCTCAAATAGCCACAATCAAAACCAAGGCTCTAAATGTCTTCATTTCATTGCACTGCATGTTCTACAAATTGTGGTGGTTGTGAGCCAAGTGTGGGGTTTCAGTGTTTGGCTGACTCTCCATAAATTCCCATTTATTTAAGCTGGAGCGGATAGTTTTGGTGGTGGTGAGCAGCAAAGACACCCAAGGGCAGCTGAGGACTTGCAGGGAAAAACATTCTTCTGGATATCCCAGGATGACATCTGTTAAAGCCTAGAAGAGATTCACAAAAGCCTTGGTTTTCAAAACAGGCATCAGTTTTCAGAATGAGCTTGGTACATACTGCCTTGCAGGACCAAACATGTCAGTGTCTTATGTGAATCAAATCCTCCAAGTGCAGTGCAAAAGATAGTAGTTGGCTATATACGCTGCTGACTAATTTCCCCAATAAACATTCTGGAGTTGATTCTCACATTTAAAGTTATTATATTGTGACATGATAGTGCTCTCAGCTTCAGTGGGGGCAAAAGATTTTTTTTAAGTATAGTTTGGAACAAAAAGTTTTAAATGTGCATCAAATTCTAGCAGTGTGACCACAGATCCAATTAAAAATATTTCTCTATTATTTAAAAATAATTTATATTTGTTTTTGGGGAGGTTTGTTTGTTTTGTTGTTTGGTTTTTGGTTTTGGTGGTTTTTTTTAATTAATGTGAGTCTAGAAGATTTTGAGTAGGTTTTTCTACAGCCAAGATAAACTAAGTGGAACATCGCTCATTTGCTACTTGTGATACTTTGTTGGCAACTTAAAACTTTAGCTTTCATTCAGATGTATCCAATTCCTCCTTTCTGCCTTTTTAGGTTAACAATTATATGTTTTTCAGGCTTTCTGAGTTATACTTACTACCTTCCATAAATATTCAATTCTAATATTACAAATTAATATTTTAAAAAATTGTTTGTGGCACATCTGGTAAAGTATTATCCTTGGCTTTGGAATAATGACTGGCTTAAGAGTAATTTAGCAGACATAAATAAAAATGGTAAATGAATATGGTTCTGCTTTTCAAAGGAGTCAAGTGTCCTGCTTATTTTCTGCTACAGTAAGTTATCATTCATAGATACCTTAAGTTTGTTTGGAAGTTTATTTTATTATTAAAACCCCCAGAAAATTACATTAAGAATGATTTTATGCAAGTTGTGACTGAGGAACAAATCTGATTTAAAATACTTTATCATGAATATTAGAAAGGATCTTCTGCGCCCTCCTTGGAAGAGCCAAATCTTTCATCTGGAATTTAATTATTCAAACAAACAAACAAACAAACAAACAAAAAAGCTTTATTTGGGGGTAGTTAGAATATTGCTCCATGATATAGTCAGAAAAATGTTCTCAAACAACCACTGCAGGAAAACATAATTATGCTCACATACAGAGTTGTTAGAGATGAATGAGCAATGAGTGGACAGAATGTGTTGCTCGACAAATTTAGCTCTGTCTCTGACTGCCGCTTGTTTGTGAGCTGCTTTGGTCTTCCTTGAATATATTTGTTACTCTAAATTAGTCTCCAGTCATAGTGGCAGCTCTTGTGTGTTCCCACGGCCCTGGGAGCTGTGCCAAACATGATCTGCTGCAAGCAGAGCCTGCTGAACAGGGCAGGCTGGAGGGGATGGGCCAGAGTCAGGATCTGGTCTTCTCAGCTTGGCCTTTGGACAAAGCCTGAACACTTATCTCCTTTTGATATAAAGCCAAAAAAATATTACACATAAATGAAAATACATATAAATTACCCAGGTATGGAAAACAGACTAAGAACTGAGAACATGGAACATCTGGATCTCATCAAAGGCAAAAATCCCAGCCAAATATGGTGGAGCAACTATCTCGAAAGTACATCGTAATCTCAGCCGAATGGAAAAGAAATGGAGCCCTTGGGTACAGAAATCTGCCAGTGCAGTTACTGCCTTTGAAAAAAGCGGCAAGAAAACTTGGTATCAGCATGTGTGTTCTCACTGAAGAAACAGTAAATTGAGTCTGGAGAGAGTCTGAAGGAGCCTATACCAGCTGCCAGTGTTAATAGTAACATGTTCCTTAAACAAGAAGGAGGTATACCTGTAGCACAGCTGCTTACAGTGGGATCAGATTAATCAGCTTTACAGTTCTAAATACTATCTCATTGCACTCACAATGGCATTGGCAAGAATATATTAATATTCAGAAATGGAATTATCTACTAGATATCTACTACTACTATCTACTACTACTAGGTATCTACTACTGCAAATCGACTTAAGACAACAGACTGACATTGAGCCTAAGGGAAGCCCCTTGTGCTTCAGGCCACTATTGTGCAAGAGAGAAAAATGCATATTTCAATAAATGAAATGAAGAGATGAGGCACAGCTAAAACAGACAATCCAAAGAACAGGCAAGAATCACACAATGGTGTTGGTCACCAAGGGCTGCCTTTAAAAAAATTGATTGAAATGTACTGAGTATTGATACTGTAGCTCTGTTATAAGGAGTGCAGTCATATTGAGAATAGATGGACTGTTTCAATGAGCATCATCATTGTGGTTAAAGACAAAGATTCAAAGACATTTTCTAGGTAGCTGAACCACTTGTGAAAGCAATATTTTTTAAAAGAGCATAAGGAAGCAGCCAGATCATAAAGGAACAGCAACATTTCTGATGATCTACTAAAATATAGGAAGGTGTAAGTTGAGTCAAAGATCTACCAATTTCTTTCTTATGTCAGGAATTTTGAAAAAAAATATTCCAGTGAATGCAAATAGGATTTTTGTAGGTAAAGGACCTTCTTCCCTCACAAGATCCCATCTTATTTTTACAGTTTTATATATGTTTAACAATTACACAGAGGATTTAGTATGAAAATATGAAGGCATTACAGAAAAACGAGTACGTTGTGGCTCAAATATTTTCTGTTTGCTTGAGAAAAGATGGAAATACAATAAGAATATATGATTTGACAAGAAGATATGACATGATACAGCTCAAGACAGTATTGTGGGAACAATGAAAAATTTAGATTCCCAGGAAAAGTATTGAACTTTGTCTTTGCAGAGGGCAACAAGAGAATGAGATCTCTGCCTAGTTTGTTGAGAAGTGATGCTACTCAGAATCTACAACAGGCTGGAAGGAGGTTGTAATGAGGTGGGTGTTGGTCTCTCCTCTGAAGTCACAAGTGACAGGACAAGAGGAGATGGCCTCAAGCTGCAACAGGAAAAGTTTGGATTGGGTGTTAGGAAAAAATTCTTCACTGACAGGGTTGTCAAGCATCAGAAGAGGTGCCACAGGGAAGTGGTGGAATCACCAACCCTGAAAGTGTTCAAAAGATGGATAGGATGTGGCACTGAGGCACAAGGACTTGGCAGTGCTAGATGAACAGTTGGCCTACATGATCTTAAGGGCTTTTTCCAAGCTAAAAAAATTAATGATTCTATTCTGTGATAAGGTAGGAAGTAATTTCTAAAACGAGAATGGAAAAAGTACTGTGATGTTTGCAAAATTCTGTCTTTGGTGTAGGTGGCCTTTATTGACTTCTAGTTTGTGCTGACATATGCTGATGACCAATGAAATAAACAAAAACTAGGGTATAAACAAATGTTTGAAAGCTGTGCTTAAAGTGGCAAGAACCCCCATATATATCTAAACCCATGAGGAGACGCTGAGCAAGCTTGCTTAGTAACAATCTGATACCACCAGCAAACCAAACAGTGTAACACTTGGAAACATTTCTTGCTAATAATGCCTTGTGGATAACTGAATTTAAGATGTGCATCAGAAGCATGAGTTTTAGTCACATTTAGCCACCAACAACCACTGAAGAGAAGCAATACTGCATCTCTGTAGCTTAGTCTTTGCATTTTTTTTTATGTGAATGTATGATAAGCACCTGCAACAAAGATGAGAAACTCCTGGTGTTGAGACACGCTTTTTAGTGAGGAAGGGCAGCTGATATATACAAAGAAAATTCTGAAAAAGATTTTACAGAGGTCAATGAAGATTCATAACTGCAATAACTATACATAAAGCCTCTTGAAATAGCTGTTGTTATTGCACATATAACAAGAATGAGTGTTTAAATATGATCTTTTTGATGGACCACTGTGCACAAACAGAAACAAGATCTATTAGAATTACATTTCCATTATTTCCTTTCTAAAAATTAAAAAATATCCAGTGAATTTGTACCAATTCCAGATGTCCATCTGAGCCAAGCAAACCATCAGATTTCTCAATTACTGAAAACGAGTTAATTGACTGTAAACTCACAGCATATTTTGTGATATGATTTCGGATTAATCTGAGGGAGGAGACTATGGGAAAAAAGGACTCATATGGCTTGAGATAAGGAATGACAAGCGGCCAAGAATGTTTGCTGTAGACTAAAAGAACATCTGCTTGTAGGGGACAGTGGAATATGGATGCAGTTCTGCTTAGAATTAAGCTATATGAAGGCATTTGAAGCCAATGTGTTTGTACATGAAACAAAGAAGGAACCAGTAAGCTCTGTACAAAGGAATCCTTCATACCCTCTCTGCTTTGCCTGGTTTAATTCTGTAACAAGTAATATATGTATTTCTGTTTTTTGAAAGAGCTATTTGGCAGGCAAATATTTTTTGATTTGTTTTGGCATTAGGAGATGTCACCTGAAATTAATAATCCACTTATTTTTCACTGAAAAGAAAAAAAATGAAATTCTTGAAGGTATATTTATCTGGTAATGTAATTTTTTATTTATGGTAGATATACTATTACATTTAAATAATATTTTAAATCTGTATTTTCCTGGGTGGTATATTTTTATATATTACTACACTTGTTTGAGCATTTTCTGAAAGGGTCTAAAAATCCTATTCCCTGTGGTCAACCCCTATATTGTGGTTACATTAAGCATCATAACCATGTGGACAGTGCAGCACCACTCACGAGGCACAGTGAGTAACTGAATTAATGAGATTTGGAGTGCATCTTATTATTTGAACACTGCTAGCTAGCACTAGGCCTAGCATTGCTTCCTATACTCAATCAAAAAAAAAAAGAAAACAACTCAAAAGCTAATTCTAGTCTGTACCACTCCTTATAGCAGACCAAATTTCCTTGGTGTTTGAGGTTCTATAAAGCCATCTGTTAGACAAATGGAAAGGGAGAATAAGAAAGCTGTGTTTATAAAGTCAGGGTTCAGGACAGACTTTAGATCATCTTTACACAGACAAAAAAAGGTACCTATAATTCAATGGAATTACATCAGAATAATTGAGATCAGAAAATGACCTTTCAGGGCACATCCTGCTCACTCTTTCTTTGACCTTCTGTACAGCTCTGTATCAAAAATGGACAGGGAGCTGCTCCTAAGAAGTTACACAGAGATCCTCATGACAAGAAGGATATGTAGGTGCCGTTAAACTGATATGTCAGTTCTGCCTCTGTGTTTCCACCCGAGGAATGTCTGAGCTTGGCTGGAATCAATAGCAAGTGCTGAGTAGCATGATAGGAATTGCTTGGAGAGGAAAAAACCTATAAAATAACAAATAAATTATGAGCATAACCTAGTAAAGTAAAATCTTCCTGAAAACATGTGGAACCAGGAGGTTTGTACAACTTTCTGTAACATCTGGCTGGAAATGGCACTGATCTTTCTGCAGAAGGCAAAATATGTCCCTTCTCAAATAAGGGATGAGTGTTATCACATGGATTTTTTTTTCTTGTTTGTGATCTGATACAACATCCAATGATTGCCCAATGTTTCGGGCATTCGTGCTGCTTGGCCCTTTTTTGGGGAAGAAAAGGGGGAAGGGAAGGAAAAAGAATGATATGGTTGCCTCAAAAGCTTTTGCTGACTTGAGAATCACTTATTTCAGCTCTTCATTGACTACTTGCTGAAGAAAAACAGGGCTTTAACCAGATGAATTTAGGGGAGAGTTATGGGTGGCAAGTGGAACCAGTAGTTTCATAAATGCTCTGGTTCTACAGTGAAATAGCCATGGAAGCTGGTGGTCAATTTATTGGAACAGTGATTTGTTTTCTGAGTATGCATATCAAAAAGCAAACTGCACCCTTCTATTTTCTCAAAATCCACATCTAATGACAGTAATAATAGAGGCCATGAAAGAGAAGAGTTGTAAAGAAAAAACAACATTAACACTATGATTTCTCCATAAGTATCATATTGATTCAACTACTTAAACAGTAGTTTTTGAACCTCAAAAGGTGTATCACAACACTTAATTGGCCAAAATGGAGGATGCTGGTTATCCCATACAGAGATGCATGTGCTGCTCAGTCACCACTTCTTCAGCTCATGAGAAGGCAACATATCTGAGTAGACTATGAGTCTTCAGTCCCCTCTAGTTGTTGGTTTTTGCAAAGCTCCATGTAGGTGAGTCCAGGTTTATACTGAAATTCAGTAAGGCTCAGTCACTCTGAATTTATGTCACTCTCAAGAAGTATATGGTCAGGCTTTCCTTGATTTCAAACAGTTGCAGTTTTGCCATACATATTTGCATTGATGGTGTGAAGTAAATCTCAGGAGCTTTTGAAGATTGGCAAATCTTTTCTATGCCAGTAACATAAACTAAAAGATATCTGGTGTTGCCAAGTGAAGTTGAGTGAAACATTTTTGATTGCTTTGTTTCTCTGTACACAGAGTAAATAACAATATTTATGAACACAGGTTGTTTTAAGTCAAAAGTTATCACCTCATCAATGTTTTCCAAAGAGAAATTCTATGTTTTATTAAAAAAATAATGTTAGAAGTTAGTTACATTTAATACTGAAATAAATTAAAAATTACACCCCCACAACAAATAAAACTCCCCACCCACCTAAGCTTAATAATTTGCTTTGAAATGAAGTGGAACAGCCTTCACTCTTTTATTTCACTGTAGAAAAAAATAGCCAGTAGCTGATGCTCAGATGACATAAGTCAATGGGTTGTACTGCCCCAGTAAAAACTGCTTTTCAGTTTGATGACAATTCAAAACCATTTGCATATTTGATGTTCCTTTTTTATGACACAATTTTACTGAAAATCTAAATATTATCCATGACCTCAAACTGTGCATTTTTTTTTATTTCATATGGAAAAAAGCATAATTACAAGTATTAAAACTTTGAACTGTGAGGAAAAGTGTTTTTTTTTTTTATCTCTAACATGACACTGCTGGTTTGCCATGGAAGACTGTGCACCCAAGAAAATGATAAATGTTCAGTCTTTATTGCAAAGGAATAAAAAAATTTGGCAATTTTCGTCTTACATCATGCTCTATTCTCCTGTTTTCATAGCAAATCTTTGCAAAACAGAAAAGTATCTTTACCTGCTTCCTCCATCTAGCATAACCTTCCAGATCTTCATGTGAAAAAAGTAATTTTCAATACTACTAGCTGGAAGAGTAGCAGCAGAAATTGTTATTACTGTGGTAGTTCTCTAAAAACATAAAATAGCTGAAGCACTACCTAAATTTTAAAACACTTGACATTTTCTTACAATATGCTAACAGGTATTAATTTCTTTTTTTTGTGTTCAAAAAGGCACAGTAAATATTTTAATTAATTGAAACTTAAATAAAAGAAAGCTAGAACTTTTTCTCCCTGTTTTCTAAGGAACGTTTAAGGAAATGTGTTCAGAAATGCTGTGCTGAAAGTTTTCACCCTTCTAATTGCACACCCTCCAATCCTGCTCTTGCAGTTCCTGAAGCTTCCAGTTGAGATCTGAGTCTTGCTCCTGCAAGCACTAACTGCACATAACCAGGGGCAATCCTGTTTCCAAGACCATCAAGGCAAATGAAGCATGACAGGAAAAATAAGCACTATGTTCCTGTTTTTTCCAGCTGGGCACTAAGGGACTGAGTGATTAGGATACTTGCCCACTGTCAGTAAAGTTTATTGCAGTAACAGGAATTGAACATATGTCTTCATTTTCCCAGGCTCCTGTTTTAAATAGAGACTCTCTTTCCTTCTGTGAAAACTTACTCTGTCTGAAATGCTGTATTCAAAATTCATAATGGTTGAACCTGAATATTTGAATGTATGTTTTTTCAAATTTGTTATATTTTTACAAACTTCCAAAAAAATTGCCAGCTGACATTCTGTTTTTAAAGGCCATTAAATAGTCTGGGCCTAGATGTCAGGCCACACTTTCAGAAACTTTTGCCAGCAAAAATATCTTCCTTATGCAAACAAATCAATATTTATGTGTCCTAGCTGTACATTTACATGAACAAATATGAGTTTTGCCTGGGCAAACACTGGTGCCGGGAGATTCCACTGGCATGGTTCAGGACAGAGCTCTAACTAAACATGTTTTCTAGCAATAACTAAAGTGTTTATTTTGAAAGTGTAGTCTTTTAGGACATAAGAAGAATGGTGGTTTTGGTATTAATAAAATCTGGAGAAATGAATACTACTGGGACAGGGCAGACATGTTTAATTCTACTTTTTCTACTAACTTTTCAAGTTTAATAAACCTTCCTCTTAGAAAGTTATTCTTTTCTCCTTTTGCAGTGTACTCTACATTTTGGCCATAATTTCTAGATGCAAGTTCTCCTGCACAAATTATTAATTCAATGTTTATTTAAACTTCTTGGTTTTGAATGACATACTTTGACTGGAAATTCAGGACAATAAATCAACAGCTTTGAGGGGCTAAGGAAGAGAGAAAAATCTTGTGATTTGAATTTCCATAGAAAGACTGTTGGTGTTCTTTTGCTTAGAACTTGTCTTAAGTTATCCTTGTTGGCTCTAGCTGCCCACCAACCTCAAATGGAAGATACTGACTTGAGAACTGAAGACTTTCCAGAATTTATGGAATTTAAATAAATCTAAATAAATATCATCTCTCCCACAGTGCAATTCTTCTGGTCAGACTGGGAGGTCTTGAAGGATTCTGTCTCCTTAATTCCTTCTAGTGCCTTGGAATTCAATCTGGTAAAAGATGTAGGTGCTCAAATTTAAAACAGGAATCCAAAAAGCCACTGCTTACTTGCTACCAACTCACAGAAGGGTCTGAACTCCACAGTATGACTTATTTTTGTCTTCAGACATTCTTTAGGTATATGAAATATGTGTATCTCTTACAGATCATCTTATGAAATCCTTTTTCAGCCACTTCCTTCAGAAAAGGACCATAAGAGACAGAGAGATGATGTACTTCACAAACTCAATCATTTCTATAAAGAATCAAAAATCTGTATCTATTTCTCCCTTGATCTATAGCTTTCCTTTGAAAGTTCATGCTCCCAGTCAATGATGGAGGAGAAGCCTCACACTGTGA
The DNA here is from genome assembly GCA_013396695.1 of Sakesphorus luctuosus. Lineage (NCBI taxonomy): Eukaryota > Metazoa > Chordata > Aves > Passeriformes > Thamnophilidae > Sakesphorus > Sakesphorus luctuosus. The sequence goes on along the minus strand of VWZD01000913.1, from coordinate 406,044 downwards.
GTAGTGAACAGATACTGCTCCATTAACAGTTTGGGGAAATCTGGTTTCTTTTCATACTTGCTTTCTCTTCTGTCTAACACAGCTTACTGGCAAAACCTGAAAGGCTTTTAGTATTTAGGTATTTTACTTAAGATAAGACAGATGTGGTTGTTTGTTCACAAGCATTTGCCTATATCACCTTTAAATCTTACATTTAAAATCAGATTGTTTAATAAAAATCTGGTTTTGATGTTGAAGTAGTTTGAAGATAGTTGTAGTTCGGGAGATACAAAATAAAAGATCAACCTGTCTGAGTTTTTCTTGCAATTCTCTATGTGCTAAAGTGCCTGAATGAGTAAGATCTGTGGAGAAGGCTCAGTGAGAGTAGACTGAAAAGTCAGAAAGCAGAACAGAAAGTGATTCATACCTTATCATTCATTCACCTTTGAACAGAAAAGCTTTCAGAAGTTTTAATTCAAAGAAGCCTAGAAGCTACTAGGTTGGGGAGAAACCGTGCTACGGTGTATTGAGTGCATCCTTACCCAGCATTAGTACACAGGGCAACAGGACATGCAATGGACTTGTCAACATCGACAGGGACAGGGAGCTGTGGGAAGTTGTTTTTTTTTATTCCCCACATACAAAGACGTAACACTCACTTGTGTTGCTCAAAGAAAATGTAACTCTAGGAATGCTGTTGACTGATCTGCACTCTCATCTGGACAACCACTTCACACAGAGAGAAAAATCCTCATAGGAGTCCTCAATTCTTCTTCAAAACCCTCCCCTTCACTGTTTGACTGAATGTCTGCCATTCTGTACAGTGTCAGGAGAGCTCTCTGGGCTGGTAGTTTCCAGACCACAGCTGAGAAATGGACTTTAAACAAATGGCACTTTACACTACATATGGGATATACTTATCAAAAGTGTCATCTTTTTTCCAATGCTGCAGTCCTTCTACCCTGCACCAGAGGGGATTGTGAGAAAAGTGAACCTTGAAGAAAAATTAAGAGGTATTCACCTATTGTCATAGCTATCATAATTCTGTGTCACATGAAACACAGCTTCTGAAAAAGAGACCATTTAAAAGTCAACTCATGCTCATCTGAAGTTGACAGTTTGAAAACTCAAACTTTTCATGCAAAAAATTGCCCCCCATTTTTACCAGTATCACAGGCTTCAGTAGGAAGAACAGCCAGGAGCTGAGCATGGTAAGCACATAGAGAGAAAGCATCCTCATCAACAAGGGTGCCATCCTGCAGCATTTGAACATGGCAAGCAGAGCACACTTTATGGTAACATTTTCAGCTAAAAGAGAGTCCAGGCTTGCAGAGAAGCCCACAGTGACCTGGCAGGTCCAAGGTCAAGCAAGCAGGTCAGAAAGTCAGTGGTAGGATGTCTGTACTTGGATGTGATAATCAGGGTCAGATACACCTGTTGGTCATAGTGATAAGGCAGGTCCATGGTCAAGCCAGGGAATCAACTCAGGAGGTGACAGTTGAGGTGAGAATCACCAGGTTATGGTGGCCAGGACTGGGCAAGCTACAATGCAGCCACTCTAACCAAAGCTGAGACCCTCAGATTCAATGCTGCTCTGGACAGAAAAAAGTGACAGTGGCTGCTGAGGCTTCCTAGCAGTCTCAAAGAGCTCTTGTCTGTGCTCAACACCTGCTGAAATTGGCCCTAATCCCAGAGTGCCAAGCCCCTGGGCAGAGGAGGCTTGTTTCAGAGGGCAGTGTGCTCTGTACAGACCTGTGCTTGTGATGCACTTTGCTTCTCAACACTTGGAGGCCAACATGGCTCAGAATGTGCTCTGTAGCCAGTGCTTGTTTGGGAGCCGTGAAAAGGGTGATCCCACAAGTAGTTGCTGCATCCTGATCCTTCAAAGTGCCCAGGGAAGGGATCTGTTGCATTTTGCTTGCAAGATTAATTGTAGTTTGCATGGTTGCAATTGTAACATAATGCAGACTTGCTAAGCAGTAACATTAAATGGAATGAATCTGGTCTAATTTAGGGATCTAAAAATTACACAGCTAAAGCAGACATATAAAAAATATGAAGTGTATCTCTTAAGTAAACGACCTAATCATGAGAATTTTTGGCATTTTAGTGATGTGCATCACCCAATTTAGCAAGATACACTAACGCTGATTTTAGTATTTTGCACTCCATTTTTGTTTTAACTTACAGTTGCTTGTGTACTGTCGATTAAAACTTGCTCTTCATTCACCCAAATTAATTTTCTCCATGTTCCAGCAGACCAAAAGTGTCTGCTAGGGCATGGAGGAAAATAATTTTTTTTATGTACAAAGAAGCTGGAATTGTTTATATAAAAGTTCACTCACAGTTCCTGCTAAAAATCAGCTTGAATTCTATGTTACCTCTCATGAAAACTCTCAAGTGTTCACAAAGGAAACCTCTATTTAAAAAGAATAACTGGCTTTTAAAAACAATCTCTTCTTGCACCTCTTCGCTTAAATGTGAACACAGCTTGTGAATCTGTACTGTCACATTAGCACTCAAATTTGTATGCTAGATATTAATATATATGTTTCACTTGTATTTTTATAGTTAATAGCTCTGCTTCAGATATGTGAGGCATTTTACGCATCAATTCTTCACACATTTTATGGCTCCACACAGCCCTTCAAATAGATTATCATAGATAAGGGCCAACAAAAACAAATGGCAGCAGATATTATGAAAGCTCTATTTTTTCTCTCTTACCAAAATTGGCACACTTCTGACATATTGTCTTCCTACACTTCTTATTAATGTGGTAGTGTGAAACCGGTAGGTTCATGCTCCATTAAAATTAAATTAGGTGGCCTTTGTGAATTTCAGGATATTTTTTCAGATTAATTCTCCAGTTTGTAGACATCCGGCATACTTGTAGACTTCTTTTGTGTCATTGGCTAATAAGGAAACCTCCTCTCTGTTTCTTAATATAAACTGTTAATGAATATATCAAATGTCTCTAAATCCAGAACAGCTTTTCATGGTTCTCCTTTCAATACTGTCTTCAGGCTGATAGTGAACCATTATCAACTAGTCTGTGTGCAAAGTGCTCTGGCGGTGTCTACATGTACGATCTGATTCAGAGAAGCAGGGTTATCTTTGGCCTGTCTATGTGTGTTGATTTAGTTTCATAGGAGACTGTGGACCGTGTGACCTAGACTCCTTTGAGATGAAGCTAGATCTGAATTTTGGCTCCAGGTATACACAGAAAGCTCTGCAAGTCTGTCCATAGACTGGTGGAGCCCAAAGTAGTGTTCGGTTCTTCTGAGGTCTTTGAACATAGACCTCTAGTTGTGTATACTCCTGTTGTGCCAAATTACTTGCTGTGTACACAGGTTTTCCAAGCTTGTTTATGAGACTATCATGTCAGACAAATTTGAGAGTCCATTAAAGTAGTATCTACTTTGACATGACCCTGATTCCACAACTCTGTTCATGATTCTGATTCCACAACTGTGTTACAGTGACTTAACTTCATTGCTCTAACGTTTTCTTTCATGTACAAAAGCTCTTTTGTGATTTGTAACTGACTAAAGGAGTATAAATCTTCAAATGGCTAAACTGCCTCTTGATATGTCATAGGAGCTACAAATTATCACATCAGTTAGAATTCTGTGAAGTAGCTTTAAAGTCTTTCTGAAAACTGCAACTTCGAGCACAATACTTGTCTAAACGGGCTTCTTTTTTGTTTTTAATTTTACAATCAGGCAAAGAATATGTCTATTAAGATAGATCCTTTATCTGCATTGCTCCCCAGGAAAGGCTGCTGGTTTTGGAATTGCCTGTTGCCAGCTTCTTGGAGGAAATCGTGCTAGGTGTTCATGGTTGCTGCTAGTAAAATGAATTGTATGATCTTCCAAGCAGCAGGAACCTCTGTAAAATTTTCCATAAAATTTGTCTTTCCAGGGCAAAGTACTAATGTATGCAAGTAGGGGAGCCCAAAGAAAGACTGACAAATTTCCTGTCCCTCCTCCTACCTTTCAGAAGTTGGGAAGTATTAGATTTCTAAAAGAGGGACACTCTCAGCACAACTGGAATGCTCAGTTTGTGAGGGGAAGCTTGAGCTGAACACAGACCACAATGCTGGGCTTAGTCCTCTTCTAGCATAAATGGGTGGAGCCCCATTCCTGAAGAATGCGCTGTTTCACTCAGTTACACTTTTTTTGATGGCACTTCCAAGTGTCTTTTCTGACTGCAAACTTCTGTTTTATTCTCTGACTGATTTTCTAAGAGCTGTATATTTGTTTAGTAGTATTTACTAAAAGATTAAGTGACTGAAAATTTTGTATGTGTTTAGCACACTCTCTGCTTCCATGTCTAATTCTCCTGCTAAGCCTTCCATCAGTCTGAAATAATGCATGACAGCAGTGGCAGTGCCTTTGATGAAAGCCACAGGAGGATCAGGCCCCACATATTTTTGTTATTTATATACCCAGAAGTTCCTGCTCCTGATAGCAATTGCAGGAGTGTCAGCACCAATAGTGACTATGGCAACAGTACTGCTCTGCAGACAGAGTTACCATTCCTTGTCATCACTTTGGTAAATCAAGAAACCCTCCCCAAATGTGCCCAAGCCTCCTTATTTCGGCTGCACAGCAGGCAGGCATGTCCTTCAGCTCAGCCTCACACTTGCTGTGTCTGCACTAAGGCAAAGAGGAGGTCCATGCAAGTGGTTTGTGTTCCAAGTGCTGTGACCAGAGAGGTGTGTGCACACTTAAACCAAGCCTCACTTTACATGCAGCCACAGTGGGAAAGGAACTGCTAATGACCTCGGGAAGCAAAGGAGAGCATGGGGAGCTGGAGCCTTCCCTGCAGCAACTAACGAGCTGTGTGTGGGGCCTTTCAGAAGAGTGACTTTGGTATAAGAAACAGCTCAGGCTGTTGAAATTGGTCTTCCTAGATTTCTTCAAGGGGTAATTACTGATTTAATCACTTGACTGGCCTCTGCATCAGATCATTGATTCATATGATGAAAATCTTAATTAGCGCTAAGGTCTGTCACTGCATTCAGCAGTCACTTTCTCTGTCTCTTTCTTGGGATCTTTCAGCTTCAGGAAGAGGCGTGGCAAGCAATAAAAAGCCTATTTTGTACAGTTTGTGATGAGTTGTGTGGTCCAGTCAAAAGGGTACAAATACTTCTGAGAAGGCTTTGAATGAATATGAGTGGATCTCTGGTTATCATCCAATTGGGAAACAAATCATCTCCTTTTTAACATTTGAATTTTTTTCGATTGCTCATTGTTGTCTGTGGTTCTGGTTCCCAGGACTTAGTGACCATAAATCTTCATGTGAAAGCAATGACTTCTATTTTGATTTATGTAAGATGTATTGTGTTATGGGTTTATGATATATTAAGATAAGGCAAAACCAATTCTAGAGTACACCAGATTGCAAAGGACATCTTAGTGCAATCAGGACTGAACATTTGTAGGTCTAGCTGTAGTCCAAATCCTTCAGGCTTCTTTCCATGTATCTGCCTGCAAGGTTCTTTGCTGTTTTAATCTGTAGGCATCTGAGGCTGGCTGGTCCATCATTTCTTAAAAGCAAATGTCTCAATCAGAGCTTTAAATCTCTTCAGAAATGACAGTTTTTAACACAGAAGAATACTTATGTAAAAGATCTTGTCATTGTGGCAGAGTAGAGAAGAGAAGGCCCTTGGCCATGCATGAGAAATAGAACACAGTGTTTATGATTAGATTTATTACTGATACAGTATCTAGATATTTCCAATGCTGTATCTAAATAACAGCTCCATCACCTGTTAGAAAGGGTTATAGTAGTAGCAGGTCATGTTCCCTCCTGTTGTGTCACAAACTTCACTGAGACTCCTTTGCTTTCTGAATTTCTCAGAGGTATCTAGGTGTGGCTAGGTCCACTTCGATTTGATTGACACTTTATATCTAAAGGATTATAATATACAAAGGTTCAGCCAGAAACATGCAAGTCTGAAGTTTTTCAGCCTGCAGGTTCCCAGTTATAAAACAACCATACACCTATGTAGCTACTTTGGATTTTATCTCCATATGTGACCAGATCTTAGTGCTTTTTAGTCACCCATCCAGAAGTGAGTGTTTCCCATCTTCATGCTGGACATACCCTGCAGGTGTCCCTACCAGGAGTGGGAATCCTCCCAGAAGCTGCCTGTGGGCTCAGGAGAGCAGCTTGCACAGCCAGCCCAGTCTTCAGCAGCATTTTATACTCTTATTCAGCCTGATGTGCATCAAAGCCAATCACAGACATGTCAGTTCCCCATCTCTGGAACGCATTGATTATGGGAGTATCCAGACAGTTCATGCTGAAATACCTCCCTAGTGTTATCTTAGAACAAACCACAACACTTATCAGAGAGGGAAAGTGTGTCTGTGTGAGAACACATGCAAAGACATGACTAACTGACCACTGCCACAGTCATTCCTGGTTTTGTCTACAACTTCTTATGTGTTCTCAGTGTTGCAGCATGAAGTAATTTGTCCTGATTGTTTAATCAGCTGTCAATATGATATAACACATTATGAAACAATACAGAAAACTTGCCTATAGCTGCTATCTTGCTATTACTTTTGTGTCAGCAATAAGATAAAAGTGCCACAACTTTAAGCCGTTCATTTTCTGTAAAACATGGTTGACTGGTGATTGTTTGGTTCTTGCCATCATTTGAATGGTTTAACTAAAGAATTTATTTTTAACCAAGATAGCTGTGTCATTTTGTAATGTTGTAGTTTGGAATTCTTATGTAAATTCTCTCCCCTGCCACTAACTGCCCATGCCAGGAGTTAACAAAAAGAGTCGTTAACTGCTGATTTCTTGGGTGGGGGCAGGTTGTCTCTTTTGTTTTTGGGGACTACACACGGCTGGGGGGAAGGG
>VWZD01000913.1:348630-397686 GCA_013396695.1 Sakesphorus luctuosus | reverse complement strand
ACTGCCATAAGTATAACCTTTTTGTTTGGTTGGTTGTTTGGTTGTTTGTTTTTCTCTTGTTGGGGAAGCGGTTTGCTCTGGTCTGTTTACATAAATATATATATATATATATAGCAGTTAGAACAGTTATCCTTCTTGTATTAAAGTTCCTTCTTCTAAATTTGATAAAGAGTGGCGTGATTATTGTGGAGGAGGCCCCCTCCCCCGCTTGTGGGTAAACATTTTTTAGTTTTTCTCCTCAAACCAAGACATGTATACCAATAAAATACACACTAAGACCCCATATCCAGTAATCAAGAATTCCATATATTTATTTTCATAATCATTCTGTGTGTTATATTACGAGAAAGATAAGAGAAAGTGCTTCATCAAACTTACCAAGACTTGTAGTTGACTTAGGAAGCAGGGCTTATTCTGCACAAGTTACAGCTCACTCTTGAAACATTCAAGTGAAATGATGGAAACCCAGTCTGCTGCTCTGAAGTTCAAAGTATAACAACTGACCCATTCTCTTAACAAAGTAGTGGGCAGCAATATGGTGTTAAGTTCTACATGAAACTGAGTATCATCTGTTGACAGCTGAGTCACACATGTCCTGCTGCTGGCTCAGGGCACCCTGCCCCACCTGAGTCGTGTTGCCTCTGCTAGGTATCCTAACTAATTATGTTAAGGTTCCAAATATTTAAATATGTATCTGAAAGGTTTTACCGTGAGTGCTATATATGCTTTTATCTATCCTTGAGTGTTCAAATATGTTGGAAAATCTCTACTAGCAGCCTGTACTGTCTACAAATAGGAGCGAAACAAAATGAAACAAAAACCCATCACTATGCTGGGAATGGTGTCATATTGCCCATGCTCCATCTCCACCTTCAATTTGAAAAAGGCCTAAGACAGAGCAGCATTTATGCCTTTTTGGCTTTTGAAAGTGAGAGTATATTACGGGAAGGATAATGAGAAATTTACTACCAATCCTTTGAGCAAACCCTTTGGATTCCTAAATCTCTGCAGCAATTCTCTGGACTTGGTTTGCTTCACTATGGGCTCATCATCATCTTGACTGGGCATTGTATCAGTCCTAACTGGAGCTGTCATAAGGTAAGCATACACTGTAAGGAAGTGGGCTGGTATCACCAGGTAGTACAATGTCCTTTAAGATATACCAGCTCAGATATTATTGCAGCGAAACTATAGGAAAACAGCAGCATTTAGGATTTGGATCTTTGCATTATGCTCTGTCAAAAGCTTTTGGCTTCCTCTTTTACCTCTTGACTGTTTTTTCTGGTCTCTTCTCCCAAGTAACAAGTGATAGAACAAAAGGAAATGACTTCTGGTTGCAACAGGGGAGGTTTAGACTGGATATTAGGAAAAATTTCTACACTGAAAGGGTTGTCAAATACTGGAACAGGCAGCCCAGGGCAATGATTGAGTCACCATCCCTGGAGATATTGAAAAGATGTGCAAATGTGGCACTGAGACACATGGTTTAATGCTGGGTTTGACAGTGCTGTGTGCACAGTTGGACTCAATGATCTTAAAGGTAATTTCAACCCAAATGATACTGAGATTCTGGTCTATAAGGAGCTGTTCATCTTGTAGAGAGGTCTTAGGTAGAGATTGTGGAAATTCTTCATAACCGAAGAAAGGGTTACCAATCCACTTCTTACACTTTCTCAGAATTTTGTCTTCATTGAAAACAATGCTCCCACTTCTGAGAAGATAAAAATAATATAAAAATGTGACTAGTTTCCCTTGCAGAATGATCTTTTTGCAAGAAATTTTGTCCCTGTATTAAAGTTCTTGTGTTCAGTTCTTTCATCTCCACAACAGTCAGAAATTTAGTTTGGTTTCAGTGTAATTCTTGCTGTCCTTGGAAAGGTAACCTCAGAAGTAAACAGATATGTCTTTTCCATTACTAAAATCTGTCAACACAACAATTACAAAAAGAAAAAAGAGAGAGTGTAGGGGAGAAGAGGAGTAGTACAACCCGAATACTGGCTGGTATGAACATCTTTACGTAAAACCTGATGTAGTTGAAAATGGCCCTGTTCATTGCAGGGAGAGGGGTTGGACTAGATGATCTTTAAAGATTCCTTCCAACTCAAACTCTTGTATGACTCTATAAAAGTATTATGCAGTCAGGTCTGTAATGGTCACAACAAATCTTGGAGACAATGAGAGAGTGGGTGAAATCAGTCTGCCCTTCCTTATGTTTATCAATGTCAGAAGTCCGTGTTTGCATTGGATGTCTAGTGTTCTTAGTTTTTATACAGAGAATAAAGCACCTTTGGAAAATAGGTTGTGGATACAATATGTCAAGTTCACCCTCATTTGGAAAGGTCTGTTTCTCTGCAGTGACTCCAAGACCACTGAAGTTGACTGCCATAACAGTCATTATACATGATATTGGATTGTCTGGTCAGGTGACATTAATTCTATATCCTATGGTATAGCAGAAATAATTGGGTTGGTATGTGAAAGTTTCACAGCCCAGTAAAGGGCCTACCAGCTCTTCTGAGTCCCATCAGTAACAAAAAGAGAAGTGAGTTGATTTCTTACCTGATGTAAAGCAGGTAAGAAGGTAAGGTTGCAAAAACCCAAGGTTTCACTTACTGAGGTGAAATTGAAGGTCTATCTGTTATGTTTTACATTTTAGTACCTGGAATCAGGTTCCTCTCACACCAGATGGATGTCTTTGTCATCCATCCTGGCAGTGGAAAGCAATGAGAACCATTAGCATGGGATTCATTGAACTACCTTAAAAATCTGCTGAAGGCAGAGAAAAGTAACTCCATAGTTTATGTTAATTGGACTAAGTGCCCATTGACTCTAAGAACAATTTACAGTGATTAACTCCTGTGTAAACGTTCACATTGTACCTTTCCACCATCAGGCAAATCGCGTTTCTAATACATGGAGTAGCTGATTCCACCTTAATTTATTGAGGTAATAGGGGAAACTTATAGAATCCAAAGATTTATATTAAAAAAGCTGTTGTTTTATTTGGTGCTCCTACCTCTGACCTATTTGGCTCCTCATATAGCTACCATTGCTACTTTTCACTGGAGTAGCATGGGACATATGCATCAGGGTATACGGAACAGAACAGGGCATGTTAGTTCTCCCAGTAAACCAGACCTTGGTTCTGGTTGCTCAAGGCAGTGCTCTCCTTAGGCACCAGTGTGGCATCATCTGCAGAAAGCACTTCTGAAAAAGCAAACTTCTTCACCTCAGTGAAGAAAATTGTCTTCCATACAGTTTGAATGCTCTTGTCCCAGGCTTTAGCTGTGAAGGAGGGGTGGTTGTGACTTTGGGCTTTGGATTGGAACTTAATGTAAAAAAAACACTCCCAGTTTTACTACCCAGAAAAAAGGATTCTCTTCTCTCCCTCCTAACTACTACTCAGATTTTAGAAGAAGAAAAGGCTAGCACATTTTTTGGCACAGAAACACTTCCAGATTGTGTCTTATTTCTTTGAACTATGCAGGCTAAGATAATGATATAAGGATAATTATATTTCATGCTTCAAACTAAAGTCAATAGGAGAAAAATATCCTTCTGTGTGGAGCTTTTGCATCATGTTTAAAACATCTGTTATTAACTGAAGCCAGAAAGACCTATGCATGTATTTAATGAATATATTTAAAGAATGGAGAACACAACAAGCACTTAAAAAAAAAAGAAGTATTTTTCTCCTTATATTAGCTAGTCTGGTATTTTAGTTGCATCAACAGTGAAGTCACCAATGATGTATCCCATGCTGATCATAAAGTGTACCAGAAGGGAATTCACTAGTAGTTCTGAAACATGCGCTTTCCAGAAAAAGATAACAGTAAGATTATAATTTTTACAAAACACCCTGAAACTCCTTACCACACAAAAGAAGAAAAAGTCTTCAAGAAAAATAAAGAACACTTACTTAGAAACGCCCTCACCAAAAAGGAAAGAAAATGCAATGGTTTAGACTGCTAGATCTAAATTAAATAATTCAATTCTGCTTGCAGAAGAGATTAGGACTAGAAATCAAGAGGCTGTTTCCTGAGGGCTGCTAAGCTTCATCACTGAGGGAGACCATGGTAGGGCCATCTATAGCTAGGCAATGCCTCTCTACAACTCCTGTCACTATTCAGAAAGCTGAGTGGTGTGATGTTTGTTGAAGGTTGTTTCAAAATTAGTTATTAGACAGCTGCAAAGGGCCTGGATCACCCCTCTTTTAGGATTTGTACATTTTAAAAGCATACTGAGTGAACATAGATTTTTAACTGAAAAAATATGAATAAGAAACCTTTTTGGAACTTCAGAAGAAGACTTCTTCTGAGGGTCTTTGTTGCTTGGAACGGAGCTGGAGGAAGAGCCCTCCAATAACGCATTACTAAGCAGTAAGACTTAGTTGGCATTTGGGGATCTGCTGGGACACAATGTAGCAGGACCTCTGTGCAACAGCTGGCAGACCAGCAAAATGCCTAGTAAGATAAATGAAATCCATCTGCTGGAAATGAAGGAAGGTGGTGGATGGAGACTGATTGTGCTGCATCCAAATTATCTGTGATATGAAATTCTCCCTCTTTATCTTCTTTCGCCTGTAATGTTCTTGATGCAAGTGCTTTAATGAGAGGGAACTGAAATGTAATTGAAACCCTTATATTACCAAATGAATTCCTGTGGAAGAAGAAGGAATTGCTTTGTTCTCTTACTTTATCCTCCAGAAGAGATTTTGTAAATTTCTGGGAATTTTTTCTTCTTGCCCATTAAACTTACAGAATGATTGCATAATTTTTTTTTTTTCCTGTCACTCACTAGTTTTGATACTTTACGTTTAATCACTGTGAGGTCATGAAGGGGAGAGAAATAAACAAATAAATAAATAAATAAAGAGAGAGCTAAATAAATAAATAACTAGATAAAGAAATAGCTATAATTTTGGGGTTTATTCTAAATTTGTGATTTGTAAAGAGGAGTGGAATATCAAGATCACCAGACTGGTAAATCCAGCTCTTTCCCACTATCAGGGTAAGAAAGAGGTGCAGAACATAAAGTTGTGCCATTTGGAAAGGGGCTGGGGCAGCATCTGACAGGATATCTGACAAAGCAGTTTGCTTGTATGCCTCTTGCTGTACACAACACGAAGCTGAGTGCTGGCAGAAACATTTTGAGTGAAAGGATGTTATTAGGTCCCCCTTGCCTCTGTGACTGGCAACGTGGCTGTAGCTGACTGATTAGTGAAATTGCTGATCATAATTTTTAGTCTTGAAATTGTGGGCCTGTGTTTTTTGTTTTGTTTTATTTTGTTGTTACAGAACAGGATAATAATTCATGAGGACACCATATAGGCTACAATTAAAAAAAACTATAAAACAAAAAACCTTTTCAAAGCAGTTGGTATTCAGTTCTCTGACAGGCAGAATTTAGAATAAAAGGTTGCTAACATTTTGGCAGTGTTTTTGCTCAGGCTTTCTCTTGTATTTCTGCCAAATATCTCACAAGGCTCAGATTTGATTAAAATGGCAATGCTCTCTGCTACTTGAATGTAATTAGAGCCATTCATTACAGCTTTAGTTGACAGTTTGGCAACCTGTACATTTTTCTGAATACGGACAGTATTCCATGGAAACAGTTCAAGGGAAGAGTGCAAGAAGAGGATCCTCTCTTGAACTGCAGCAAATGGAAGGCTGTCTATGTTTAGAGAAGTTTACAGGTTTCCAAACTGTCAATTGAAGCTGTAAGGAAGAGCTCTAATTAGATTAACCTAGCAGAGCACCACGGTTTCTGTCAGTCAGCTCCTGCAGGCTCCTACAGCATAGTTATCATATAGGGCCATTCAGTACTTTTACTACAAGTCACTCTATTTTGCTGCTATTAACCCCACCCTTAGAGCACTGTTGGATGGAAAGTAAATCAAGAAAATGTAAACCTTCTCTGCAAGCCAGCTTTTTGCAGAATCTCGGAGAAGATTTTTAAACTGCTTTAATCTCCCACTCTTTCTAGTATGTGCAAAATAAATCATGACTCCAATAGGGTCAGAGCTGTCCTGGGCTTCTTTCAGGTTCCCAATGAATTGTATCTTTCTGTTCAAAATATTCAGTCAACTATTGTTATTTTCATTTTGCATTCTTCTGTGCTGTGTCCTGACACTGATAAAATATAGCAAGAAATGCCATTTAAAGCATCTTCCAAATCATATGAAAACACAAACCCTGTTGAATAATTTTTTCTTGTGATTAAAGTAGGAACGTCTTAGTCCAAAATCTGATGAGAAGAGCTCTTTGTCTTTCCTGTGGTTCACACAGTCAAAAAGGAAAAGAAAGAGTGCAGGTTAATGGACAGGTCAATCAGTAGTTTGGTTCTGCACTGCTTGTTGCTGGGCTACCTCACTGTGTGACCCAGGGGATGATGATAGCCTCATTGCCCTTTTGGTTTCATGGCAAACTGAATACCGAGGCTTTGTAGGAGGGAGGGGGCATCTGCATGAAAAATGGGTTCAAATTGGGGATAGTCTTGAGCTCACTTGTTTGTTTATGTAATTGTACACAAAGCCCAGTTCCTCTCAACAGCAATAGCAACAGGCAGACCACGAGCTTTTGCCAAAGTCTCCCACCAGACAGTTTAGCCATGTGCCAGGGAAACATCTGTCTCTTTCTGCCTCAATTCCTTTATCCTCTGACATTTAACTGCTTTTCTCATTCCCAGCCTTGTTAGATGTTCCTGGATCTGGAATCTCAGAAAACCTCTTAGTTCTGGGTGGAGCAGTAGCTTTGGGCTGGACACTTAGAAATGCTTTTGTGCTGTGGATTGAGTTGCAGAGCTGTCACAGCTCAGGATATGGAAGGTACCAGGAAGCTGTCACCTTCCTGATCCTGAGCCATCTCCTTTTCCTCCCAGATCATCTGAACTTCCCTGAGTAAGCTTGATGTAATTCTTACACAATACCTATGATGTCTCTTAGGGCAGTTGCTTGCTATGCCTGTTCTATTTAATTTCTCTTAATCCTTGTATATTTTTATACTGTGTTTAATATATTAGATAAGAAATCACGGGAAGCTAAGTCAAACAGCATCCACACTGTCACAAATGTAATCACAAATGTTTAACTATTTATGTAGTATTCTCTCTTTCCAACTTTTCAGCTCATCATTGCAAATCCATTTTTTCCCCTTCCCATTCTTCTTGGAACCTACCTGTGTGTGATCTCCTTTCTTTCCCACACAGAATGTAAATAACAGCTTTCAGATGCTGCCGTTTGACTTGGCAGAGGACCTCATGGGCGATACCTGCTCAAGTGAGCCTAACTCATAAACTGGGATTTTACTGGCAGGCCAGATGTACTTGGTACCTACCTCTGTACAAATGCGTCAGAGTTGTGCTACATTCTCCCATGGGTTAGGCTGTTCTAAAGTCTTGCTTTTCATGGGAGTGCGGTAAATACATTGCAGTGCAGAAATGTTTCCTGTGCCTCAGAACACTTTTATGCAGTTCTGTCTGAAATTTTCTCCTAAATGTGTATGCACTTAGATGTAAGAAGCCACTCAAGTCACCGTAAGAAGCATCCTTAGCTCCATGTGTTCTTTTATTGAGCCACAAACATTAATATCTGTGTTGAATATGAAAGGGAATTTGAAACATATGTAGGTATGTATATGTAGTGTAGTAAGCACACAATTTGACTCTGAGACTACAGATTGAAAACAAAATAAAATATTATTTGGAGAGCTCTGTTGCTATCTTTGTTTCTAGTAGTTTTCTAGTAGCTCATTTATGGTTCCCTCCTCTGTATTGCAGTCTGTACTGAACACAAGACTTAGACAGAGATGACCACAAATGGTCTTCAAATGCATTCACTACCTGGCTAGGATTCTCAGCACCATTTCTTTCACCTGATGACCACTGTTGTGGGTAAGTATGTCTCACAAAACTCCAGGATTCACACTTCAACTCAGTTCTCTTTTTTTCAAACACTATAATATTGTGTGACTGCTATTACAGTCATATCACAAAGTCAGTCCCTGGCATTAGAATCATAGAATCACAGAATAGTTTGGATTGGAAGTGACCTTAGAGATCAACTAATTCCAAACCCCACTGACGTTCCTCCTCAATCATTCTATAGAATCCTTGCAGGTGAAGGGTGAAATTATGTCACCCCAAAAATCTTTTTTCCAGGCTGGATAGAGAGTCACAAAGACAAAAATTAAAATAACACCTTTCCCCTCAATACCATCTTTTCCCAGGCTCAACATCACCCTTCGATTCCTGACTAATTTACCTCCTTCTCCCCTAAGTGGTGCAGGGAGATGAGAAAAGTGGGCTATGGTCAGTCCATAACAGCTCTTTGATGCTCTTTCCTCTTTCTACTGTCCCTCTGCTCCATCTGGGTCCCTCTCACAGGATGAAATTCCTTCAGGATAAAGTCTTCTCCAGCATGGTCTCTCTCAAGGGTGTAGTTCCATCAGGAAACATCCACCCGCTCCATATGGTGTTCTCCATGGGCTGCAGTGTGGGCATCTGCTCCACTGTGGTCTCTCCAGGGACTGCAGGTGAATCTCTGCTTGGGTGTCTGAGACACCTCATCCCCTTCCTTCTGCAAACAAAACTGGCATGCTTATTTTGGATGTTTAGGCTCTCCCCTGTCACCACCATCTCTCACATGGTAACTGAGGCTGCAGTTTTAACTTGGGATACTTCTTCCCTCAAGCTCCTCAGGACCCCAAAGGTGGGAAGTTTGTAAGTACCCTTCTCTGCAGAGATTCTCTGATTGGCCTGGCAGCTTCTCAGGGTATCTTGCTTCCAGCCATGTTCTCAGAGGAAGAAAGGCTGCTCTGACAAATCAGTTGCTCTTCTGGGCCTCTCTGGCATCTTGCTGCATGTCAAAGTGCTTTCCTGGTTATTACCAGCCAGCAGAAGACACTTTCATCTGTTTCCTGTATCTAGCTGAATTAGCTCCTGATATGATGATCCACTCTTCTGCACTTTGGCTACTCTGGAAGGTGTGTTGGGCAGTGATTTTACATGAGGAGGTGCCTTGGGGCCCTGCTTTGGGATTTGGCACATATGTTGGGCAGAAATATACCAGTGATATGTGTATGAAATCATAACTCAATAACGTCAGGTCATGTTAGGGTTACATGACTCATACATTTATATATGTAATGTACATATTTCTCTAATAATAGATTTCAAAACACACAAGAAAGAAAACTCAGACTTAATCCATTAAAAGTTACATCATAAAGGTTGCTCTTTCTGCCTTTTTCTTGCCTGTGGTGCATTGACCTTGGTTGGACACCAGGTGCCCACCAAGCTGCTCTATCACTCTCCTTCCCACCCAGACAGGGAAAAGAAAATAAAATGGAAAATAACTCATAAGGCAGTTTACATAAGCAAAAGCAAAAGCTTGCATATGCAAAAAAAAAAAAAAAAAAAAGAGAAAAAGAATAACTTTGTTCTCTACTTCCCAACAGAAAGTGATACCTGACCGCTACGTGGGAACAGGGCTTTAGCATGAGAAGCGGTTGCTCCAAAAAGCAAACATTGTAAATAACTTATACTCCCCTTCCTCTTTTTTTACTTAGCTTTTATATCTGAACTGACATCATATGGTATGGAATATCCCTTTGATTAATTTGGGTCAGGTGATCTAGCTGTGTCCCCTCCTAGGATCAGCCTAGTGAAGGGGGAGGAACATTGAGAGACAGCGCTGATGCTGTGCCAGCGCTTCTCAGCAGTAGCCAAAGCACTGGTGTGTTCTCAACACCTTTCTAGCTACCAATGCAAAGCACAGCACTGTGAGGGCTGCTATGGGGAAAATGAACTGCATCTCAGCCAGACCCAATACATTCCCCTTGCCCATTTAACTTGCTATTTCCATGGAAAGGATTATCCCATTCAGCTCTCGAATATAGTCTCAGAGCACGACAACTTTTAGATCAAGTTTCTTGAATCTATTCCTGTTAAATACTTCATTTCACCCTAAAACCTATTCTAGATTTTTTTTCTCAGCCATTCTTCTTGGTCAAATTAAGTATTATTTCTCTCCCTTGGGATCTGCAAATTATTCTCTGTTAAGCCAAGGGTTATTTTCTGCATGGTTCTGCTCACTGAGAAATACAATTAATTCCCATTCTTTCACTTGGGTGATTTTTGGGCACATTTGGATGTGAAATGGATTCAATTCCTACAGAAATCGCTATGTTAACAAACACATTGGATAAAAACACGTAAGGGAGTTAAGGACAGGTAGGTAATTTGCTGGGTTGAAACCAGATACTGCGGCACTTGCTCCTGCAGCAATTTGACCCTCACCCTTAGCCTTTCTCACTCCAGCTCCCTGTAGCACAGCTGTCAGTCTCAGTTCTCTCTCTCCTCTCAGCCCTGTGACCAAGGCTGTGCCTACACTCTGGATGCCAGAGCCAGCTCCAGACTCACTGCATGGTGTTAATGTGTTGCCAGTGTCCCAGAAAGGACTTGATCCCCTCATATGGCAAAGTGATGAAACTGCTTAGGCAGCTCTTGCCCTCTAGGTGCCCACGCTCCTCCTCTGAATTTGAAGAGTTTATGTGTGGGTATCTACACTGCAGATAGAGTTTCAATGCTGTGTGTGTAAAACATGAGAATTGCAGTGGTTTGTAGCCTAACAGGGAAAATGTGAAGATAAATACCATGCTATTTTAATTAGATAGCTGGCTAGGTAGCACTTTGAAACTTTCTGAAATTCTGTCCTGTAAATCCTCTCTCCAGTTCATGTTTGCTCAACTAATTTCAAGCTTTCTAGATCCTACAGAATAACAGAATCCTAGAATCATTTAGGTTGGAAAAGGCCAACCATTAACCTAACACTGCCAGGTCCACCACTAAACTGTCTCCCTAAGGGCAATGTGGACATGAATTTTGAACACTTTCAGGTACCAGGATTCCACCACTTCCCCAGGCAGCCTGTTCCACCCTTTCCATGAATAAAATTTTCCTAATAACCAATCTAAGCCTCCCCTGGTGCAATTTGAGGCTAATCAGAATGAGGTACAAATAAATTCTTTGTATGCTTTGGTTCTTATGATGAGCTGGATGCATTTGAAGCAGGGGGAATTCCTAATTGAACTCCCTTTAAGCAAAGTCTGGCAGCTACAGCAGCAGAGCCACAGTTCGGCATATATGCTAACACAGCTACCCAGCGCAGTAGGTAGGTTTCCAACTGTGCTGAACTTCCCAGCACTGGGCAGGACACTTCTGTGGGTGCTAATATCTTCAGCGTGCTGTCCAAGCTGCACAGTGCCTTACTGAGCATGGCAGGATGAGTTCTGGCCCAGAAACAGAGACCTGAAGCCATACCCCTGCATGTGCTCTGTGTGAGTGAGCATTTGTTGCAGCACATCAGTAACACTGGATATTAGATAATTATGGATATCTGCCTCCGTTTTGGCAATCCTGAGGGCTCATCACTTATGTGCCTTTGGCAGGGCTGGGTTCTGGTTTATCTTGTGCTGCTGTGTGCTTCCGGAGCCTGGAATCCACATGCCTCTCCAAAAAGAGAAGGAGATTTTCTGTGGATCATTTCTGATGTCTCAGCTTGGTTATGGGAGTTTTACCTGACCAGAGGGGCGAGTGACAGCACATGGTGTGGCAGGGGCAAAACCACACAAGGTATTGGTTGCCCTGTCAATACACATATGCTGACCGGCCACCTGGCTACCAGCTCAGACCATACACAGGGGGTGGATCCCTTTGGCAGAACCAGCTTGGCTTGTTTTCCTTTACTCAAACAAAAAACTTGTAGAAATGCTTCAACTTTGACATCTTCATCCACTCAGTCAAGTGTGAATAAAATTATTCTGTTGTTTCAGCAGAGAGAAGGAAAGAGAAATGTATGAGTGGACAAACTGTGATCACCTAAACCCTATTTCCTTAGAAACCCAAAGCAATCATGGATCTCCAGAATCCTGCAAAATAAGAGAAGCACTCTGTAATGTTACAAAGGAGTATTTATTATAAAATGTAAAATATGTTCTAGGTTTATTATTTTGGTTCAGAGCAGTAGGACTTTATGAATTCAAAGCTGGAATACATATGGGGAAGCAATTTGATTTTGATGACTGGAAGACAAAACACGGCGATATCAAACCAAATTTCCTTCCTTCTGTACAGTTTTTTGAGGTAGGGTTTAATGTTTTCCCCGGAGAGAAAAATTAAATGTTTTCTTGAAGAGTATTCATAAAACTAAAGAAGTCTACATGCTTGTCACAAATGGAGTGCTATATTGCCCTGTGGGCATGAAAATTTCAAGCTCTTTAGTACACTATTATAATAAGTTTAAAATGCATTTCTTGCAAACAGTGTAATTTCTGGAGACACTTTAGTTGTACTTTGGCTTACAGTTTGTTATCACAGTTGTGGAAAGAAAAGAAGAAAATATTTCTATTTCCAAACACCAGAATGAGACTGACAGGCCTGTGCTCTACTTGAGGGATCAGCAGTGGCTTCTGTTTTCCTTTGACTGTAAAGCTGCTTTCCAACCCTTATGCAAAAGCATTAATCTTTGCTAGAAACAAAGCAAAGCACATCTATTCATAAAAATCCCTTTGAGAATTTATCTCAGTATGCTATCAAGTTTCTAAATGCTTTCCCCGAAGCAGGTTAAATTAAAAAGAAAGATTAGATCAGGAAAAATAGCAATGACTTTCAGTCAGATGCCCCAGTGTCTGGCCTTGCTGTCACTTTCAGGTTAAGGGGCCATTGTCAACATCCTTGTCAGTCTGTTCCATGTATTTCAAGGAAACTGGGTTGTAATAAATGGGGACAAGTTGTGACAAAATAACATTTAGCTCACCAAAGCCATTTCTGATGATTTGGATTAGAAGGTAGCGAGTGGATTCCCCAGTTCATGTCTTTGCATCTTGAAAGCTCTGATTTTATTATGCTGAAGTGACTCCCCACAGACTGATGTCTTCAATATCCTCCATGAAGTTAATTTCACAGCTTTTCCTTGCACCTTGTTTCTGATTTGCGTCTGGGTTTATTCCGTCTTCACATAGTCATGAAAATTTCCCTAATTTTTAATCTGCATTTTTCATGTTAATGCTTTATTTTATTACTTCATGGTCTTCCCAGTTGGTTAATAAGACTGATTTATCTCTTATCTAATATACATTCATATGTCTGTGAATAATCCTGCTTCCCCTTGGTCTTTTCTCTCCATGAAAGCTTCTCAATAGTTGAGAAGATGTTCTCTTTTAAACTCTTTCAAATTCAAAAGCATTTTTAAAATTTGCCTCTATATGTACAAAAAACAAAAATAAAATATGCAAAGCTGGAACTAGCTGTAGTGCCATAGTTGTATTTTTAATACACTGTTTTTATTAATAATACCCAACATAGTGTTTAACTTTTCTCTGACAGTCACAATAACTTGAGTACAGTGAATTAACAGCTTTAATCTTCCTCTGATACCACTTGCTGATGTCTTTATAATGGTGGTTTTGATTAAGTCTGCATTAATTTGAATAAATTTCCCCCATCTGATTCAAGTCATATTTATTTCTCTAAAACCCTGGACTTCTGTACAAAAAATCAGTAGTGAGTTTTAACTGTCTCTTTTGGCCTGTGAACAGACTTCAAATGAAAAGTTTTTGATGCTTAATTCAAGAAATATAATTTGTTTTAAATGACTCCATGCTTGAAAAGTGTTAGAAAGTGCAAGCTCTAAATGCCTGGCTTGGCTGACCTAAGGAGAGCTAACTACATTGCTATGACGTGGTAGAAACATAAGCAAAGGTAGGGGAAACTGCTGGGATAGTGGGAAGAAGCCAGGAGCTGCTACCAGGAAGAAAAACACAAGCAAAGACCGAAAAAACAGATCTAAGCTGGAACTGGCAGCAAGAGAAGTAATTTTGTTGGAGCCGTGACTGAGAACTGAAACATTATAGACTTGTAAGAACCTTTGATAGCAGTACATGATTTCAGAGTAACCTGCAGAAGGTAACTGGATAACTCTTCGGACTGGATAACAGCAACTTCTAGCCTGGATAACTTACCCATGCTTACAAGGATGGAAATGGGCTTTCACATCTAACTCTTTACAGGGTTTTCCTGTGTGTTGGCTAAAATGGATATTCATTTTGTCACCGATGGCAGGAATTTACCCAGGTCTTAGCTAGGATGGAATAAACCTATCTAACGAAGGTATGAAATGGTATTCTTTGAAAATAATGTTTTCCTCTTGCACTAAGTTTTTTCCAGTCTGATTTGTCATTCAGATTTCCTGCATGTCACTAACATGAAATGGATTGCTCAGTAAAACTTTTAATTTTGGCTTCTGCTAGACTAAAATCATCCACTGCCAGGATTGTCCATATCACATCAGTGAAAAAGATATCATTACTTGTTTTAAAATTCTGAATTTGCACTGGCATTTTAGTCAGTCCCAAAATTGGTTTTGGTTCCTAAGTGATGAATTCTTAAATGTTTGTGTTCAATTCCTTGTCCTGGTAGGATACTTCAACAAGACTGGACTGGACTATAATTATGCATCAAAAAGACTACTACGGGATTTCCTTGAGGAGATTTAAAGTTTCTTGCAAACTCTTCCATTACAGACAGTATCTTTTACGTTCTTGCCCCGGATCTACTACTACAGAACCAGCAGCTGATTTTCTGTGGCTTACTGGTCCCCCCTAAAAAACATAACTGCTGTACCTTGCTTCAGCTTCTTTACCCCCTACTTGCCTCTTGCTAAAGCAAGTAATTAATTTGTGTTCTTTGGAAAGTGCTCCAGCTCAAATAATTTATTCTTGTTGACGGTCTTCTGTGATAAGATGCTGTACAACTTTACAGTGTCACACACTAACCACAGCAGCATGCAGGAGCTCACATGATGGTCATTTAATATCCATGACTCACAGTCCACAGGACTAGGATTCCAGCCAACTGGGATTTGTTCTAAGTGGCGTGAAATGACAAACAGTGCATGATATACAGCTGAAATCCCAAACATGGTGGCCGAGCATTTAAAAAAAACATGGCTCCTTGCCCTCTCCAGGAAAAAAAAAATTAAAAAAATCATGCAGTAGATTCACCCAATGACTACTGAATATTATTTTTCAAAAACTTAAGAAAAACTAAGTGCCAAAATAAAAAACGTGGCATCTTGATCTTTCTAAGTGGTTTCTGCAACCTCACTGGTCTCCAGTTGTTTCCTTTTGTTTACTTTTTACTTTGAGTTTTATGGTGGCAATGGATAACTGCTCTAACTGTGCTTGTGATATCTCTGCCTGAGTTTTGTATGTAACACTGCAACTTATTTTCCCTGTCTCGATATTCAGCTGGGATGTTACAAGTTGCGGAGTGCAAGAGGGATTAGATGCTACTCTGTGATTCCCCCAGTCCCCGAGGACAGCTATATAAAGCTCATCCTCTTCCCCTTGGCCCCAGGGAAGCTAGGGGGCAGATTACGAATCAGCGGCAAAGACGAAGGCATAAAGAAAACAACTCACCATCTGCAAGGAGGTTCCTGGAGCACACATTCCCCTGCTCTCACATTGTACAGAATTGGGAAAAGGTTTGCTCCACTGCTCAGCTACTGCTGGTGCGGCCATAGAGGGGCAGTTCGAGGGAGAACAAAACCACTAAGAGTTCTCTTTCCCACATTGGGATTGCTCCTTTCACAGAAGTTTCTCAAGGTTTTCTTTTCCAAGAAGAAGAAGGTGATGGGAAAGGCAGGACCTAGAGACTCTGTTGTTTACAGATGCCTTTTCTCTATGGCCTGGGAATCCTAAAATGTGATTGCCTTGTAAGGGCAGGTTATTTTCAGCCACTCCCTTCATTATGTTCCTTTTAGACCCATGGCTTAAGTGGGGCTTCTGTGCTGGAGAGATTTTGCACTGGCTGTCTGCCCAGGGATGGATTGCAGCAAGAGGAGAGTCCGACAGAAATAGGTGGCTATGTATGTGTACCTCCAAGTCTTGACATGAGAGTATTGCTGCTAGAGGTCAAGGTTTATGCTTGCTGGTATTTCCCTCATTTACTGAAGTCAGTTGACACTCCTTTGCCAGTGCTGCCTATTTTTGTAACAGTCTCACAATGGCAGAAGTTTTCTCACTTCAGTCCATACAGAATTGACACAACTTGGGATACTTTTGCCCCTGAGACTTTGTTAAGAAGTTCAAACTCTGTGTTTTCATGCTAAAATTTCTTCTAGAGTACTTGTTTACAAGTGAGAAGTACTTCAATTTCTATAAAATATTTAATTGTATTTTTATATGTTTTATCTGAGGCTTTAATATTTTAAGACTATTATTTTGTTCTCTGGTAACTCTTGTCTTTCCTAATCTCTCAGAAGGAAAGATCTGAATTCCAGAAAAGAAAATCAAAATAAGTGAGTAGTTTTTTTTTTTAACCAAAATTCAGTGATTTTAGACTGCTTTTCAAAAGCAATTGTGTATTTAAATTCAATTTGCAATTATGTATTTAAATTCAAAAGTCTCATATTTGGTCATTTTGCTTTTCCATGTGTTTTATGATTCAGAAAATTTGAAGAAAGAAGGAACCTGAAAGCCAACAGCTATGAAAACACCTACTTCAGCTTTCTGTGTTCTGAGCAGCACATTTAGTTACATTTATTCTTCTATTTTTGCATCACCATTTTGTCCCACATCTTGTCACAGGCAGCAAGGTTTTGCTGCTTCAAAGTCTTTATCAGGTCTAAAGTCACTGCTCCATGTAGCTTATTGAAAATGAAAAGTCTTTTCAAAATGGGAGTTTGGCCTTTTAACACAAGACCAGTATACTTTTTTTTCTTCAATTTTTAATGAAGAGTTTTGCTGTAGCACTATCTGGTATTACTGTAGGCTTTACTAAGGCTTCACTACCTTAACTTTTGTTTTTAATGTTCATTATGTTCAAATGTGTTTTGTTTTAAAATGCATGTTTAAATTTCATGTTGCTGAGAGCAAACCTAAAGTGTGCTGTACAAGAAGGTAATGAGATTTGTGATGTTTCACAGTTCCTTGGGGAATTAGTCAGCCTTAGATGGCACTTTGGTGACACTCTGTCCTTGCACAAGTAAGCTTCCCTCAGTTATAAGCAGATCCGTAATGTAAGGCAAGATCAAAATCCATGACAAAGGTTGTAGTGACATCACTGGGTCAAAGATTTTACCATAAGATTGTGAACACACAGAAAAGAATAGACATGAGCAATGTACTGCACTGTCTCCCTCGTTAAGGGAGATCACTTTTGGAATGAAATCTTGTACCCAAACAAAGCACTTCTGAAGTGTGCATGAAGATGAATCCATACTATGCTACCCACAGGATTTTTTGGCTTGTTTTGTATATTTTGGCAATAACATGCAAGGAAGAGGTAGGTGAATTTGTGAGCATTTCTTCTCTGTTAGTAGATGACATTGTTAAAATATGCTTAAAAATTTGTCTATCCGGCCTCAATTTCTTTACTGATTGGCAACCTAAACTATGTTATTATAGATCACTGAACATTCAATCAGTAGATATCTAGCAGAACATTTCAGTCACCTTTTGACAACAGCTGTTCCTTTCTAGCAGTTTCTGTTGAGTACTGAGCTATTCAGGATGAGCTAGGCTCTGGAGTGTACTGTTGTGTTCTGGTACAGGTATGGGAATAACTGATGGGATTAAAATTTACAACAAAATGCTGGGTTAGAAAGAACATAGCAGATGAAGAAGCTTTGAAGAAATATTATCCAATCTTACAGAAAGAAAAGAATGAGGCATCTCTTGGATTTGGAACAATTCGTTTTTCTCTACTTTGCTCCATAGTTTATATTTCAAAAAGAGAAATCATTGATATTGGTACTGTGTTGATTGGAAAAAAAAAATATATTCTGAGCTCTATCCTGCATTTTGCAAGGCTGTCAGTGCTTCTTTACCCAGTCTCATGGTACCCTGCCTTCAACAAGCCTGTAGATAAAAGGCCTGAGTCAAAGCACTTTGTTCATCTAATTCACAACACCGACTCTGTGAATCAACTGTTGTCCCACTGTTCTTGCTCTCTACTGTCCCACACAATTTCCTCAACCTTGTAAGAAGAATGCATGCAGTTGTGCAGGTCTGGGTGATGTATATTTCAATTTGTTTTGTTTAATAGTTTCATTGTGCAAACTTGTTGCCACCATTGCTCTAGTCTGGTTCTCTGACTGGAAGTCATGATTAGAAGGTCATATCTTCAAGGACATATTATTTTATTGTTGAAGATAGGATCAGAAGATGTTCTGGTCACGCGTTTTGAAGTGAAGTTGAAGGATCTGTTTCTTATAGCAAAATGTCAAAAGAGCCTAAAAGGCTTTTAAATAGGATGTATTGTATGAAACCACCTTCTCATCTGCTGATGCCTGAGCTTCTCCTGTAGAAGAATGCCCCAGTGCAACTTACTCTCTCTTGCAGCTTCAGTTTAGCAGATGGAAATAAAAGAGGCAGATCTACTGTCTGAAGGAATCAAATTGTAGAATTCAGTGTCTCAGTCCACTTGGACCTTGAAGGTCTTCAAAAATCATTTGAGGTAAAAGACAGAGAAAGACTGTTAGACAGGAAGTCATAAAACATTACAATCTTGCAGATCAAACATCTAGAAAGGATCTAGCTGATTTTTGTGGCTGAATTTGCCAGGGAGGGAAATGAACAAAGAAATACCCAGCTTCAAAGACCTGGACTGATGCTGGGTGTGAGCTCATTTCACAGCAAACTCTGTGTGCCCACATTTAAGCAGAAGGCTGGTGGCAGTGGGGTCAGTGATGGCACTAACTTTGCTCACCATGGGGAGATGGAAAAAGCTTCAGCAGTACACTTCCAGGAGAAGAGAAAATGGTTGGCAGAAAACATCCCTCTTCTCCCTCTGTCATCCATGGAGACTGGTGAACCTCTCTGCAGCTCTGTCCTGGTCTTTTCAGTGAAGGAATGCTGTTAGCTTTCTCATAATGGCAGAAACAATTAAAAGGGGATCAGCTTCAGAGGAACTTAAAACAAACACCAAAAGTCTGTCTCTTTAGTGACATCCCCTACATACTTTACTGGCAGACATTCTGCTAATCTAATACCTGTTAATTCTCTTCTAATTAGGATTATAGCCCACAAGAGGCTGTTTTATATCTAATATAGATATGGTTAAGAGGTTTAATTCTTTATTAGGGAAATAATCTGGAGCTACAGAAAGAGATTTTAGAAGAGATGGGAAGACATGATACACAAGACACTTGAAGTTCAATAGCTTGTTTTACCTTAGCTCAAAACCATCATGGAAGATGCATGAAGCTTGCACTGCTTTGGATAGAGGGGGATTTTATAGGGACAAAGCTCACTGTGGCCATAGGTGTATTAACTTTCATCGCAGGCATGTTTTACACAATGTTTGAAAACTCAGAAATATAGGGCCATGATGCTATGAATACGAGGCCTACTCCTCATTCCCCAGTGTCCCTCCATCACTGAAGTGAGGCAGAGAGAACAACACCTGGCTCCTGGGGAAAGAAAGCCTCTGAAGAGGAACTATAAATGTATGTGTACACATTGCCTCTTTTGAGGGCAAATGTATCACTTTCAAAGTTAGGCTGAAATTTCTCAGTTTAATAGGCTTTGATCAATTAATGTTTAGTTGAGACTGAGTATTTTGCAAGTATTTTTCATTACTTTGTAACACAGGTGCCCTGTAGAATTCCTTTCTGGGTTGCTGGATTCCTGTCAAAGCTGGTAACTCATCATTCCGTTTCAGGAGAGATCTAAGAGCATACTGCCAAACTTTGGGTTCCCAAGCATGTGCAGAGTCTTATACCTCCCAAACCCATGACCCTGAAGGCTCTGGGAGGGAGGATGCTCTGAAAGCTGCAGCATTCTCCATCATAAAAAACAGATTTAATTCTCTAAGTTCTGGAATAGGCTTTCAGGGTTTGTAGCTGGAGCACTTTCTCTATGATGAAGTTATTACAGAACTGTGAATCACATATGCTGTCCAAAACCTATACAAAGCATAGATTTTATGTTGGAGTAGGATTAGTATGTATTCAGTGGTGACTATACTGAGATTATTTTGAAAACCAGGCTTCATGTGCCTTACAAAATTTGCTTACTAACTGAAAACCCTCTATTTTTACCTCCGCTTTGTGTAGCTGGTCAGAATCCTGTCTACAATTCTTCATGAGCAGTAACTTTCAGTTAGTTGAAGATAATGTGAACAATCAGAGTTTCAGGAGTCATGGCTGTGCTGTGGAACACATTCCATCTACATCAACTCCAACTTGTACCGGTGAATAATAGATGACTGTCTTGCCAAGAAGTAACAATTTCCCACAGTTTTTCAGAGACTCATTGAAACTACATTTGGAAAACAGCTATTAAGGTATTCAGCCTTGATCCTCTTATTTGAAGAGATAGTTTTTTTACTATGTAATATAGATAGCTCGATCCAACTGAAATTAGTATATGGGGCTTTCGCAATTGTTCTGCTCCTTGAAAGGTCACACTGGGCTGGCTTGCAAAGCATGAGGAAAAAACTTCAGGGATTCACTGAAGAAAATTTGCAAGTTTTATTACACTGGGGATGGCTTCTGTAAGGAACTGAATAGGAGGTTACAAGGAAGGAATGCCTGGTAAGTCTTTGAATTCTAAAGGAGTTTATGGCCATCTACAATGCTTGCAGTAATGTAGGGCACCAATCAGGAGGAAATAAGTTTATGCATATCCTTTATAAACTTACAGTTATTGCTAATAATAACATCTTCTATCACTGTTATTCTGTTCACTTCTGACACTTTGTGTCTCTCAAACTCCCATACTATGTTTTAATCCTTCAATTTTTAATTTGATGCCTTTTTTTTTCAAATATGCATGTCCTTACACATTGACAGAGCTTGCACAAGAGTAAATCAAACCAAAAGAAAACATCTGGAGATGTCAAAATGTGGATGAATGGAAGTTTCAGCTGGATTGTTCCATACAATTTTGGATACCATAGTTCAGAAAATATGTGGGCCAAATGGATGTACTGTGCTGAGATTAAAAAGAAGAACTGGAAACTGTGATCAGCAAGGAAAACAAAAGCAGAATTAGGTTTATTTAGTCTGAAAACAAGAACTCCAAAGGAAGACAGGAGAAATATTCTTTAGGTATGCAAGTGCTTGCTGGGAAAGAATTGCTTTCTTTCACTGCATTCACAGTGCACAAGACAATAGATAATGGCTTTAAACTGTAGTAAAGGAGATTCATGGCCAAAACGAGGGGTAAAACATGAAAGAGTACTCTAATACTGAATTATATTCCCTGAGAAAGCTGTTAAAGCTCCATCATTAAGGGACATACTTGCTGTTGGTTTAGGCAAGTATTTCTCTATTTCTCAGGTATGTCTAGATGTGGGTTAAAAGGAGGGACTAGGTTGATTTTTGAGAACATGTCCAGCTGTATTTTCTATAATGTGTTTCAGAAGTAGAGAAGTAGAATACTATTGGAGTCTGGAGGTGAAACATGAAGAAACACCCCAAAATTATGATCTTTCATATTATTCTTCTCTTGGCAAATACCACATATAAAAAGTAAAGGAATTACTTGGATCTTCCCTAATACAATAAGATTTCAAAAAACAGCTGGATGCTCTCCTGTTTTACAAATGTGATGAAGTGATACCACTGTTATTATCTCTCTTCTTGTTCTGTTACTAAGAGAGCAATAGAATAAAGTTATAATATTTACCCTCCAGTAGTTGTAGGCGACAAAGCCCAGGTATTGATGTCAGCTCTTCAATGGACTTTTTCTCTGACCTTGTGCAAGACTCAAAACCTTTATAATAGTCCATTTTACAAATGCCATTACTGTTCTGCCTCACGCACAAGGCATAATCTCTTCAATGTCTGCGGACATTTTGATCTGTGTATTTGAAGGAATTATAAGTTACTAGTGTCTTACTTATTAGTATTTTAAAATGCCTCCTAAACCCCCTCCACTTTGTTTTTATTTGTTTTTGTTTGTTGTTGTTGCTTGCTTTTTAAATAGAGCTTTTACAACCTGTCTGTGAAAAGGAACTAAAGAGTGATTATTATGTGATTGACATTTTTTCCTTTTAGCCTGCTTTCCTGTAGAATGACATGCATGCAATCCATCTTTCTTTCACTTTCTTTGCACGTGCATGTGTCTTTTCAGTTTGCTGGCCAGTTTCAGGGAGATCTGATACAGTGCCAGAGGTCTTGAACATACTGTGTTCCTAGATGCTTCATGCAATTAGGCACAGAGTAAGAAAGGGTGATATTCTTAATCCTCACGGAAGGAGAAATAGCTGCCTATGTTATCTGTCAGAGGACCTCTTGGAAAGGAGTTGTGATTGACAAGCCACAGGAAATACGTCTTGCAGACAACGTGGGCTCTGCTCTGCGTCAAATTTTTCTCTCCTATGTAAACTCTTATTCTCTGGTCATTAGTAAAGGGATAAGGAAGTTTAGAAGTCAGTTACCACAAGTTCAAAAGCTGTTCCAAATTGCACTGCATTAGTTAATATGTTCACCAAGCTACTTGTTTTCTTGTGGAGAAACTCAATTAAAAAAACAAAGTAATGATCAGAATCCTAAGAGTGAATTTGAAAAAAACAAAAGCTGAGAAATGCAGAGGTAGGGCTCTGTGGTCTTGTGTATAAGCCATGCATTATGAGAAGACTACTAATATAGTACTTTGTCCTAAATTTTATGATGATTGTTTTAAAATCTGTTGCAACCCAAATCCTTTAATGTTCCTCCTGGCCCCCTTAAGAATTTGTTTGCTGCTGGCTTTTCTGGGTGTGAGGAAAGCAAATATATTGGCTGGTTGCCTCTTGGGCATGGTCACTGCAGATTGGTACTAACCAATGTTTTTCAAATGTTCTGGGGAAAAATGATGGGACAGGAAATGCCTGAGCCTGTCTGCGTCTCCTGCATCATGAGCCCTGCTGGAACAGCTGGGGCTTGTTATTTTGTTGGGTATCCCTTGGCTCAGGCCAGAGTTTCTTGGCACTTTTTCACCTCTCCTGATGCACAGCTCCTAGGAAAATTGGGTCAGGGTCCTGAGTGCATTAATGAGCCTTAACTGCTCTGATCAACCTCACACAGGGCCTCCACCCATATGTTCTGCTCAGGGGCTCTGTTGCTGAGCTATGGTCTAGCTTCAACTCTGTTTCAGTCATGCCTGCCATGGCCTCTGCTCTTGGGTTGACATTGGACCTGCCCTGTCACTATGGACTTGTCTGCTGATCACAAGAATGTGTTTGACCCTGGCTGCTGTTGTCTGATCTGGCCTGGCCCTGATTTGATGATTTGCATGTCAGGCTTGACCTTGAACCTATAAATGCCACTACAAAATACTTGGGACAACAGGAAGCCTCATGCCTCAAAGGTGCAGGACTGTGGCTTGTCTTGCAAGATTAGAGATGTTTCCACTATCTGACCTCTCCTGTGACCCTTCTGTGAGAAATATCAAGCAAAACATTGCAATTTTGACTAGCTAGTGTATACGTTAATTTGCTCTTATCCCTCATTCTTGCACATCCAAAAAAATCTTGTCTAAAATGAGGTGCCTACATGGACTTATAATGATATTTACACATGTGCTATGGGCACACTGCTGGGAGGGCTGCCACTCAGATGTGGTTTGCCATTGCTAACCCCTTCCCTAAGAAACAGAAATGTCCTTCCAACAGGAGATAGTGGGACTTTAATTCCTTGAATTTCAGTTACAGGTGGAGGAAGGGAGAGAGGGAAGGAGAGCTGGGTATTGCTGCTGTCTGCTTCTCTGTGCACAGCACGTATTCCTGCATGGATTTCCAGCAGCAGTCATTGATGATCACATCAGCAGTAATGTCCCTTGATGCTTGCAATCCTTCTTAAGGAGTCCAGGGAATGCAGCACTGCATGGGAATGAGGCTGAAAGCAGGAGGGGATACTGGTGACACGTGTAAGCAGAAGAGCTGCACTCTGTGTGAAGGTCCATCCAACCCAGCACCTTTTCTCTGACCGGAGCCAACAGCAGGCCTTTGCAGAAGAAGTAAGGAATTGGCCATTTCTGGAGTGACTCCTCCCTCGTTGCATTTTTCCTCCATATCTCCAGCAATCCCTGCACTAGAGACCTACTGGTCAAGAATCCGTTGTTTTATCTGAAGACTCCCTGTGGACATGACCATCACGCATATGCTTCAGGGCATCCTAGTTGCAGCCTTCCACTACCTCAAGGGAGCCTACAAGAAATATGGAGAGGGACCTTTCATAAGATCATGTAGTGATAGGACAAGGGGAAATAGTCTCAAACTGAAAGAGAGTTGGTTTAGACTAGATGAGGGTGATAAGGCACTAGCACAGGTTGCCCAGAGACATGGTGGATGCTCCATCCTTGGAAGGGTCCAAGGCCAAATTGGATGCAGCTCTGAGCAACCTAGTCTAGTAGAAGGTGTCCCTGCCCATAGCAGGGGGATTGAAATTGGGTGGTATTTATGGTTCCTTCCAACCCAGGCCACTCTATGATTCTATGTTTATTGTCTTTCAGAGAAGTTTGTTATACCTGCCTAGCAGTGGGTGACACCAAGACACATAATTTCAATGTGCTTTGTGCCAATCTGTCCTCTCTAATTTATTCTTTCATGCAAGGACTTCTCTTGTAGAGAGCTACCTAGACATGCCAGGGTATGTTCAGAAAAGTGTGATTATATCACATCTCCCATAGAAGACCTCTCACGGTCTCAGGCTCCTTCAGTTCTGTGAGGTTTTGCTGGTAGGGTTTGGGTTGTTTGTTTTGCTGTGCTTTGTGTTCTTCCATGGGATGGAAACATAGCACCTTTTCAGCTGACATACATTGTTTCAGTTGAGGATGATTGCTTTTGCAGGGTAGAAAAGAAATAATACATTACCTTGTGTCTAGATAATTTGTTCCTGGAACAGGTGTAGTCTTCCTTGGTTGACGGAGGGTAACTTGGCTGTACTTCTGAATTGTCAGCTACATCTTGTGCAGTTATCTGCAGTAGATAGAGGACCAGCTTCCTTGTTTGACTTTGCCATGAAATTCTCAATCTAGGAACTGTTAATTCCTGCAGTTTTCCCATCCAAATACCACTGAAGATTATCTCACTATCCATACTTCTGTAGACAAATCCAGATCTAGACCTGTTGCTCTTTTGAGCTGCATGGTGTTAGCTCACATATGAAATCTACCTGATGTGTTGCTGCATAGGCTGACTAGGTTATCTGGCTATATGAATGAATTTATAATTTAAAAATTATTTTACTTAACATTTTTAATTAATGTACCGTTTCTGAAGGTTTCCAACAGCAGCCATCATTATCTTGACCTTGCAGTCTCCATCTCTTCCAGTAAAAACCTACTAGATAATAGTGAAGAAAGTAGGAATTTGCTTAGGTTTATTTCTGCTGCAGAGATAGGCAAGAGTTTCCATTATACCGTTTCTGTAAGAGTTGCAATTCCTGGTCATAGGCACTGCCCGCATGAAAGTTAAGCCCTTTGTGGATTCAGATAAGCAGGTTCTCTAGAACTGGTGTGTTGTTTTAGGATGACATGATAAGTGCTACCATTATTTTAGTGTGTGACTGAACAACCCGTAAGTGTCATCCTTCTTGGCACCCACAGAGATGGAGGTGAGGTTTACTATGTAGCAGCTACTGGTGACTCCCTTTGATCACCAATTTGGAGTCAATGACGTACTAATGCCCTTCTTTACCTGGAAGCTGACATCCTAGAGGCAGAACAAAGATTGGTCAGTCTCCTGAGCTGGCTTACAATGGCTTAATAAAATGTTTTGTCATTGGCCTATATTATGTTCTGGTCACTAAACCACCATGGACTTTGTTTATCTATGATCTCTTATTTTTCTCCCAATAATTTCCAAGCTAATTCTTTAGCTGGTGCATAATTTGTTTGTAAACCTTTCTGGCAAAAATAGAGTTAGTGAAGATGATTCTTTCAGATGTGTGCTTCAGACAAAATTTGCCTCAGACCCCAACAACATCTCAAATTCTTAAAAGTAAATATTTTAAAAATTAAAAGGAAAACACAGGAAAAAAATAGGTTTTGTTT
Organism: Sakesphorus luctuosus; assembly: GCA_013396695.1. Taxonomy (NCBI): domain Eukaryota; kingdom Metazoa; phylum Chordata; class Aves; order Passeriformes; family Thamnophilidae; genus Sakesphorus; species Sakesphorus luctuosus. The sequence continues at coordinate 371,644 of VWZD01000913.1, read as the reverse complement.
TTGATAACAGTGAAGAAGGTTTTTAATTTAATAATTTTTCTTTGTATAGCAGTCTATGTCAACCTTGGAAGATGGTTGAACTGAGAATATTTCTTGTCAATTAAAAGAGGGGGTTGAGTTGAATTAAATCAGCACTTAGAATTCCACCTTAAATTCTACAAAGATGGCACTTGCTTAAGGTTCTGAAGATGGGAATATGATCTGCTAAAAATCAGACAAGTGAGCAGAAACAAACTATGACTTCTGCCCCAGGGGTAATGGAGACGGAGATGAATCCTGACAAGCACACACATGACAAGACCTAGGCAGAGCAGGAACGCGTGACTCACAAATTGTAGTGGCACGTTCTCTCCAAGGGCCTCAGTGTGCAGTAATGCCTGAAAGATCTCAACCAGGATCACATGATGCATGCAGTGGTTGGCTGACTGTTGAGCCATATAATAAACCCCCAACAAATTAAGTATAAAACAGCCCCTGGTGAGCTATAGTCCTAATTAGAAAGAGAATTAACAGGTATTAGATTAGCAGAATGCCCGCCAGTAAAGTATGTAGGGGATATCATTAAAGAGACAGACTTTTGGTGTGTGTTTTATGTTCTTCTGAAGTTGATCTCCTTTTTAATTGCTTCTGCCAATATGAGAAAGCTAACAGCATTCCTTCACTGAAAAGACCAGGACAGAGCTGCAGAGAGGTCCACCAGTCTCCATGGATGACAGAGGGAGAAGAAGTTTTCTGCCAACCACTTTCTCTTCTCCTGGAAGTGTACTGCTGAAGTTGTTTCCATCCCCCATCCTCCCCTAATGCCATTTCCCACTTCCCAAATGGTGAGTAAAGTAATTGCTGTCACTGACCTCACTGTCACCAGCGTCCCCCTCACATGTGGGCACAAGAGTTCCCTGCTGTTAGAGTTTACTGTGAAATGAGCTCACGACCAGTCTCAGCCCAAATCTTTGGAGCTGGGTATTTCAGGCTCCCAAGGTACTTTTGTCTGTCTTTCCTTCCTTTGCAGCTGTTCCTCCTTGTCCACTCTGATTCTTTTTCTCTCTGCCCAGTCTCTTGCAATTCCTTTTCTTTCTGCACTCCCTGCATCTTTTTTTCTTTTCCTTTGTCCTCTTACACCCTTTTTAGTTTGTCTCACTTTAGCTATTCCATGCAAAGTGCAGGTCTCCATTGCTTCTTCCTCTTGCCACATCAGAGCACTGTCCCTTTATGCTATATAAATAAGGGTGATTCTGGACACGCAGATATTGCGTGCAAATCTTCATGCAAGCATGGATATGGCAAATACTCAGAGCAGAACAAACAGCAGCGACAGTGGGGGCAATCAGAGGTTGTCTCATTTTTTAGTTCATTAGTAACCTTCTAGCCCATCATCCCGAGATTTTGAGTCCATGAAAGACACAAGAACTGTATCCCCTAAATCCACAGGACTGGACTCTGTAGCAAGCCATCTCTCATGCTGTCTGCTGTATCTCTAAGCATACTATTGGGATATGTCCATCACAGCTCTTTGGGCAAAGCAAAGGCCACCAGTTTCCAGACCTAAAGGTCAAAGGGTTCTTGTCTCCCACACACTTACTGCAATTCTGCTGCGCCTGTTCAGTACAGATCACCTGTCTCAGGTGTAGTGGGCTTGCTGCACTTACAGTGTAGAGCTTTTCCGTATAGATGCAGTAGCTCTCTAATCATGGTTATGATGAAATTATGGTCAGGTCTTTGACTTTCAAAGTCTGCTGTTCTTGCACATATTCCTGCAGAGAACAGCAAACTTTTGATGAAAGATGGATCATATTTTGTTGAAAAGCCTTGCAAAGAGGGCTTCTGCCAGAGCAGTCATGTCATGGTAGCAGATTGGCTGGATTGTGGTGTTCAGAAAAGCAGCACTTTTCACAGCATATTTGTAAATATCCTTTGAGAAAATCAGATATGGATTTCAGTCAATTGTCTGAACACCCAGAAAGAATCTCAGCCTGGGTAGTCCCATTTTGCCAACATGAAGTGCTCCCATTCAGGGTCTGAAAGCATTATTTACTTTCTCCTAGGTGTGCTCTGTGTTGATGGCTTTTATGTATTTCCTTCCTTTTAGATGTGACTACATTTCATGAGGGATGGAGAGGATTCCAGCTGAAAAGATGGATAGATTTTGGCAATTCTGTTGTCCTTTTAAAGCCATGACCCTACAAGGCACACATGGTATGAGTCGGCCAACAGTATTCTGGCAGACTCTGTAGACAGCTATTGAAGTCAATTTTTGGCAAGGATTTAGCTAGCTGGGTTGTGACCACACATTTTTTATAGCTACTGTGTTAGACATGGAGGGAGTGCCATAGCACACACAAAAAAGCTTAGATTGTTACCACTTTAAGGCTAAGAGTATAGACATCAAAGGGTGGCAAATGTGTTACTGCAGTTCAATGAGTTGCTGTTTGTCATTGCAAATCAGATGAGGAGAGTTAGGTAGTTAAGCTCTGGTAACCTGATTGTAATCTTCATTTTAGAAGATTACAAAATAAGCTTGTCATTGATCAGCTCTGAGTGTGTCTGGATGTGGATCAGCCATCCTGAAGCACGAAGGGGAAGCCACATACTTCTAAAATACCTGTCTTCTTCCCTAGCGCAATCTCATTTTCTTTTTCACATCTGTGCAATGATGACTGCATTTATGTGTTTGCTGTCCTATTCATTGAGTATGTCTCAGACAGAAAATGCATTAGAGGATTCCTTGTTCTGGATGTGCTCTGTACGTGCTTCCATGAGGGCTTGAAGAAATTATTTAGCTAGAAAATTAGGCTGCATTTGTATTTTACTGAGTTAAAATGCTACACTGGGTCATAAATGTGAAAATTAATTTGCTGTCATCAGACATGATAGTTTCTGTTTGTATATTTTTTCCACATACAGAGACACAGACATACACACACACACACAGTGTTTGTCACAATTCAGTACAGCTGGTAATTTTCAGTTCACCAGAAGCTCAGAATAGCAGAGAAATTGTTCAGTCAGGCTTGATGTGGAGAACAAGTGTTTGCACACACTCCTCGCTCTTGTTCTGGGAGGAAACTATCAAAAGAGGTTTGAAAAAGAAATGTCAAAGAGAACAGAGTCAACACATTTGCCTGTTCTTTTTAATATACTTATTGCTGATGTACAGGTTTAGTTGAGAAGTAATGCAGGAGTTTAGATGCAATATTGCTTTAACTGGAAAAGTGGGCAGCAGCACAGCAGGTATCACCTCATTATAGGGAATCTTCTGCTAAGTGTGTCAGATCAACAGAAAAAGCTTGAAGTCTTTCTTGAGAAGAACTTATTTATTTATTTCTGTTTCCCACCCTAGAAGATTGGAAAACTTGAGACCTGTTATAACCCTCTGAAAAAGCAGAAATGCATATGACCAGAGAATAGTTTGTTAGCTCAGGAAATAAAAAGTCCAGCAAACATTAGATAAATACAAACTGGTGCTAAAGTGGCTCTCTTCTACCCTTCCACCCAGCAGACTATGTCCCAGAGAACAAAGTCTTTTGATTCCATCACTTCAGTAATCCAGCAAGCACCAGACAAAAGTCTCCTTGGGGCTGCATATTCAGTGTCAGAAAAGCTAGCTTCTCTCAAGGGTCACCAGTAGATTCAGCTGTTCTAAGAGAAGCTGGAGTTATGCAGACACTCAAAATCAAATGCTTCCTCCTTTCTTTCTCTCAGGGCCAAAATATTTCCTCAGATACACATATTCATCTCCATTGAAGATAATGGGAACTAAGCAAGTCTCAAAGCAACTGCAGGGAAACCAATTGTTGTTTTCTGCAGTAAAATACAATTTTCTACAGAGTAAAATATGTCTCTTTTTTAAAATGCAAATTCCATACATAAATGCCTCTTGACATTACACCAATGTTTCTAAGGAATCCCTCTTTCTTCCCTATATTAGCCGAGCAAGGAGACTGACCAATTTATTAACTGGTCTTTTATGACTTAGGAGAAAAAATCACCCATTTTGGCTATAACATTAACATTTAATATTTAAAACTGAAATGCATCTTGTCTTCATGAAACAAATCCAGAATTTCATTTTCAGTTACATATATTTTATCTACATCCAAGAGCACCAGACAGTTTACTGAAATTCATGCTTCCCTGACATTGGCAACATCACAGAAAGAAGATCTAAATGTAACATGAAATATGAAAGTATTTAACACATTACAAATATAGATAAGTGTATTTTTAATACAGATACATTGAAGAGGCATGGCAACCAGTTAAGTTCCTTTGAAAATGCCAAACCAATTGTTTATTTGCTGCATGAAGCTGTAGGCAAGTATCCTAGTGATTTGCTTGCAATGTATGAGCTTTTGTTCATATTATACAGTGAAGACAGACCACATCTGCAAACTTCTCAAGTTTGTTTACAATATGATCTAATTAATTCACATATAATATTGAATAACTAGTTCTGCTGTATTTAGTTGCTAACCATTTTTGACACCAAGTATTTTCCCCAGTGCTTTTAGTATTCATGCTCAGGGATGGGTGGTGAAGGGGGTGAAATCTTAGTGGAACCAGATGGGGGAGGTCCAACTGCACTCATGTGATTCCCCTATGTTCACCTTATGTGTCCTCTGGTGGTTTCATTGCACTGCATCCTTCCGGTGCCTTCAGTTACCAGGGTACTTAATTATACTCTACTCGTCTTACTTTTCACTATACTAGACAGTGGAAAGTCAAAACCCCAATATTATCTCTCTCACTCTCTCACAGGCAGGCAGACTGCCTACAGAGACTTTTAAGTTGAAATTTCTGTAATGCTTCAGAAAATTCGAAAATGTACCATAAAAACTGTGCAGTATTTTATCTACAAGAATGACTTAATGGTTACTTTGCTTTCACTACAACTTGTGTGCATTCTCAGATCTTCCAAAACCTTTCTAGGGATTCCACCAGGAGGTAATTGGCATTGCTCCTCTGTGGTATACACACTGGCCTATTCAAGCAGAAGACAATTTTGGCTGAGCAAATTATGAAGCATGATGTGTTTTCCATTAAGTACTTTCATTCCAACTGAATGTGGTTGCTTCAGACTCTCTGTACTAGAGATAGCAAGGTTGGTTCAAATATTTATTTGCACAAAACTTACTCCTGTTCTATTATTTGAGAATTGATCACAAATATTCATCTGCAACATATAAATGAATATTGTTCATGATATGTTGACCTGTTTGCTGCAGGTTGCTGTCTGATGGGTAGTTGGTGTAAACACACGGGAGCCACTCATGATACATTTGCTCTGACTGTTGAGGAATCAGTTCTACTCTGTTTTTTATGGGACAGTTATACAAATATTTAAAATCAGCATAAAGATTTTAATGCAGGAAAATACTAAAAATGAACTAAAAAGACTGGGGAAATAAGAAATCATCCTGTTTGCGAACAAGTACCTTTGTCCACTTAAGAAATTAAGTGTGAAATGTATGAGTGCCACTTAACAGCCATCAGAAGAATAGATGGACACAAGTGGTCCCGTAAAGGACCCTCTGGACTACAGCAAATATAGTTTGCTTCTGAGTTGAGTAACAGCCTCCAAACACCTGCACAGGGATGCATCACTGCTGTTGTTTTCATCCAAATACTGACAATGGGCAATCAAAATCATCAGGGGGCACTCACAACAGTGAAGCATTGGCTCTCCTGAGTAGTTCCAGTTCATTCATCTGGACAAAAATGTGACTGTGGTGTAAGTCCATTTTGCAGATACAGATTGGAAGATAATAATAAGAGCAAAGACTGACCAGTTATTATAAAAATACGGATGTCTGGGCTGAGTCTGCTCACAGGATACATGCAGTAATAGAGTAACCTCATATTCGCACAAATGATAATCCGCAAAGTGGTGACTCTGAAAGAGACTCAAATGTAAACTGAATAAACACCTGAATGTGAACTTCTCTGGTGTCTGGCCAAGAGTGCTGTTACATAACAATAGAAGGTGGCACTGCTTCGAGGGAACCGGCACTAAAATCCTATCTAGTTCTGTCATTAGGAAAGAGTTCAGAAGAGTTATAAGCCTGTAAAACCTATGAAAGTGTGACTGATGCAATATGCTATTTATTTTCTGTTAAAAAAAGAGCTTACAAGAAGACTAATTTATGGCAGAAAGGAGCTGTTGAACACTAAAGAAAATAGCAGAAATGAGGTTGCTACTTCTGTAAAGTAACAGTGGATAAATCAAGTTAGAAATTATGTGCCTACTCCTTAGAGTGGCTAGTTGACCCCTGCAAAATACTTACCTGGACACGAACCTTGCTCCTGTCACTTGAAATCTGTACACCAATACTGGATATATTACAAAAGTTGTATTCCATCTCAGTCCTGAGTTATGACTTTGCAAGTGTTTTCAGCTGTTGGACAAAAGTAACCAAGTATTCCCAAAGACCCAGTTACAAAAGGAGAAAGTATTTCAAACAAGTTACCTGAAAAGTACCTGAGTGGAAATATTAGTCACGGACTGCAGCAAACAGATTTATTCAACACTATATATAAAAGTAGGATAATTTTATGCACTGAACAGTAAGGAAGTTATCAATGCTAAAATTCTGAGCCTTTTACCACAGCAGAAAATAATAACTGGCACCTTGCCTGTAACAGAGGAATCTCATCTAAGTTTTTGTGCGGAAGCAAGGGCCTCACAGCACTTGCAGCTGAGTTGCAATGCTTCGCCACCATAAGGATCATTTGATAACCATTATGCTTTCTAATCACTTTATAATTAAGCTGTGTTATTACAAATATGATGTGCAGCTGTACTTTATTTGTCATATTCTTCTTTGGACTTATTGGCTCCAACCTGTAGTCTAATTTTCATACTGTGAGGCTTCCTGAAAACGTTTATCTTGTAATTTCTGGCTGCTAAGTTGAAAACATCACTCCTTCTGCTGTCTGTTACCTATACTTATCTCCTTTGATATTTCCCTCCTTCCTTTATTTTCCTTCCTTCACTCTCTTGCCTTCCTTTTCTTTCCATTCCTCCTTCCGTTCTTGTTTTCCTCCCTTACTTTTTTCTCTTCCTTCTCTCTTTCTCTCTTCTCTCCCGACTTCATTCCATCTGGTCTTGCCTTCTCCTTTCCTCTCCTTGCTTGCTTGCTTCCTCTTTGTCTTCCCTCTTCTTTCCCCCAACCCCCAGTGGACTTCTGCCATTAGCAGAAATTAAAACAAGACTAGTTATGTCTACCTTTTTTCTCTTCCTAGGAAAAAATATATATAGCAAAAAGCAAAAGACAGAGCTGTTATTCAGTTTAAATTTGTAAGAAAGCCATAAGGGAAAAAATAAGTCAAAAGCACAGTTGTATTCTCTGTGTTTTGGAAGTGAAAGTGAATGATACTGAAATTACATGGAAGCAGGTATAATTTTGAGATCTGGAAAGGTAGAAAAGCTGCATTCAACAAAAATGACCTAGCTAGCCAATGTAATTATGTCATGGCTGTTTCCATAGCTGGTGGCACAGCAGGCTGGCTCTTCCTTCCACTACAAATGACCAGGTCAGTCAGAAGCAACCTTTGGTACAAAGCCTTGAATTCACAGCTCTGGACCATTGTACCTGTTTGGCTGATTAAACCAAGCCTGTAGGGTTTCCTGGTGTCTGAAGTGCAGTTTGCTGCAGAACTGGTGTAGTCTGGTGTACTCCTCTTTCAGCAGACTACATAACACTACAAATCTTAAGCCTCACACTTCCAGCAGATGCTTGGTATACCTACTGCCCTCCTTCCCCTGAGCATGATGTTACAGCCTCCAACTTTCCTCCCTGCAAAGGCAGAATCTCTTCCAGTTACCAGTAACAGGACCAGGACTGGCTTTCATGGCCTCTCCACCACCAAGGGAAAAGAAGGGGGCAATTGACTCAGGGAGTTCAGAGAGACGATTCAGTGTATCAGGATAACTACATACTTCCTCAAGCACTCAGATGTAATCATGTATTTTTGCACCTTGTAAGCTATAAATATAGTGAACAAACCTTTGCCAATGGGAGCTCCTATGGCTTTCATGTGGACTTGTGACTCCATCGCTGATGAAATGAAGCATTGTATGTGAAGTGAGCCAGTATACAAGTAGCTTAACTGATGTTCCATGGATCTCATGACTAAGGAATAAAAGGTAAAAGGGGTTTTTGGCAAAACCAAACAATCTCAGCTTCTGGACAGAAGGTTGCATTCAACCATCTTACATCTGTTTGAATGACAATACCATTTGACAATGCTTTGTTCAGCTTCTCACCTAAAAATACAATGCATTCACATAATTGTCTCTAATTGCATTTGTAAATCTCATTGACACCTTTCATGTTTTACACTGCTTGCTTGTTTTATTTAGTACAAAAAGGAATGCACTAAAGTGGACTGCAGCACTAGTAAGGTATAGTGTTTCACAGCAAGGGGTTAGGATATCATAAAAAAGCCTCCAAAATCCCAAATGAACGTTGTAAGTGACATGGGGGAAGCACTACTGTATTGTAAATGAGGTCAATACAATACTACTAACTTTGCTATCAGTGTCACAAGACTGCAGTAGAAAGCTTTATATGTTCAGATTTCTAAAGAGTAATTGCATGTATGTTTCTGCACCATCCATTAACCAAAAGGAGGGGAAAAAAGAGAAAGCATAGTTAGTTTTATTCATTACTACTCTTGGTTACTACTCTGTTATTTCTGGGTTTATGTAACTAATGTTATGTAATATGTGTGACAATTATTGTAATGTTTGCCTGGTATATTTCTAAAGAAATGATGACATTTAAAATGTCTGTTAACTATAAATGTGATATTTTATCAGCCCCTTATTTGGTTATAAAGCAAATACAGAATTGAAAAGATGAATCCCCATATTCTCACGCTATACAAGCAACATTAATTAATTCAACATGACAAGCTTTGTGAAGTATCTGGGTAAGTCAATCTAGTATCATTTTGTTCATGAAGCCCAAAATATAGACTGACAAAGCACAAGTATGAAATGCATTTCAATCAGTTTAATCAAATAGAGTCAATGTAAAGAAAAGGGGCATTGTCAAGATGTGTCAGTGAACATTTGACCTGCCTTGAAGTTAATATTGTTTTTGTGCAAATTTCTCTTGGGGGGATACCCGCTCTGCTCTGCATTTCAGTTCTAAAAAAATGAAAATATTATTTTTGATCTGGTGAGTGGCAACCTTACAGTAGAAATGATAGAGAAAAGACATCAGTTGCAGATCGTTGTCCACACACACGATCTGAACATGTGAAATCAGACCCTTTAAGAAACTAGACCATTCAGGGTGACTTTGCTTGGATCACAGGAAATTTTCATTCCTCTGAATGACCTTTTTGTCTGTTTCTTGCATAGATGCCAAAGAGAAGACTATGAAGTACCAATCCAATATCTGCTGGAGACTTTAGCTTGTTGTCTTCTCTAAGACTTGCACAGGAAAAAGATGTGAGCACACAATGAATCCATAGCAGAGCCAAGCGGCCACAGAGCTTGGCAAGCTGTGACTTTTTAAGAGCAGTGGAGGGGGCTTGCCACAGATGGTTTCAGTGGGATTTCAAGAGGGATTCTCTGGTAAAATAATCCAGGATTTCTCACAGGATAGATAAGCTGCCTGACTTCTCCCAAGTAAGGGCTCTTAAAAGCGAAGCTTCATACCAAGTTTCCCTTTATCACTTTCCATGATCCCAGTGATGAGCAAAGCAGAACTCAGGTTTATATTTATTCCTGAAAATCTCTTCCCAGGTTTCTTTTCATAGTGCTTGATCTAATGCTGTAGTTTCTGATCACACTCAATATGCCAGATAACATTAATGGTCAAATCATAGCACAAAAGGATTCTGTTCTGTCTTTAAATGTACTCCTCTGCCAGGGAATATTGTAACTATTTAAAAGGCTTTAAAAACTGTCTGTTACTTTCTCTGAAAAGTGTACATTAGGCAGGATTTAAATTCACTGAGTGTGAATATACACACATGTACAGCAGAAATCAGAAAAATAGCTGTTAACTTTTTTTTTCTCAAGTGAAGGCAAAGCTGTGAGGGTGACCAAGATTTGGAGAACAGCTTCAAAATCCCATTTCCCACAACAATATGTATCTGACGATCTTGTTCAGTTTCCTGGACTTACAGCTTTTACTGCCTAATAAAATCATCACTGTCTAGCAGCTGTGGTGACCTCAGACACATGAATCAGTTTGCCAAGATATGGAGAGATCTGCAAGGTGAATTGTTAATGAATGCCTGTGCAAGGTTCTCTATCCACCTCTTTGAAGTGTTGAATGTTACCCTCGGGAATGAATGCTGACTTGTCAGTGTTAAGTTTCACGCCTTTCCTAAAAGACAAGAGGAAATCCACAACTTTCCTGAATTTCGTCCTCACTGATGATTGCCATTTGTAACCCCTCCCCGGATTCCTGGTCCCTTCCCCTCTCCAAACCTTGGTGGAGCTATTCCCAGAGCTCAGCAGAGGCTGTGGACATACTGAGAGCATGCCCAGAGGACAATCAAGCCCTAGAATCACAGTGGACCAAGTCATACTTTCAATATGTGCACACTCTGATCTGAGAAGGGACCATTTTAGTGGCACATCTGCTGAGCAGGTTTTTGAAGCAATGCCCAAAAGATCACAACTGCACAGCTGATGGGTGAACCACAAGAAGTTCACAAGTTTTGAAAGCATTCCATATATTTCAGTGTTTCTCCCAGATCTCTTGGAGCCTCAATACTATATTGAATTATTGCAAGTTCTTTTACATGATTTTTTGAATGCTGCCTTCTTCAAACTTGAAAAGAATAATTAATTGCATTTTAATGAATCACAGGAAAAATTGTTGGGTGGTTGCAGCTCTGATCATGCACCTGTATCAATCTTACTTATTTTAACTAGTTTACCATTTAGCCAATAAACAAGAACAACTAGAATGGACTGAAGTGTCTTATTTTTATATTTGCAGCACTTTCACCCCAGTATTTTATATAAACCTTTCTGTTTTTCATGAATATATGCTGCTTAGTCCTTGACTAAAACATTTAACAACGTGAGAGTGGAGTATTTTGGTGCTACAGACTTAGACCTTCTGAAGAGCCTAATCAAACCCAGATTTTTTCCCTTTAATTGGAAAAGAAATGAGTGTTTTGCACTACACACTAGCTAGTTAGCACTATCATAAGCAACCCCCTATTAATCACGTACCATTTTTGCAGCTGTGTACAGTAACTGACCTGCCTAGATACATTATAACTGAAGCAATTAAGGATCTTTTGTATTTTTTATGTAATTACCACTTCTGAGCTAGGTTGCTAAATACTTGGGACATTTGAGGTTATAATTTCAAGGTCATTATATTTTTGTTCATCTCATTTCCTAGGAAACCTATTTGCAGACTTGCCTAAAGCATCCCAGATACTGTACATTAAAGTATGGCAAATTAATTCAATCCTACCTCCTTCCACTCAGTAGATGCATGTCCATTTTTCCAGTGTATAATACACAGTATATTTTTAAATTGTAAACTATTCCAGGTTTTAATGATGCAAACAATGGAGAGTCCAAATAAGCTAAAAGAGCTAACACATTTATCTCTACATTCTGCCATCTGTTTGAAACTGCTGATGTAATTCCAGTTTTAAATTGCATTAGATCCTGCCTTCTGGACCCCTTTCCCTTTTTTTTTTTTAAGGCTTTAGAGAAAGCAGTGCCTTTGGGTTGTTGAGTATTTAGTAAGAAACTCTGTCTTTGACTTTTAATCTAGACTTAAATTTAGGTTTCTTGGACAAAGAGGTATAGTCCAAAAGATGAAACTTATTCTCTGCGCACAATTTGATGAGCTCTGTTTTCAGCAATAATGCTAGCAACCAGCAGATTTGTTTATACTGAAGAAACTGCAGAGATTAAGGTTTGTGTTCTTGCATACTCTATTGTCTAATGATGGAATTTCCAGTTTTATCTCTGTGTTTATGCTTCAGAATTAGCTTAATTTCTTTTATGTAACCTCTCCCCCTTATTTTACTGGCTTAATTAACAACCTTATATTTATTTTGCCTAGTACTTCCTTTGCCTTTTCAGTCCACAGTGATGATTCTTCATTCTATTTTGGCATCTTGTGGCTGAAATCACTTATTTGTCTGGACCTGATACTAATGCTGATCTTTTAAGGATATGCTTCAAGGCATATTGGTCAGCCTCTGTCTTCAGCAAATCCATCAAACACATAGGCTGATTTTTGCAGTTACATTAAGGTCTAGAAGTGAAAATTCAGATTTTAAAACATTTGTATCACAGAAATTAAATTAAGGTATTCTGGTTTACTTTTAAACTGTATTATTTTTACTCTGGTTACTTTCATTGTGTACGCACAGAATAGTCTGCATATAAGGACTTCAGGAGAAAGATGGAGTCTCGTGCTGAAAACTTCACAGACTCCTTATTTGAATTGATTTTAAAAAGAGAGAACATGTAATTAAAAATCAAGAAAAATGCATTTCAGGCTCTGTTTTACTCATCTTGGTAATGAAATTTTTCATGAGCATATTTTCAAAAGTCATGGTAGCATTTTTTAAAATTGTCCATGTTTTAGAATGATTGGAACAACTTATCCATTTAGAATTTCCAAACCATACCAGGCAGAAATCTGAAGAAAATGTGGAAATAGATTGGTTTGACTCTGATCCTTTTGTAGAACATTCAGATTGCTAATGAAAATTAATCTCATCACAATGTTTCCCTAAATTTAATTTGGAAAATTCTTTAAAATTAAAACCCTCAAAATGAAACATTTTTTGTTTGTTTTGGAGGGAAAACAGACACTGCGTTCATTTGGAATTGAAACAGATGATTATATCTTTCACTGTCAGACTTCAACTATATAGAAAATCCATTATGCACATCCTAAATTTTCTGGTTGGTCCAGTGTCCTAGTTCAGCAGGTGAGACCAGTTGTCACTGTGTGGGGGTGACCAAAGCTATGTATTCTACCCCCATCTATTCATTCCCAAGGTCAATGGCCCATTTGCAGCAGCTTCCCAGGGAGTCGTTAGCACCTCCCCTCCCAGCGTGAGGGGGCGTAGGTGCTAATGGGCCATCAACAGTCCAAAAATAGCCCATGACTCACAGAGTTAATCACCCATTGTGTGAGTCCCCGCCCCAGGGGAGGGACTGGATGCTCCCTGAAGGTACAAAAAGGGGTAGGTAAGAAGACCTGGGGACCCTTTTGTTGGACCCAGAGGAGCAGCAGGACCTTGACAGGAGGAGACCACCACTCCGGACCAGACCACAGCCATCACCTGTACCAACAGGGGTTTTTTTCACTTCTTTTTGCTTTGGACTTGGGGGAACCACACAGGTCTCACACAAGGGCTAACAAACCCCTTTGGGTTTGTACCCCAGGGCACTGGGTTACACTGCTGGGTTCTGGGAGTTGACAGCAATTCCCCTTCTCGTCAGGGTATTTACTGTATTATTATTATTAAATTGTGGCTCTGACTCATAATCTCTCTTGTGTTGAGTTCATTTCTCCTGCTGGTTTACCTCTAAACCAGCACATCCAGCTTCCAGAATGGTAGCAATTTTGATAGGTCAGTCACTGATCCATGCAGGTTTCTAGAGAAGAACCTTGACCCAAGTTTCAAAATTTAGCTGTATGAAATCAACGCCAGCTATAAAAATATACACAACCAATAATGCTGACTTTAAGTATCATCATGCTTGATTACAACAAAAGTCTGGTGATTAAATTGCAACAAACTTAGAATAGGCTTTCTATTTTTGCTCTCCAGCCTCTGAAATCAATGGTTTAACTAAAGTGGTGGCCACCTGCTGGGAATGTGGATGACTCTGTTGCTTGTTTATGTTTATACTGGTCACCACCAGTGGTGAAAATCAGAAGCAGGGAGGTATAATATTCCCTCTCATTCCACTGGATGGATGGATGGAAGGATGGGTATGCAAAAAAGTCAGCAGCTTCCCATGAATTGCTGAAGACTAAGTCAAGCAGTTCAATTCTGACCTGTATTTTCAGAGGTTGGTACCATACCATGTAAACCATTTATTCCATATTGTCATCTAGGACTATATTCTATGATGATTCCTCTTGCTGTGAAAAGGTAACTGCAGAAAAGTTAAACCACAGATGTCCAGCTAAGACAAAGCACATACATGTTTTAAATAAGTCTGAAGCAAAATATCATAGAATCATAGGAGGATTTGGGTTGGAAGTGACCCTAAAAATCATGTAGTTCCAAATGCCCTGAACCAGGTTGTTCGGCTCCATCCAGCCTGCCTTTGACCACTGCCAGGGATGGGGCATCCACAATTTCTCTGAGCAATATGTTGCAGTGCCTCACTACTCTCTGAGCAAAGAACGTCTTCCTAACATCCAGCTGAAACTTCTCCTCTTTCAGTTTAAAAACTGTTTCTCCTTATCCTATTACTGCCTATATAAAAAGTCACTCTCCCTCCTTTTAGAAACCTCTTTAAGCTATGTCAGGCTGCAATGATGTCTTCATGGAGCTTTTCTGCTTCAGGATGAACAATCCCAACTGTCTCAGCCTGTCTGCACAGGAGAGATGGTCCAGCCCTCCGATCATCTTCACCCTCCTCTGGACCTGCTTCAAGAGGTCCACATCTTTCCTCTGCTGAGGACCCTAGAACAGGATTCAACACTCCAGGTAGGGTCTCATGACGGCAGAGTAGAGCGTTGGAATCACCTTCCTCAACCTGCTGGCCAAATACTGACAGTTAAAACATACAGGAGCTTGTATCAGCATTTCATAAATATATGCAGCGACACAGATCAGAGCAAGGAGTGTGGATTTTCTGCTTAGAAAAATTCTGTTAACTTATGGAATCTGGGCTGTGTTTACCAAAGAATTTATGACTCCACCCCAGACTACAAAGAAAAAGTAATTGAAGTCATATTATTTCTTCAAATACTCAGATTCTACATGTTTGGTAACCAGCTGCCTGTTGAGGTAATGCTCCTACTTCTGCACAGAATTAGTATTCTAGACCTACATAAAATTAGTATACAAAATGAACTGAGTGAATGATTTGTTAGAAGAAGTTTTTTTTGTGAAAATGTAATGAATATTTCATGATTCAAATTCAAAGCAACTATAAAATATCAAATTTTGCTCTGATGCATAAAAACTATTCATCATGACTGTTAAATACAAACCATATTCCTGGTATGAACTATAAATATGACAAGAAGTCCCAGAAAGTTGTAGTTATGGTCAAGAAGGAGTGTATGTGATGAATATAGTAAAATTCCTCCAAAATGTTTTAAATAATGCTGTTTTTCCTGATGATTGCATTTCATCGGCATCAAGATTTACAAATCAGTTGAGGTCACCAAAATTCAAACACTGTCATTGCATGCCTAAAACAATGTAATATTTAAGTCTATTTAAAAATGTATTGAAAAAGTCAAAGCATATGTCTTGCCAAGTCCTGTGCCACTTTATTTGCAAGAATCTCCAGACATTTTATCCAGTGTGCACACCAGGCCTTTCAACACAGTTCCTGGTCTTACAGAGACCCTTTTGAAATGACAGATCTCGTGGTAGCCAAAGGAACCGTTAATAAATTGAAATGTAACACTAATACCATGGACTGTATTTCCCCTGGAGTAAAATATATGTTGTTATTCTTGAGATCTATGCTGCTGAAAATATCTGATACTTAAGCACAGTAGTGCATGAGTACATATGATGGCAAGACTGATTTTTAAACTGATTGAATAAATTTGATTTCAGTGGTTAATCTATTTAGTGATGCTGAGGTCTTATATTTTCCTCTAGTTCTTTTCTTATTATTGGTTTATGGAATTGCATTTCTTGAAAGGAGGCATCTGCAGCAGCTCTTGGTGCTCATTTCAGGTCTTCTAAGACACATGCATTTGAAGAGAAATTCAGTCCAGGTGAATTGCGCTGTAATCAAGCCCATCAAGAAATTCTGTGCACAAATTAAATTAAATTACATAAATAACAGCAGTGTCTATCCCTGATCCACTGTGATGCTGGGGCCCATCCCATCCAAAAGAGAAGGTCTGCAAGCCGGACAGGGGGCAGTGTGCTGTAGGCTCTGCACAACAGTGCTACACTCTGGGCTGCTTTACAGAAAAGTCTTTGGCTGTGGCATCCTGTGTTCTAAGGATTGAGGCTGCCTGATTGGGCCACACAGACAGGGCAAAATTTTGGACAAAGAGCAGAAACACTGAGGTTGCCGTTGTGGTTCAGAGATATAATAGAAGTAAGTCTTGTAGGGGACTAGTCTTTCATATAGCCAGGATTTCAGCCTAAAACTCCAATTAGAAATCTTCAAAAAATCAGCAGACTGTGAATCATGAGCATGAAACATTGTTCATATTACTGAATGAATACACAATTTCCAAAATGCATATGCCTGAATGTATTTACTTTATATGCTTTCAAAGACACTCTACATATACAGCTTGAATCCAGCCTTAATTTTGCAATGAGCTAGCTAATGAGGTTCTGGTTTTGTACAACTTGACTCTATTTACAAAAGATTAGACCCACTGAGAATCACATTATTCTTATTTCATGAAGTATTTGAATCTAGCTACTGTAGAGTTGCAAAATGCTGCAGAACAGTCAGATTCAGAGATTATTTAATCAGTAATAGAATGTCATTGTAGGCAGCATAGCAGTACTTCCTAAATCCCTCATTGCATGGCCGGCTTATTTCATTAGAATCCACGCTGGCCATTCTCCAAAGATGCAGAACTAATGCTATCTGCAATTATCGGATTTTGTTAAGCACAGAGTAGTTGACAGGTATAGTGTTAATGATTTGAAGAATAGCTAAGCAAGCCCCTATTCTGTTGCTCATTGTTTAAAAACAATTAAAGCCCAGCCTTATCATACTTGGTTATAAGATGACTCAGATCAGCAGAATAAATAGCTCTGCACCTTTTCTCCCTGTGTAACAAATCTAATGCATTCTTTCTATTTTGCAAATGATGGGATCTTTACTGGAAAACCTTTTGCTAAGAAATAAGGAAGACATAAACTCTTTCTGACTAGTAGGGGTATGAAATTTACCTATCATGGCCATATTCCTGCCTGTTGGAAAAATAACCTATTGATAGGAAAGAGAGAACATAATCTGCCTGTTACTAGAAATATCAGTGTCCTTTAATAAGCCCTCAGCAATCATAAGCTATCATGTTGTGTATTGTGTGTTGATAAAGCCGTGAGGGGAAAGGACTGCAGCTAATAACTGAATTCAGAATTGCAGCATGTTTGGTGAAGCTTCTGTATGTTGACACTTTCCAAGAACAATGGAGACATGAGTCCCCTGGCAGAAAGAACGAGGTGAGTTTGGGTGTAACTGAATCATGGCAAAGGACTTACACTTTGCATTTGTAATTGCACAGTATTTGCAATGTATTATTTATTGTAAATGTATACATTATATTTTATAAAATAAAAAATAAAAACATTGGGAATTGAAATACTTTCTGTAAGAAAAACAGCTGAAAACTTTCTATTCTAGAGCATATAGCGCTACTAGATTTATATAAAATTGTTTTGGAACACAAAAACTCCACATGGTATTCTCTTACAATGGGTCTCTTAAATGGACATTCAATACTGTTATTGATCAATGAAATTTAAAATATTTTTACATGTAAAATTACATCATCATCATTAATTCTGATAGTGACAGCTAAGTTGTGGGTTTGGGTTTTTTATAACTGAAGCAGCCTGGTTATAAAACACAGTGGAAGAACAATGTATATATCCTGAAAATGTCCTTTTCCTGTATCTGCACTCCATCAGTCCCAATTACCCTGCTCTTTTTCCACTGTCTGATTAACAGGAGCTGCAGGGAATGGTATTGAAAGTGAACAGTTTGGCTACTTCTCCCCTTCAGTGTCTTGGTCTCCATCCTGTGTTACCTGCAACAGAGGACATCGTAGAGGAAAATGGATCCTACAAGGCAGGACACAGGTGTGGCCACTAAGAGCTGTTACTGGTGCCCACAGCTGAGAAAAAGAACTCCTATTGTCTCAAGTTTCCATTGGCAGCAGACATTAGGCAGCTGAAGTTGCTCTGCATAGCCACCAAAACATGAAAACATCATGTCATGGAAACATACGTTGCCAGGACCATCGGTGCCCCTTGAGGGCCCTCAGCACACCCTGCCCCAGACCCTGGCACCCTTCAGCCCCTGCCTGAGCTCCCATCCCACAGTGCCCAGGCAGGGTGTTCTGATTCAGGAATGGTTCTCCCCACTTCAATGCTCCCACTGAGACTCTCCAAACCACATGCCGCTCTCTCACTCCCCCTGCCCCCTCTTGCGGGCTGGGGAGGGGGGAATTGGGAGCAGGTAAGGTAAAGATCAGATAACAACCGATTACTTGAGATAAGAACAATTTATTGGAAATAGCAATGAGATAAGAAAAGGAACAGTAACAGCAACAATATTAACAGCAACAATAATGAAAATGTACAAAAGAAAGTGATTCACATGCAAGATGCTCACCTCAGAGCCCAACCAAACTGCTGCCTCCCCATCCTGACCATTCCCTCTGGCTTGTAAATCACCCCACCATCCCTGTCCCCCACGCTTACTCCCTTAACCAGCAGGACCTCCCTCTCCCTGGAAAAGACTGCCTTCCCCCCACCCCTGGTGATGATGGGAGGTGGTATAGAACAACCTTCAGGTGCTGTTTGTGTCTCCTGGCTACTGCAGAAATTAACCTTGTCCTGGCCAGAATCAGGACACAGGGTGAGCAGGGCTGGGCTGGGGTTGCTGCCTGGCACCCAGGTTACTGCGGAACTGGCCCAAGGGCAAGTGGGATACACAAGGCAGCACGCTGGGGTCGGGTCTGGCACTTAACTCCCACAGGGCAGGCCCTTCCTGCTTCAAAAAGCACAAAAGGCAACCAGAGCAAAGCTGCAGCACAAGGGAGGACAAGACAAAATCCAAGGATGAGGATGGTCACCCTTACTGAGCATGGTGCAGTCCCACAGCATCTGACCTGGATGAGCAGAATGCTAATAACTGGTCCGTGGATGATCACAGTTAAAACAAAACCACAAACCAGGTCCATTTAGGAGACGCAACCAGAGACAAAACTGCAGCATGGTCCAGGATCTATCCGGGAGTCACATCTAGCTGTACCTAAGCATGATTACAGCACAGCCTAAGGACGGAATGAAGAGCAAGGCTTGAGTTTGGATGGAGCTCCTTGGCCCATGAGCAAGGGATGCACATGAAGGTTGCAGGCCAGGCTGGACAGGGCCATTCGTGTACTCAGGGCCGTGATTGATAAGCTGTTCTAAATATTAGAAAAAATTCTATGATTTGTTGTGAAAGATTACAGTTTGATAATGATTATAATACTATATAAATCTCCACTTTAATAAATTAAAATACTCAAGTATCAAGAAGTTATAAAAAAGAGTTGCACTGTTCTGAGAAATTTTGTTTTCTACTTTTTTTTAAATGGTGCTTATAAAGTTGTATAATTTCCCTAAATGAACACCAAAAAAGGTGTGAATTTTAATATGATGAGATTTTGTTGTAAAATCCTAAATTCAAGGTAGAAAGCAAGAAAGATTCAAGCCTCCTGTGCTTCAAGCAAGAGGGATGAATTCTATTTTGGAAATTCAGACAAGACCACTGCAATTCTTTGTGAGGCAAGGCCATTTTTTGACAATTAACAGCAAAGCCACAACAAACTGATGGTATTGCGGGAATGATAATTAGGAATACAATTGGGTCCCAGAATAATGCTTTGCCTCCTTTATTCTTTGTCTTCCTTGTGCCTCTCCACTGAAGGAAGATCATGAAATTGATAGAGTTTGGCTGTCATTTTAAGCCACTGATGGAAATAATAGAAGATACAAAACAGTTTAACAGAAAGCCTCCATTTCCATAAGAATAATATGCCAGTCTCTTTTTCAGAGCAAAGTAATCTTTTCCTGTACCTAGAAAGAATAATCAGCCAAATATTGCTGAGAAGCTTTGGGAGGCCCCAGATGGACAGACTGCCCCAAACAGGATGAACAGGATGTGATGAGTAGAAACACTGCACAGGAAATTTAAAATCATGGTGTTTTTGTAGAATTTCGCAGAAATGGATACAGTGTCAAAGAAAGGTCTGGTAGCTCAGCAATCACGGGCCAGCCCTGGAATTCAAATACACTTCTGCTGGGTTTTTTTGCAATTTTTACCCATACAGACTGGCTTCATTCAGGCTGTAACTTTGCACCATTAGCCCTGAAAACAATGAACAGGAAAAGAACTTCAGACTATCCCTGACCAAATATAATCTGCACATTTTTTGCTGGATGAGAGTCCCCTCCATAAAAGTGAGAACTCTTGATATTATGTTGTGGTATTAGAGGCTATGTGACGAAACGTGTATTTCGAACAGTAGTTGCCTTTCCTCCCATTAACTAGCTGATAAAAACACAGATGTCTGTTGGGCAATAGTACTTTAGGTAGTACAACAATTCAGGAAGAGTTAGAAACTTCTACCTTTTTAAAGGGCCCAAGCATATATGAGGCCTCTTGAACTTCCTCAAAACTCTAAGAACTGGGAAGATCAAAACTTTTTAAAAGAGAAGCCGCCTGGTAACATGTTAATATTCATTTTTGACAGTGATCTGGTTTAGTGTTCTTGGTGTTCCTGCACACTTTGAAATTGGACATCTGAATTTCTGATGTGAAAGTTTTTATTTTTTCCCCAGGTGATACTGTTTACAAAAGTCTGTGAGAATTTAGAACTCACCTGGGTAGCCTGAACCATCAAAATTTTCTTTAATCAAAGACTGTACACTGACTTTCCAATTTTTTTTTAGTTTAATACTCCATGACTGAATATTTGTGTATAAAAAAAATTAAAAATAATCATCATAAAATAAAATACCAGCTTAGGCTGGAAAAGTCCTATTGTCTTTTCTAGCCATTAATGTCCAGGGAATTTTTCTTATGAACTAAAGCAGCAGAACCTGACAAAGGGTCATTCATTCACTGGAAGGGGTCAGAGGGAATGGTTCCTGTAACAAGGTGGAATGATGGTGATATATGCCATCTGCTGGGACCCCACTGCTAGAACAGCCTCAGGTAGTGCTTGGTGGTCATAGAATCTGCCTGAAACTGTAACTTACTAAATCAAAGGTAACTTTTAACAAGTTGTAGCAATAAATGCCAACCAGCAAAGCTAGTCTGAGCAGGTCCTTTGCTGTCCTCATAGATGGCTACTGGTTCAAAGACTGAGGCCTGACAACCTCTGCATTTCTCTGAAGGCTCAAAACATATTTTGTTTCCCACTTTTTCACATTTTTAACCAGATTAGTGTGTGTGTGTGTGTGTGTGTGTGTATATATATATGTATATATGTGTGTATATATATATATATGTGTGTATATATATATATGCCATATTCTTCCTTTCTAAAAGGCTGAGACAGGTTTCCCTAATACCACACAAATATCACAAGTCATGTTTCTTCATTCTTGATATATATATGATATAAATTGTTCAATAATCAAAATATTTCCGTGAAAATGTGATTGAGATTGGCGTTCATGTTGTTTTATTTTCACTAGGCAGATCACTGGATGAAATTTTCATAAATGTTACAGAAATGTTAAAGAATACTTATGGAAATGCTTTACAGGAATTCAATAAAGCCATTTTACCTAAACCGTTATTTGATGATGTATGTTAAATCAGGTATTACAGAGAAACATACACTGTTTCATCCATGCATCCAGAACAGCTCAATTTTTTTATTATCAAAAATAGTGTACACACAGTACACATGCCAACAGATATTCCCAGAAATTGTCTGTAGAAGTCAGTGCCTTAGAAAAAAATCTTACCCTTTCTGGGTTACCTAAGGCACTGACTGCCTTCATGAATTATGGTACTTAACCACTTGCAAAGACTCTTCTAAACTGTATAAACTATGAATGATTTGTTTATATTCTTTTCAAAGTTACTGATGCTTTTAAAAAGACTTATTTAAACCACAGCTTTCACTGGTTGAATTTGAAGCCTCTAAATGTACTTTCTTCTACTTTCTGAAGGAGCTTTTATTCTGCATGATGGTGCTACAGTTGCAGGTTTTGATATAAAGTTGTCATGAAACAGCATCCATTGTTTTGCTGGTATCAGTCAATAATTTCTACATTTCTGCTCTCTGCATGGTTTCTGTTTCTCACAAGATCAGCCAACTTTGATTTTAGGAGGTTTATTTTTTATAAGTCTGTTAATACTAATCATTAAAGATTCCACTGCTGGTTTGACAACTTAAAAAAGATTCTCTAGGAGCCCAGTGTCCAGCTGCCTACATCTTCTTGGGAGCCTCTTTGAATAGATGGGGTTAAATGAAGTCCAGAAACCCACTAGGAAGGACTCTTCAAGAAACGTGGGACAAAAGCAATTCTTCCCAACAAACACTGTTACTTAAAAGCTGCTTCATTCTTTTACATCTGGCTGTGGATATTTTGGTTTGTACCAAAAGCATTAATCTTCTTTGCGCAACACGGATCATCAGCTGAGAAAGGAATTTACGGTAGCCTGTTGAGAAAGTTTTCTGTCAGTGTTGCCTTACTCAAAAGGCAAAGCAGCTGGACAGACAGACTGTGTTAAACCATTTTTTTTAAGTTCTACCTTAGCACTGTCTCCATTACCGCTTTAGTTGGAGCAAATGTTCAGGTCATAACACTCAAACAACAGTGAACAAAGGCAGAATGTAGCACCAAAATAAAAGCACGAAAATTACAAGTATGCATTTGACTTCCTGTTAAAATTTGTAGAAACCCTATTATAAATTCTTGATAAAGCCAGGACAGCTGTTCCGTCTACAAACTAATTGGATTGAATAGGAAAAAGGAGATTTTGCCAGAGTGAAAACTAGACATTTTAGAGGCTGAAGAATCTAAGTATCTCAAAATACTGCATTTATCTCAGCTTCACAACACAATTAATCAAATTGCTGACTTCCATGCATGCTTT